>OX451217.1:57470463-57884005 GCA_949628195.1 Phasia obesa | reverse complement strand
CCTAAAATCTTTGTGGATGTTCGAGTTTTTAATATACCAGGTTTCGTCTGCAATTAGTCTTAAAATCTTATTTTGGCGCCTTTGAATGAATTTTATCTTAATTAGCAACTGAGGCAGTACCCCCATAACTGAAAGCCATAACACTATATTGGTTTAAGAATCGAATTATAAAGTAGGGTAATTCCATGTCAAATCAACCAAAAAATAATTGTTTTCAAATTTACCATTCCCGATTTCATTGAAACTTTTTTTGTTTATATTCGTCGACACCCTGAATCCAAATTGATTAAAAAAAAATTCTATCTCTTACAATTTTTTAACTATACCCAGCAAAAAATTTTAAAAATGGTATTCGAGTGTGGAATTAAGCATTTTTGGTGGAAGTACTTCTTAACTGGATTACCAACTTAATGATTTGACTAGACTAATGATGAGGCTAAAATAACTAGTTCTTCAGAATTGATTACGTAATGTATATTACGCAAAAAATGTAATGCAAACATTTTTTTCTTGGGTTTAAATAATTAAAAAGGTTACTTATAAATTTTATCAAAATAGTTTGAAATAATGATTAATTTTTTAAATATTTTCAAGGCATTCTCTCTTAAAATATAAGAATTAGTTCATTTACAAATTACGTTTATTCGAATTTAATGTAATGTGTTTTATAATCGAGTAACAGAACTTGGTAATCTCAATAGTAAGTCATTATGTAGCAAATACTTATTTTGGTAATGCCTAATTTTTTGCTGGGTACAGTTATCAAAATAAGAATATATCGCTTGAGGATGAAATATATCTAATTCCAGTTCTATAAATAAATGCATTTTAAATTCATACGCTAAAATGAATTTATTTAGTAAGACATAAAATCCCAATTTACAAAACAAAACTTGCCCAAAAATGTATATAAGCTGAAGCTCCCAAAGTTAGTATTTAGCATTCGAATCCACCCAACAATATTTGCTGACAACATAACTTTTCTAAGCAGTCAAGAACGACTCCAAGTAACATTCCGATATTTACAGGACTCTAAATTTCATTTGGAAAATCAAGATTAATGAACAGAAATTTTAAGTACATTCTTCCTTCATATATATAATGAGAACTGACACAAACATAATTTAGTGCAGTTCAAATAAATTGGTCTTTTTATAATTTTGTATTTTTATTTCATTTTTTTTTTTTTTTTAGTTTAAACAGATAACACTGACCTACAAAAAATTGCTTCCTGAACACAAATATGTAGAATATAGTGATCTCAACAATTTAAATTCAAATCCGCTTTCAGTTTTCGCGTATCACGCACAATTTTTTTTATGGGCTACTACTTTCCCCTAAACACGGCGACCACGCTAACTTATTTCTAAATTAATGGACAGTTCGATTTTAATAACTGAAACACCAAAAGATGCGGGAAAGAACTACCTTTAAGCAAACTTTACATAATTTAATTATAATAATTTAATTGTTTCGGAGTTATTCGGAATTTGTGTCGAAAAAAAAAAATATTTTTAATGAAAAAATAATTTTTATGAAAAAATAATTTTTTTTCTTCAAAAAATCGTAAAAAACTTAAATTGGCAATATTTTACATTTTTGTCCTTTCTCGGAAAGCTAGGTATACTTGGAATAAAATAAACCATAAATGATCTATGCACATGATTTTATTCACAATTAAGTGCAGGTACCTACTTCGACAAACATTATGTAACACATTACGATTATTAAATATTTTATTTAATAATCGTATTTTATTTAAATAAGAAACTAGACAAGGTTCTAGCCTCCGACCTTTTTTTGCCGACCATTGTTATCACAAAACCTACATATCTAATATTTTAATATTTTTATTTTATTTAAATAAGAATATCTCGAAAACTAGACGAGATAGAAAAGATCTGTAAACAGATTTGGATTTAGCATACAAAAGTCAATAACAATAACAAAGTTTTTGCTCCCGATCGTTTTTTTCTTGCCGACCATTGTTATTACAATAACTACACACATCTAATATTTTAATATTTTTATTTAAATAAGAATATCTGGAAAACTAGACGTGATAGAAAAAATATGTGAACAGATTTGGATTCAACAAACAAAATTCAATTAAAATCACATAACAAAGTTCTTTCTCCCAACTTTGTTTTTTTACGACCATTGTTATCATAATAAATAGGTATTTAAAGATGCAATATCAATATTTTATTAAAATAATTATATTTTTGCCCCAGCGCTAATTATGGATTTGTAGCGGACTTGTAGCGGAGGCAATAGGTAGGTTTATTGGCAAAAATCCTCCCTTATTTTAGATATCTCACTTTTAATTTTTAATTCGATATTTTAACCAATATGGTGTTATGGTATTCAAACTTAAAAAAAACAAAATAAGTCTCTACAATTGAGATTTTTAGCTTAGGGCCAGTTTAAATTAGCGCTTGCTCTTTCTTTATTCATCTTCGCCCACTGTGCAGTGTTATAATTCTCTAATCTAATAATTTTAAATATTTTACATACTACACCTTTCATAAAAATTATCTTTCGAAGAAGAGAAAAATTTATCCACTCAATTACGTATTAAACCGATTAACTGCAATTTTTTTATTATTCTCTGAAACTAGAACAGAAAACAAAAGACACGTTGAAAACTTTGCTCATAATTTATATTTTCACTTCATAAATGGGCACTTAATAATAATTAAGTAAGCATGCATGTAGTGGAAGTCGGTATAAAGGACTCATTGTCTGTCTGACCGAAATAAACAAAACGCAAGGCGTTTTCGAAAATACTACACACACTCACACACACTTACACACAAAAATAATAAATTATAATAAAAATCTTTAGAAAAAAAACTACCAAAAAAAATAACCAAAATCAGACAATAAAAAAAGAGTGCAAAAAAGGAAGTGGTTAAATGTGCATAACGTCAGACAAGCCCATAAACGTACATATGTCTACGTTT
Source organism: Phasia obesa (assembly GCA_949628195.1). Taxonomy (NCBI): domain Eukaryota; kingdom Metazoa; phylum Arthropoda; class Insecta; order Diptera; family Tachinidae; genus Phasia; species Phasia obesa. Next base: position 57,881,039 of record OX451217.1, on the reverse strand, counting down.
AAATGCATACACTTTTGCATACACACACACACATACGCTTACAGATGCATAAATTTCTGTGTCATAAATGTGACAGAGCAAGAGTAAGCAGAAGGGGAATAGTAAGACGGGTAGACGTATCCTTTTAGCAAAAGTTTAGTGTGAAATAAGCTCTACACACAAAAACACTCCTCTGTGGTTTAAGTTGAACAATTAGCCAAGCAGAACAATATGCTAAGCTTTATATTCACACCACAAAGGAATCCTTTTGTGATGTGGCTAAATGAAAAAAAAAAGAACATAAACTTAATACATGAACATATAAACAGAATTGTATGTATTTTATATTTACTGCTAGATATGCTGAGGCACAGAAATACACATTCGTACGTAATATACAATGGAGTTCTCTGCAATTTTATATCATGTTTATTTAATGCCATAAGTTCTAAACTAAACAATACGAAATATGTTCATTTATTTTTGTCTTTGCTTAAGATATGTATAAACACAAACTTAGGATTGATATCACTCAAACTGGTGTAAGAGCTCCATCTAAAAAAAATTCTGTTAAAAGTTTTCATATGAAAAAGGGTACGCTTTTGGTGATCTTCTTAGTGAAATTTGTGCGAACTGTGGTAGTGAAGGCGCTACTCTGACAATGGTTAGTGATGTTTTAGGTTAAGAAGCTTCTTAATTTCTTCAAAAAATATAATGCAAACATTATTTATCATGTTCAGCACTCAGGGGTTGACTTTTATTTATCTATACTAAGTTCTTGCTTATTCCAATACTAAATATACGTAAAGAAAAAGCATAGTTGACGTGACCATATTATGCTTGAGTTATTGTAACATAATTGTTATTATTGTTAGAACCATATTGTTGTATAATAATAATAATAATAACATTATAAAATTTAATATGGTCATGATATGATAAAAAATTATTATATAATGATTATATAATAAAATTATAAGTAAACTAGCTATCCCCGGTGCGCTTTGCTACACCCATCCTCAAAATACACAATAAACACTTGGAAGAAAAGTATGACCAAATTTTACCGCGAAAACGCACGCTATTCTCAAGTCAAAAATGTTCACTGTTCCCTGTTTTATGCTAGACCATACGTATTAACACGATAACAATTTTTTACTTTTAAACCAGTATTCTTATCCAGTCTGTATTTTGCTAGACTATGCACAATAGTATGAGGGTTACTTGTGCAAAGTTGCAAGACTATACCTAATGTAGTTCTCTAGGTACGCGATAATAATTTTTCACTTTGTATAGGAGGTAGCACGCCCTCCATTCAAATTCAGTCTGTGTTTCTCTACACAATGTATCTTAATATGGGGGTTACTGATGTGAAATTCAAAGGCGCGACCTATTGCAGTTCTCTAGACACAGGATAATAATTTATACTTTGTATGGGGGGTACCATACTCACTGGCCCAATTCAGCCTATGTTTTTCTAGAGTATCCGCATGGGTATGGGATTTACTTGTACCCACTTTGAAGACCATACCTATTATAGTTCTCTATATACACAATAATAACTTTTCACTTTGTATGGGAGGTATCACGCCCACTGTCCCAATTCATTTTGTATTTTGGCAGATTATGCGCCTTAGCCCAAAGGCTACCCTTGCAAAGTTTCAAGGCGCTATCTATTGCAGTTCGCCAGGAACACGATAATAATTTTTTACTTTGTATGGGCGGTACCACGCCAACTATTCCGGGTATAACTCATGAACCAATACACATACAGAGACCGTTTGTACAAAAAAAACCTTGGTATTGACGTCACCTTTCATATAAACTTTGAAACCAGAAACAAAATCGGTTCACGCATTCCAGAGAACATCAATTTCTAACACAATACAATTTTTTTTATATAAATAGATTAAAAAAAATAAGATTTAAATAAATAAATAAAAATAAATAAATTTAAAGATTTAATAAGATTGGGTGCCTCGGTAGGCTAGTAGGTAGTGTGCTAGTCTATAAGTCTGGGGGTTGTGGGTTCGATTCCCACCAAGGACTCTGGGTATTTCACTACAACGAGTGAAGGTCTTCGTTACTATGCTCGGTAAATTAAGTTAGAATATAATTTGTAATTTTATTGTAACATTTAATAAATAAATAAAAAAGATTTAAAACACCATTCTTTATAGAGTCGTAGAAGTTGAATGCCCATTATTTTAACTTACCAGTAGCAAATGTAAGGATTTTGTCGGAGCGATAAGTAGTTTTTCGTTATAATAACGAGGATAATGCTCATTACTACAACTTGTCCTTAAAGTACGTGATAGTTCAAGATGTTTTTAGCTTACTTATAATAGCGAAAAACTACTTATCGCTCCGACAAAATCCTAACTTTTGCTATTGGCATGGGCCTAAATTTTTTAATATGTTAATTGCATGGCATTAATGTTTAAATACAAACATGTGGCAGTCGAGATAAGCGCTTACATAGCCTATAGATCCAATTGCATCACACCTTTCGCAGTAAATCAGGCTGTATTTGGGCAATAATACGTTTATTTGCATAAAAGTGGAACTTCACACATCCCCAAAGAAAATGATCTATTGGAGAAAATTCACATGAAAATGTAGCCAATTCCATTTTTAATATAGTTTGCCATTTCTTAAAATAATTCAAAGCTGATAGCAATGGCATCTATGCTCTTTTAACCTTTATTTTTAGTCTTAGAATTTATTCATATGATTAAACTAATTAATAAATAAATAAAGCAATTCATCTGCCAAACGTTTTTCTTATCGAATTGCTTGTATCACATTCTGTGACATGTTTCTCCGTCCTACTGAAACCTCTTGTCTGCAATACTAATGCCTTCAAATTGAGGTGTGAAAAAAATTGCAAGCATTTTTCTATGTCGCTCAACGTTGAGTGTAACTTTCTGACCATCGTTATATAAGAAGACATGTGGACCAACCGATCTATAAGGCGCAGCTAACAGTGAGTTTTACTGGACGAAATGGTGTTACAACAGTCGTTAAGAGTAAATGGTTTGAGAAACGGAAGAGCTGCTCGAATTGGTCGACTCGTTTAGAAACTGCAGACTTATTTATACTTTTCTTCATAATCTCCCACTGTGCGACAGTATGAACTTTCGCCGTCTTTCTAATGTGGTCGAGCCGACATTTCACTGCCTAATAGTCTATTGTATAAATAAGTACGAAAGTTGGATGATTTGCAGTCTACACAGAAAAATATATGTTGACCAATTAAATTTTTTAATTGGTTTCAGATTAAAATTTAACTAAATAATTTAGTAATTCAATTAAGTTTTTAAAAATGAATTTTTTCCGTTCATTTTTAAACAATTATATGTTTGAACCAATTAAAAAATTATTGAACTTTAATTTAAAACTAATTAAAGTCTTTAATTGGTGAAAAAAAATCTGTCTATGTCGTTTTAAAAAGCCAAAGAGACTCTTATCATTCGTAGAGTTTTACGTTTGAGCCCTTGAATTTGTCAAGTTTGAAGTGAGGTACCTCCAATACCATTGCGATTCTATAATACCATTGAGATTTTATGATCTAATCATGAAGTAGAATTTTGTAATAAAAGCTAAGTGTAGAGTTTTTGCCAATAAATCAGATATTTGAACTAATTTTACTTTGTTCTAAGTGGTTTTAACAAGATATTTGACCTTCGAAACTTAAGTTATTCCTTGGTTATTTTTCTAAATTTCAGTATATTTTTGTGTATTAAATTTTATTCTTCATCCGGTCCTGAAAGTGTCGGGATGCTCCTTGAGAGTTGTCATAAATAGTTCGAAAAGCTGTGATGTTAGCAAACGTCGAGGTGTGTAAACGATTGCTATTACCATATCCATGTTTACATTTCCGTCTGTCTATTTGTCTGCATTTCTTTGCGTTCGCATCACTAAAAAACTACTGGATGGATTTTAACAAAATTTTGTGAGGAGGTACCTTAGTATCCTGATCCCAATATAGGATAAATTTTTCCGCAAAAATATCTTAATTCCAAGAGAAAGTGGAGACAAAGTTACCGGTTTTAAGGTACTGAAATTTTACGTTTAAAACCAGGACATTTTCAACACACCTTTTTATTTTTGGTTTAAATCTCGGATATTTTCAACACGGTTATATTATCAATACACCTTTTTATTTTTGAAAGTGGGTTATTTTAAAACCTATTGCGCAACAGATGGCGCCAGTTGTATAAAATTTGTATTTGATTTGTATTTTTACTTTGTGGAATTACATTGTTTTTAAAATAGTTTAAACACCTCTTACAGAGGTTAACAATAATTTTTAGAATTTTACATAACTTTTGGAATTTTATCCAGGAATGGGTACCTTTATATAAAGTAAATACATAAACCATATTTAAAGCACTATAATAGTAAGTGTCTTAAAGCAAAATCGAACAAAATATTTTCAGGACGCCCACGACGTGGCGGGCACAGATAGTTTAACTAGTTTAACAACATTTTGGCAGATTATAAAATATATGTACATATATGCCCAAGAAGCAACTTTTGCTTTAAGTTATAGACATACCCCCGGGGGTTCCAATTGTCACTGCAGGAATATGGCAAATGCTTTGACGCGGTTCACTCGGGGAAAAAAGGGGCACCAGACGCTAGGGTTCCTAGAGCCTAAATCTGGAAGAAAAGGTTTGTTGTTTTATAACACGGGTCCTCTTCGAGGCCCGACCAGTGCCCAAAAAGAGCCTATCCTCTCTGTGACCGGTTATTGGTGAGGTCCCCTTCGGAGGTACACGTGGTAGTTGTGGTTAAGGATCGATTTATGTAGGTATGGTGCACGGTCGATCAAGTGTGCTGTTGCACTCTCAACAGACGTAGTTTGGATAGCCTCCAAACCCCTAAGCAAGAGGTTATAATGTGGATCTAGGTTTGCCTTGGAAAGGCTTGCCATATTATCTAAATTGCTACTCACTGTGACTGTATCACATACAAAAAGCGATTGGTGGCAATCGTAAAGTGTTGTTATACTACACAATGGGGGCGCTAGTCTACGCCTAAGTTTCACTCGGTGGTAAGACCACCGTGAGGTTAGGCCGAGTTGGCAGGTACTCACGTTAATCTTGTTCCACAATTAAGTTATAGACAAAGCTTTCATGCTTAAGAAACGTTGATGAAAAGTACAGAGCAATATTTTCTTTTCACAAGCACCTTTTACACTACGTTCACTTATCTGTGTGTTTAATCGATTGCGCTTTGGGTTATTTTAAATGCAAGTTAATTATTCGTAATATATCCTTTCTGGCTTAAAATTAGGTTCAACTTAATAGTTTTTGAAATATTTTTGACATGTGTGATGTGTATTCTCGTCCTGTATAGTAATCAAAGAAGTCTTTAAGTATTCTATTCAGAATAAAAGTATTATTAAAAACTAAAAAATTATACGTTTTCTTGTTCTTTTGAAATTGCAAATTCCATGTTTCTTATGAAATTTTAAAAATGTTTTCAGTTTTGCCAAGAACATCAAAACCTTTAGATTCCTTAATATTTATATCGCACCTTAAATGCACTCTTCATAGCACCGCATTGCATGCTATGGGCATTTAGGAATTTTGGGGATTTTTTTTATTCCTCACAGCCTAAATCTACGACAGGCCAAGTCTTTAACTGTATATAAGAGTGAATGCCAAATGTTTAGTCTCTTGTAATGAAAGAGATAGAATTTGAAATATAAAGAAAATATTATGAAATGGGAGGCTCTCTTCAATTGCTTTATATTCCTAAATGACTTTCTATGTCAAAACATAAATTCTGTGTTTCTTTCCTAAAACTAATTATGAACTTATCCAATGAAATCTTATATCTAAGCAACTCCTATCGTGCCATCCCTTAAAAAGCTCGTTATATGTAAGTCAAAAAAGTTATTGTCGTCAACAAAAGTCTTAAATTTTGAAAAGCTCTAAATTAACTCATCCCAGACTTCAATTTCTTTAAAATGTTTTGCTAATACTTTCGTTATAAATTAAAGTATGAGTTAATTATATGCCAATTATTTTCAATAAATTTTACATTCAACCTTTTATTTAAAAACAAAATTAAAGAGGAAAAAAACAAAAACAAACCAAAATAATTAAACAACTAAACACTAAAGTCTAGACGCTTTGCTGCATTTGCTGGCGAAGAAATAAACCTAAAGTTCTTTTTTGTGTTTTCCTGTACAGTTTGTTTTGTAAGTTTAATCATTGCAAATATAAATAGCACAATTATAAAAGTTCAAATAAGTCAGAAAATTATAATAGTTCAACAACGACTTGGTACTTAGCATACGAAATATTTTAATAGTCTTTAATAAAAATAAAATTCTCTGAAACATTTTTATTTTTTATTTCGAATTTTTATTATGAGGTACTCGTATCTCAATAATTTAAATAAGATTATTTATAGGCTAAAAAATTGTATATAAAAATTGTATGCAAGGACGAACATACAACTGCTGAAATTTGAACTCAGTACCCTGCTTTTTGAACACATCAGTTAAAGCTTAATAAATTAAAAAACTCGAAGGTGAAAAAATCGTGCTATTAACCCAAATTATAAATTCACTGAAATTGATTACCACGGGGAAACTATTATTATTATTTTCTTTTTTATTTTCGCTAAGTGCCCTTTATTTTCTTTAAATAATTTAAAAAATATATTCTAAAATCATATTGGTACTTTGATTTGCATAAAATTGTTAAAGAACCTCTTTCTAAAACACAGAACTGCCAAAACTGGGATGCTGTATATAACCAGTCACCAGTCATTATATGATGCTTAATATTCGAATGTGGAAACAATTCTAAGCAGCTGCTGATCAACAACACAAATTTTTAATATTTTTAAATTTTAATTAAATTTTTACATGTATAAACTTTATGCATTGAATACTTAATTTAATTAGTCGAACTTTTTGTTAAGATATAAATGAGTTGTTAATGTTAGGCCTAATTTCTGGTATTCTTTTTGACTACTAATAGCAGTTGAAGAATATTTTTATACAAATGTGAAGAATGCTAAAGACGAATGTAGCTATCCAGAAATGACATTAAATTTTGTTAGTCTAATTAAATTTTTTCCTCTTTTTCTTTATAAATTTTTTATAAAAATACTCTTCAATTACTATTAGTAGTCAGAAATAATATGAGAACTTAAGCCTAACTTTCAATGTAGACTTACCCATGCATAAGGAGCTCTGTGTGGATGGACAACGTTTTCTCCAATAATGGCCTAGGAAGAATTCAGAAGGGTTAATCTCTAAAGGTTCTCCTATGGCGTTGAACCGGGGTATTTCGATAGGGATGGACAAGGAAGCCTCGTTGGAGGTGGATAGGTTAATCCCTTTAGGAACTCCGGTTGCCACTGGCCAGGGGAGGATATCGAAATAGAATGACTAAGAAACCTCGCAAGGGGTTGACTGGTCAGTCTAAGAAGATACTCCTGCGGCTATGGAGGTAAATGTGGATGAATTTGACGCACCTTAGGCAATTCCTTTTCGGAAGCAGGCACCTCAAAACGTTCCTTCAACGTCGAGTCGGAGTCTCTACAGCTCATGTCTAAAAGTGAGTGGTAGAGGCAGAAGAGGAGACGGGGAGAGGAAAGAAGCTGAGACGGCAGCGCACATTGTGTGTAAATGTCCAGCACTGGCTAGCATAAGACTCAGGACCACTGGTGGATGCCATAGGGGACCTGAGCCTTGAACAAATGCTAGCAATTACTAGAGACTGCGTGATGAGAAATAAGGCCGACAGTTACCAGTCGACAGTCTCAAGTCACTAAAGTCAAGATTAAGGGCTGGTTGTAGCGCATGACTCAATGTAAGTAGGTTGTCGTAAATTACATTTCGATTGCCTGTAATCATAGAGGACGGAAGGGCGTCGAAAAGGGACCCATTATGAAAGTGGTCTGCTTCGATACATTACATACATACAAGCCTAACATTAACAATTCATTTATACATAAATTTTATGTTTAAATTTTATGTGTACAGAGTACTTTAAGGATATGAAAACAAAATTTTTGTGCAAATAATTATAACTAAATCAGTCAAGTGCGAGGCAGACTCACACACGTATATTTAGTATTTCTAGTTTCTATATTTAGTTCAAATTTAAAAATACAAGTTGTTAATTTTTTCACTTCTTATGGGGAACCCCTTAATTTTTAATTATTTTTTGTACGAGAGCATAGTATTACTCGTAAATACCCTGTGAAAATCTCAAGTGTCTGCCTATAACGTTTAGAATATAAGATCCAATTCCTCTAAATCGCGACATCTAGGGAACACCCTTTTATTTTTATTAAATTTATTTTCGTTACTTGTATATTGTAAAATATAATCTGTGCAAATTTTAAGTGTCAGCCTATTACTGTTCAAATATTCCTTATATTTGAACAGTGAAATATCAGGAGCCTACCTATTGTTCAAAAAATAAGGCAATATATGTAAGTGAAAAACATGTTATTGTAAAATACCCTTTTAATTATTATAGCAGCGATGGCAACTCATATAATGTAAAAATTTCAAGAGTCTACCTATTAAGTAGATATTAAGTACGTATACGTCCAAATCATGTCACTGCTGAAACACCCTTTAATTTGATTATTTGTTATAGCGGCCTTGGCAATTCTCTTTCAAAGAATATATCAAGAGTCTACCTATGAAAAACATGTTGCTGTCGAAACACCCTATAATTTTTAATAATTGTTATAGCGGCCGTATAAACACATCTTCTGTGCAAATTTCAAGAGTCTACTTATTGCGTTTCAAATTTTACAAATACGTGCAAATTTTTTTAATTTTTCTATATTATAAAGGCCATAATAATACACCTTCTGTGAAACTTTCAAAACTATCGAAACACGCTTTAATTTTTAAGTTTATTTTGTATACTTGTTTATGTGGCGAACTAAGTTTTAATGACTGTGTAAATTTTAAGTGTATGCCTCCTACAGTTCAAGAAACACACTATACGTTTTAGTATTTGTTGCTATAGCGACATCCTCTGTGAAAATTTCAAGTATCTGCCTATTACGGTTCCCAAGATAAAAGGCGCTGACAGACGGACAGCCATTGTAGCGAAAACAATAGGGCTATGTTTTTACCCTTTGGGTATGGGACCTTGCAAATATCTGTTTTTATTCTTAATTTTATTCGGTTGTGGCTCTGACCTGATCATTTAACAGATTATTCTCAATAATACGAAAAAAAATCTGTTCTGACCTAAAACATCTTTCTGCTGCAAAAATATAATTTTTTTTTTTTTTTTTTTTTTGAAAAAAAGTTTTATTTTTTAACGAACCTCCTTTCAGCTCGAAAACTTGAGTTTAGACTTCTTATAGTTTTCCCCCTCGAAATTAGACATCTCTGGTATCAATGATCACCATTTCGTTTTATACCATTCAGCGAATTCTTTAAGTTTGGAAACAGGTAATAGTCGCAAGGGAATAATTTTGGAAAATGGATGGCGGAGCCATAGATTTTTCCATAGATTACGTGTGCACGGTCTTGATTGCGGCACCCATTATGCGGATAGTAGACATATTGTTATTATATTACACAGTGCAACACGGAAAAAATAACCATATACGGACACCACTACGTGATAAAAGACCAAAAAACAAAAGACCCCTGTCTCCCAGTTTTGCCCAGGTTTTTTTTTTATGGGCCCTCAAAGATATGGGGCCTCGATGTCATTTTTGCAAAAAAATGATCATTTACTCAAGCTCATATTTTGCAAACCGTTTGGAATTTTGATATACTCTCTGAGGCGAAGTTGTAGCTCTTGTCATAAAGAACACAAATTGTTAACATATAAAATCAAGAAAAAACTTCATCTTCAAGGTCAAAATCGCAAAAAACTTTAAAAAATTCAATTTTTTTTACCTTGTTCAGGTCCATAGGTAGCAAACCGTTCAAAATTCAAGGAAACAATCCACTACAAAAATGAACCTAAGATCTCAATAAACAATTTTCTGGAACATATGAACTTCCTAGGAATGATTCTTAACACCGTTTAGGTAGCGCTTAGGTAGCCGCAAAAGTGAAAAATTTCCCGAAAATTTTTAAATTCATATGGTTATTTTGCCATGACTTAAAAAATTACACAGTGTGTTATATAATGTTATTAACATTAATGTTTTTTCTTTGCGTATAATGGCCTATTCAATTGAATTTTAATTATTTGAAATTCTTTTTTTGATTCATATTCCTTGACTCCCCGAATCCAAATATAATTTTTAAAAACTTCTATCTCTTACAGTTTTTTAGCTATACAGTTAGCAAAATAGAAAAATAGCGCTTTTTGCCATATGCGCTCGGGGATGATATACATATATGCTAATTCCAGTTCTATAAGCCCTAGGAAATTGAGTAATAGCTCATTTGAAAGAGCATAACTTCTGATCCCACTGTGGTACCACTCTTTAAAATTAAAATCACTATCTGAAAAATTTTAATAACATTTTATTTAAATATAAGAATACAATTTTTTAAAATATGTTTTTTTCGTGAGTGACATCAAATTACAGCTTATGAAATCCCCTTTAAAATGAGCGCATATGCCAAAAAGCAAAAATTACATTTGTCTTCAGGGTGTCAGCAAATATAAATAAAAAAGTTTCAATAAAATCGGGAGGGGTAAATTAAAAAAAAATTGATTAATTGATTGATTTGACATGAAATTACCCTTTAGAATTATTAGGTTCATTTAAAAATGTTTTAATTAATTTTTAAAGACAAATTTCTTAAATTTTGTTACATACATATAAAAGTGTCTGAAATGAAAAGAGAAGGTTATAAAATAAAATTAGAAAACTTTATATATGTACGAATGAAATTATAAAATTTTATATCACTAAACATTACAATTTGGAATGTTCGATCCAACTTACACAATGAAATTTTCCATGAAACTGGTCGCTTGCAATTGTTGTTTGTTGGCAAGAGGTGTAGAGAAGCAAGCGGGGTAAACAAATTGGCGTGGCTTGAATTTTGAGGGGATTTTTTGACACTTGTTTTGTGTAATTTTCGTACGTTCCGAGTTGATAAAAAAAAATGAAATTGATTGGTTAATTATGTATACATTTCAGTATAATTTTAATAATTTAATGTAAAATTGCCTTTATTGTGTGACTCTTTTTGTATTTTTTTAAATAACGCACAAACACTAAAAATTACCAATATGAGAACAAAAGAAAATATCAAAAACAAATTCAAGCCGCTTGCATGAAAAAAATCATCATAAAAATGTGCGATAAAATTCGCTGCAACTTTAAAAGACACATGACAAAAGCTGCCATGAAAAAATGGCATCGTCTAAATTCGATTTTGCTATTTTAAACTCAACGTGTAAATTTAGTATTTCGTCCATGAGTTACACACACGTAGGAATGAATCCTTCCGATAGAACATACGGCTTGATGCCTAGACTAGGTTTCCTGCATTTCAATTTCATTACTATTTTTAGAATATCAAATCTGGCAAAACATTGAGGCCCCTTATTATAACTTGCCAATAGCTAAAGTTAGGATTTTGTTGGAGCGATAAATAGTTTTTCGTTATTATAAGTAAGCTAAAAATAACCTTTAACTTATGCGTACTTTAGGCACAAGTTATAGTATTGAGCATTATCCTCGGTATTATAAAGAAAACCTACATATCGCTTCAACAAAATCCTGCCTTTAGCTATTGGCAAGTTATAATAATGGGCCTTAACCTTATTATCAACATAAAGTTCATTTAATTGTTATCTAGTTGCTGCAAAGAATCTGTAATTTTCCAATCAATTTTCCCTTCTTTTTAACATAACGACACCTACTTATACCGAGATTTAGCTATATTTGGATTATACGTTTTTAAAAGTTATATAAAATATCACATATTAAACAGAGCAACGTATTATGACTCCTTCAAAAATAGTAGCGTAAAATTGCACACTATTTGCCAGATAATCACTATCATTAAAAAAAAAGTTATAAAACTTTAACTTTAAAATTTGCACCATTTATGGAATTAACTTTTTCCAAATGTTCATTTATGATCATGTGTATTTGTTGTTAAAAACAAATACTTCATTTTATATTTACCCAAACATATATGTATACGTGAGCACACAATTGTAAAAACAACTTAACTGAACTTTTACACAAAAAAAACTTAATAGTTAAAGTATGAGTAAATTCGGTTTAAGTGCGAATGTGTTTGCATGCTTGTGTGCGTGCACATGTAACTTTTATTTGTTTATTTCTTTGTCCCTTCTGTATTTATTTCTTTTATGGCAAGTAAATGACTAGATGGTCATATGAAAGTTAACGAGCCCTCAAATAGGCCTCCAGGGCAACGTTAAATAGAAAAATATGACCAAAATTAAACATAAAGCCATAAAGACAACGGTTACAAAAACAACAAAACGAAACAAACAAAATGAACAAAAACTATTCTTTTTTTTTTCTTTTTTTGTTTCCTCAAGAAAGGACAATAAAACAAACAAAAAACATTTTCACATGCCAGAGTATATAATTACTCACATACATTCTAAATTCATACAATTGTACTTATATGTACATATGTTCGAGTAAGAGATGTAGATTTCTAATTATAAATTGTGTTTTTTGTCCTTCTTTAAAAGCTTTAAATGCTTAAGGATTTAATTGTTTCGATATTAAACAAGCTTTTAAATTTTTTATTTTATTTGAAAATTTCTAGGTTCGTAAGAGTAAATTTTTTAGTTTAAATTTTACAGGTCAGTTATTTTTTGTTAAACTATAAAAGACTTAATGTAAAAAATGGTCGTTACTTTCTCAACTAAATTTTCGATCACAAAGACTTACTATAACCAACATTTTTCGTCTATTACACAGTGCAACACGGAAAAAAATAACCATATACGGACACCACTACGTGATAAAAGACCAAAAAAAAAAAGAATCATTCCTAGGAATGATTCTTAACACCGTTTAGGTAGCGCTTAGGTAGCCGCAAAAGTGAAAAATTTCCCGAAAATTTTTAAATTCATTTCGGCTACCTAAGCGCTACCTAAACGGTATTAAGAATTATTCCTAGGAAGTTCATATGTTCTAGAAAGTTGTTTATAGAGATCTTAGGTTCATTTTTGTAGTTGATTGTTTCCTTGAATTTTGAACGGTTTGCTACCTATGGACCTGAACAGGGGAAAAAAGGTAAAAAAAATTAATTTTTTTAAGTTTTTTGCGATTTTGACCTTGAAGATGAAATTTTTTTGATTTTATATGTTAACAATTTTTGTTCTTTATGACAAGAGCTACTTTGCCTCAGAGAGTATATCAAAATTTCAAACGGTTTGCAAAATATGAGCTTGAGTAAATGATCATTTTTTTGCAAAAATGACATCGAGGCCCCACATCTTTGAGGGCCCATAAAAAATAACCTGGAGGACTTTGGGCAAAACTGGGAGACAGGGGTCTTTTTTTGTTGGTCTTTTATGACGTAGTGGTGTCCGTATATGGTTATTTTGCCATGACTTAAAAAATTACACAGTGTGTTATTTATTTTATAGTCACCGGTTATTTAGTCCGTATTTAAGTTGGTGATTCAGTTAGGATGTTGTTCCGCAAAAATGCTTAAAATTTTTTGCTGGGCATATTTTCGGTGGAAAGGGTTTATATAAGTTTGTCATTCCGTGTGTAATTTTTACAATATTAATTTCCGACCCCATAAAGTATATATATTTTGAATCCTTATAAATAGAATAGTTAATTAAGCGATGTCCGTCTGTGTTCGGGTTGAAATCAACTTTGCCAAAGCACCAGTGGAGATACAGAAAATTTAAGCCCACCAATCTGCCAGGCATAGCTTCCAAAATTTAACTAATGGAATTCAGCAACATCCATTCAAAACTGTGGACAAAAAACCACGCCTACCTATATTTTTTCACGTTGTTTTTATTTTTCTTTTCGGTTGTAATGATTCTCTTTTGCTTTTCATTTTGTTAAATAAATATTTGACCACGACCAGTAGATCGCATGGAGTGCGGGGAATCAATAACCAACACCAAGCGAGGGTCGATTTTTTTTTTTTTTTTTGTTTTTAGGTTGGTAGGGTTTTGCTGTTTTGATTTGTATTAAAAGCCTTTATAGAAAGCAATACCCATAGAGGTAGCCAATAGACCCACAGGGTGTACAATGGTAACCAGGAGCAGTCAAAAGACATATTCTGGGGGAGGGCGGTCAACATGCTGAAATTTTTATTAAGAATTTTTTTCCTTTTGTTTAACTTTGTAACGCAATTAAAAAATAATAATTTTAAAATTTACAAAAAATTTTCAAAACATTTTTTACAAAACCACAATACTTTTAACTTAAAATTATCCAGAGAATTTTTACAAAAAAATTTCAAACAATTGTAACCAAAAAATATTAAAAAAACAAAATTATCAAAGGAATAAAAATTTTACAACAAATTTTAAATTATCAAAAATTAAAAAAAATATTCTAAATATTTTCCAACAATTTTTTTCAAAAAAATGTTTAAAAAAATCCAAAATATCTTTTATAAAATTATTCCAAATAATTTTCCTTAAAATTTTTACAAAAAAAAATTCTATAAAATTTTTCAAAAGATTTTCAATCAAATTTTTAGAAAATAGCTTCAATAGTATTTTTACAAAAAATATTCAATTAAATTTTTTAACCTTAATTTTCAATAAAATTAAAAAAAAATACAGAAAATTCTCCAAAAAAAAAAGTTTAAAAAAATTTTACAATAAAACTATAAAAACAAATATTAAAAAAAAAGTTTTCCAACTAATTTTCTATAAAACTTTTACAAAAAAATTTTCTATAAAATTTTTACAAAAAAAAAATCTATAAAATTTAAAAAACAAATATATATAATTTTTACAAAAAATAATCTACATATAAAATTTTTTCGTAGTTAGGCATTTTAGGTGACGATATATATGGTAAGAAATATTGCTGATTAGTGGAAAAAAGTGCAGTTCTTTTTTTAATGCCTTAAATTAAATAAATTGTGTACCTTTGTCTGAAAAGTAAAATCAACGTTGTGAAGGGTATAGAAGATTCGGCACGGCGGAATATAGCACTCTTACTTGTTTGTCTTTAAATTTTCAAATTTTATGTTTTACATTATTGATAGGTTTTATCTTTATTATTTCAATTTTATTAATTCTCCAAAATAACGTAAAATATAAAAATATTTTGTTCATCGTTATTTTATAACCTTTATGTCTGTCTGTCTGCTTTTCTTTGCCTTCGTATCACGTAAAAACTACTGATTGGGTTTTAACAAAATTTTGTGAGAAGGTACCTTAGTATCCTGATTCCAATATAGGATACTTTTTTTCTGCAAAAATATCTTATTTCAAAGAGAAAGTGGAGAAAAAGCAGTGAAAGTACGCAGTTATTTTAGAAGTAAAGTAAATACATAAGCCATAACTGAAGCACTAACCACTAACAGATGGCGCTGTTTTATAAAGTAAATACTTAATCATAACTGAAGCATAGTTTAAGGCGGCCCTTAAAATGTAAAGTATTTTTGTATGGATTGATTTTAAAGCAAAATCGAACAAAATATTGCAAGGACGCTCACGAAGTGGCAGGCACAGCTAGTTTTAAAATAAATCAATCAAGAGCGATATAGACTCACACACGTAGTGTAACGTACTACCTTCCATATGCAACTTTAAAAATTTTAATTTTTCAATTAATTTTATATTTTTATTATTGAAGTACTTGATTTTGAAAATTTTCAAGAGTGCAACTTTTATGGTTTCAGAGATAGAGGGCGCTGGGAGATAGAAAGACAGACAGACAGACATTATGACGAAAACAATAGAATTACATTAAGCTAAAAATCGCAAGGCTTTTGGAAAATATTTTTATTTTAAAAGTCTAATATCTCCTTAACTCTAAGAGGTAACCCATGTGTATATAATTTGCTTTAGAGAACTAAAAACAAACAACATTGTCGTTGTAAATTAAAATTTTTAAAATCGAATAAAAAAAACGTATGGTAAACTATTTTTTGAAGCAATGTGGCACTGTCGATTCATTCAAATCAAACTACAGATTTTTTTGTCTTGTAACAGTCCCTTAATTACTTTTGCAGAAAAGTACCTTTTAAGCTAAACTGGTTGCTGTTCTATATCGCAGATAATAAATAAAAATCCAACACAATGTGAGTTATAATATTTCTTAAGTAGTATTAAATGTAAACAAATTGCTTTACATGGATTTCTCTCTACGTTTTTCTTAATGTTAAACTATAAAATCCTTTAGTGTATAATAATTTTCTTGTTTAATTTTTTTTTTTTTTGTTTTGCTTTATTCTTACCTTTAGAAAACTGTTTATCTTAAAGTTAAATGTTGTTATAAGCTTACAACACATTTTTGTTTTTAGGGATAACACATGTAAATTTTGATTTTATATGGTTCTACTACTATTGTTGCTGTTGCTGTTGTTGTTGTTGTTGTATATGCTATAACTTGTTGTCTTGTCTTGTCTTTTATTATAGTCAAAACGAACATAAATAGCAACATAAATAGTAATAACATTATAAGCCCCATGGGGTTTCACATAAGAATGTAACATTTGTATTGCGAGTAATTTCAGACATAAATCAACATTGAATGCTAAGAATGATATTGTAATTCGATACATTTACTAACAGAAACATGAAATATTTAAATAAAGCATTAAATAAAAGATAGAAGAAACAATATTATAATTATGTTGTTATCATTATCGGTCAGGCACCTTACAAAAAATATTAGAAAGGGGTGTCAATTTTTTTTTTTTTTTTTTTGTCCCGCAACCTCCAGACTGATAGACTACCGCGCTACCAATCCGTCTATTGGGCACTCACTGCAGATCCGAGGCTGCCAATTGTTATCGCCAGAGGGTTGATAACATGGCTGTTGAACTTAGTGTGGAACAAGATTAACGTGAGTACCTGCCTAGTCGGCCTAACCTTACGGTGGTCTTACCACCGAGTGAAACTTAGGCGTAGACTAGCGCCCCCATTGTGTAGTATAACAACTCTTTACGATTGCCACCAATCGCTTTTTGTGTGTGATACAGTCACAATGAGCAGCAATTTATAAAATATGGCAAGCCTTTCCAAGGCAAGATCCACATTATAACCTCTTGCTTAGGGGTTTAGAGACTATCCAAACTCCGTCTGTTGAGAGTGCAACAGCACACTTGATCGACCGTGCACCATACCTACATAAATCGATCTTAAACCACAACCACCACATGTACCCCCGAAGGGAACCTCACCAATAACCGGTCACAGGGAGGATAGGCTCTCTGTGGGGCCACCGATTCCCTTGGGCACTGGTCGGGCCTCGAAGAGGACCCGCAATGTTTATCGCAGACCTTTTCTTCCAGATTTAGGCTCTAGGAACCCTAGCGTCTGGTGCCACTATTTTCCCCGAGTGAACCGCGTCAAAGCATTTGCCGTTACTGCAGTGACAATTGGAACCCCCGATGGTGTTGAACTTAGTGTGCAAAATATGGTTTGTTTGTTGAGCTATTTATACCTTTTATTCACGGACATAAATAGTTCATAATCGTGGCTCTGTAGCGCTCGCCGTTGACTGAAATGTGGCAATTATGTTTGCTGACATAGATGAAAAAGCTTCTCGTCATAAAGTATGATTTTTCGGACAAAGTCGATGTTCGATTGGATCTTGTTGCACACTTTTCGCTGCAGTAGCGGAACGCAACGTACGATGAACGGGCCAATAGAGTTGTAAACCAGTTTCACGAATTTTTGCACAAACTTTTTGGACAAAACTTCTTTTTAACACAACCATAGATCGGTCAATACAGCAGACACCTTGAAAACTAAATTTTATAATTTATTTTATATATTTATTTTAAAATAGTAATTTTTTAGTTGGTTAATTAAGATTTCTTTATAAAAGTAATTATTAATATAAAGTTACCCATCTCTGGGTAATTACTCAGAAACATAGAAAAAGGTGAAATTTGGAAAAAATCACAAAAAAATGGCGCAAAAATGGCACTTTTTTGACAAAAAATTAACAAAAAATTTTTTTTTTAATAAAATTTTTCTAAAAATTAATATAAGTAGCTGCTAATATAGCCTTTCACAGAAAAAAAATCATCACTAAATATTAATTCGTTTAACCACAAAAATATATTGCACACCTCTCAAAATCGTATAAAGTCAATAAAAAGACTAATCTCAAGAAAAACCCTTGAAAATTCACTACACGATGCAGAATATTGTTGTCTGTAGAATTACGTACTTAAATTTTTAAATTTTTTAAATTTAATTTTAAATCTAATGTCTGACTAGATTGCGCCGTTTCGTTTTTGAGGAACAATTACAAGAGACCCTGAAAACTAGAAAGTGTTTTATATATTTTTTTTAACTAGAGTTAAATATAATGAATTCCGATACTGTCTTGGCATTACCATATCAAAATAATTATCTACTGCCTTCGAAAAATGACAATTCACATTTAATCTTAAATATACAGATTAACTGGATTGCTGTTTATAATTTTATTCGTTGCAAAAACCCCAATTTTAAGAGCTAATTTATCATATAAGCAGTTGTGCAAAAACTGTCTTAATTAAGAAAACGCCAATTACAATTTGATTTTATTTACAAGTATCCATAGTTATTCGTTTATAAATATTTACTTGAATAACTTAAACACATTAAAGATCCACAAAAAATTACCACAAACTCAGTCAATTATTGATGATGACGACGACACTGATTACCATGATGATGATGATAATGATGATGATGATGGTGACCACAATGAAAAAAAGCAACGAATACTTGTAAATGCAAAATCAAATTAAAAAGTATGAGTGTAATAAGTGGATGATATGTCCAATAAGTATTTAAAGTTTATATGGTAATTAAATAAAGTTAAATGGAAACCATAATGGATACACTCATGCAAGTATTTATTAAAAAAATAATAAATATAATTAATTTTTTAAGGGTGGACGATAGTTTGCTGAGATATGTATATATCATTATAACTACTTATGTTGTCTAAAGGGAGAGAAAGGGAAATTTAAAATGGTAAAATAACAAAGAAAACAAATAAAAAATAAATATATTCTTTTTTAAGAGAAGTAACACTCAGGCAATTAATTAAAGGCAGCTGGTTAGAGTCATAGTAAAGTTTCACTTTCGGTAACACTGCAACTGCACGTTACGTTTATTTTCAGAACAGTGTTGCAGTGCCACTGGTGTTATTTAGGCGTATTAATTCGAAGCTAGTATCGCCAATACAATTATAAATAGAAAAATTTAAATAGAAATAGCGATGTAGCTGATTATTAAAATTAAAGTGACTATGCTATGTTTACTACTAACGTGCTAACCAATTTATCACTCTGCGATATAAGTTCGTTTTAAAAGTTGTATACCTACACGCAGAGAAAAAACATGGCTATGGTATGGTCACAAGAACCATCTAATGTTCTCTGTAACAATATATCGTTGCGAGGAACAACTAATAGTTGTTTTAATCATTACTATGATCACGACAAGCAAGTTTTTGTTTATTTCGTTAATAAACGGTTATAACATCCAAAAAATGCAACATGGTTGATTAGAACTGTATAACTTTCAAACCACAAAATAAGTTTTCTAGCTTTCCAAAACAATATTGTATTTTTAACCATAATATATTATTAGTAAACAAATAATGATACGTTTTCTCGTGTGTAACCACAGTATGACTAAAATAAACAAATAATGTTTGCTTTTTTAAAGTTTTGTGTTTAATTTTTTTAAATTAAAAAAATCTAATTTTACGGGTTTATCTTTCAAAAAAATAATAATTAAAGAATTGAGTAATTTCTTATATCGAATCTGTCCCACTTGTAAGGTTAAGGTGGTGGGTAGCTGTGCCGAGAACCTGAAAGGCTAGTTAGTAGTTAAAGAGGACGTCGTTAACAGCTCTCCTAATCCACGGTGGAACAGCCTCCGCCAGGGATGCATGGTCAGGAAGGTGCTTGGCCTTTGATAGCGGTCGACCTCCAGTTTCAATGTAGACTTACCAACGTATAAGGAGTTCTGTGTGAGTTAACGTCGTTTTCTCCAATAATGGCCGAGGGAAGAATTCAGAGGGGATGGACAGGAACGGCTTGCAAGGGGTGAAAGATTAATATCTAAAGGTTCTCCTAAAACGATGAACCGGGATATTTCGTTAGGGATGGACAAGGAAGCCTCGTTAGAGGTGGATAGGTTAATCCCTTTAGGAACTCCGGTTGCCACTGGCCAGGGGAGGATATCGAAATAGAATGACTAAGAAACCTCGCAAGGGGTTGACTGGTCAGTCTATGAAGATACTCCTGCAGCTATGGAGGTAAATTTGGATGAATTGCACACACCTGGCCCTGTGGGCTTAGGTAAATCCTTTTCGGAAGCAGTCACCTCAAAACTTTCCTTTAACGTCGAGTCAGAGTCTCTATAGCTCAAACCTAAAAGTGTGAGGCAGCGGCAGAAGAAGTGCAGGGGAAAGGAAAGAGGCTAAGAACACATTGTGTGTTAATGTCCAGCACTGGCTTGCATAAGACTCAGGACCACTGGTAAAAGCCTGTGAAATGTGGCTGTCATGGGGGACCTAAGCCTTAAACAAATGCTAGCAATTACTAGCGACTGCGTGATGACCAAGAAGGCCGACAGTTACCAGTTAACAGTCTGAAATCACTAAAGTCGAGATGGACTCAATGAAAGTAGGTTGCCGCAAATTATATTTCGGTTGCCTGTAATCATAACCTACCCCTCTCCCTTACATATATCCGTCACGTCAAATATAGAATTGATACATACCACGGCCGATATCAGGTAACTTTTACGTTAGCTACTTAATAAATCATATTTCAAATCACATACAAACTACCAATTTTGTTTATTATCAAGCTAATAAAATTAAAAAAAAAATGTTCAGATAAAATAAAGTCTTCTTCAAGTGTACTTTAAGAAAAAAATTCCTAAAAAAAGTGTCATAAGTAGATAAAGTCTCGTTCAAGTCTTTATTTCTTTTGCATAAGGCCAATTGTAATTTATATAATTTTATGTAATGTTTATGTCAATTACTTTAATATTAGGTCACATGTTGTTTGTAATGGGAGCCACAACTTAAGAAGACGATTTTATTTTATTTTTATAATAAGTTTTTGTCTTTAGATTTGTGTTAAGTCCAAAGTACCCCAAAAAGAACTATCTGTTTTTTTTTTTTTTTGTAAAATTAATTTCTTCATAAATTTTGGATCAGGACGCAAGCTGGCGGCTATATAATATGGTATAGGTGTACAAGATTTTGTTTAAGAAGTTATACTCTATGGACCTTTTAAAAAATTCTAAATGTCACAAATACTTTATATTTTACCACCAATATCTAATAGTTACATAATCTTTTAAAACAAAAAAATTATAGTAATTTAAAAATTAAAATTTATTAATTTAAAATTTAAAATTTTATAACTATAGCAAAATGCTAAGAAAGTTCATTAAGGATCACTCATTTCGCTGCTATGTAGCTAACGTAGAGTTATAATTTTTTGGCTCCTGTGGTTCACTGGTTTAAAATCAAATTGTCACATTGTCATAAAGTACTTTTACTTAAGAGTTCTTTTTTAATATTTATATTTATTTTTGTCTTTGGTTACACTGTGCCAAAATTTGTTTAAGCTGATTGTTTGCAACAGTTTCGTCTTTCCGTATCATGTACATATTGGTCTCAAATACCTCTTCACTTTATTTAATTTAATTTAATTTAATTTCTTATTTTGTACATTTATTCCATTTCCACAATTGCGTACAACTTTATTTCAATATTTCAGTTGGTCCGTTACAAAAAAAAAAAAACTACACATAACATCGCAAATTATTCCTTTGGATTTCCTTACGCCAACTGGCATCGATTAATTTTAAAGTAATTATAACATAAATATAAAAAATTAACTTAATATTGATATTGGGAATATCATACGGCCATAAGTGGAAAAATCAACATTGGCAAAATTAAATAAAGCGCATGTTTTAACACAGTGACAAGAAAGAAAGCGAACAAAGTTTAATACTACTATTTTGTACTGAATTTAGGTTCATACATTTTTTAATTCGCTAATCAAATTCGAATGTTTCAACAAAAAGGATTCTAAAACCCCAAAAGAATATTTACAATTCTTTTAAATTTAATGATTTTAATAGTTTTCCTAAATTAATTTAAATTTGTAAGATACAGGTAAGTATGTATTCAGCAATTGTAGTATATAACAATAAATGGTAGACGTTTCCATTTCCGCACATTAATCTACATGACAGCACGTGGCGTATGATGAACATAAATTATTTATACATTAACAACAACAACAAGAGCAACAATAGGAAGTACAATAAGTTTTACTCTTTTTAACATCATATAAGTAAATCTTAATATACAAGAGCAGGTCGAAAATTATAAAATAAAATTATATTTGAAAGCCACCCTTTTCATTATCCTTTTTGCCACACTGTAAAAAAAAGTAATTATCCAACCATAGCTTCACAAAATATATTTACATAAAGATTAATCGATAATGCTATTTTTTACTTCGAATTATTTATCGTACAAATTTGTATTTCCTTAAAAAAATAATTGCCACGAATTTGTTGAACTAATTTGGCGAAAAAATTTGTCTTTACTGTGAATTTCAATTTATTCTTAGTTAAATGTAATCGAGAAAAACGTCCATAATTTATCTTAAAAAAAATTGTATGATATGAAGGCAAATATTTTACTGGCCTACTAGAGTCCTTTCACAATCTATTCTGGCGTTTGTAAAATAATTTTTGTATTGCCCTCGTTTTATTCGCACACAAATCTGAACGGTTATCCACACGCACACACATATGAATACAACAAACAAAAAGTTACTGGTCAGCAACTTTATTGCCAAACAAAAATCATTATCCTTGGTAGAACGAATTTACTTTTATATACTGTTGCTATTTACAGTGGCACTCAAAATTAATGATACAATAACATTTTTGTTATATTTGTATAAGATTTTAAAAAATACTCAATTATTTTGTAATTCAATTTTCAATTCAATTCAAATTATAAATTTCAATAATTTATGTACAAAAATAATGAAGAATAATGTTTGTTATTTTTTCATACATACATACATACATACATACATACATACATACATACATACATACATACATACATACATACATACATACATACATACATACATACAATTATTTTTTAAATATTTGTGCAAACGGGAGGGATTTTTATATTGATTTCATAAATAAATTCATTAAAACGAAAACTTAAAAACTATAGTTTCTCTCTTTCTTTCAGAATGTTTTTTTTTCTCTTTCACTATTAAAATTATAATATAACAATATATTGTATATCTGTATATACAATGTATAGTAAAATTTAATTAACAAGTTATTGAAATGTATGCCATGTAAATTGTACGAGTTTATTGACCCTTCTTCTTCTTCTTTATTTGCCGATTCGTTTTCCGAATGTTGGCGGCCAATGTAATTATATTTATCATTATAGGAGTAAGTTATAACTTTTTTATAATTTCTGCAAACGTCTCTCTATTTCTTGCTTCGCTTAGAAGATTTAAAACATCATGTATACCGGTCCACGTCAGAATATTATCGATCCATATCATTTCTTTTCCTCTAGTACGTCTTCCTTCAATATTTACACTGGTAATAGTTTGCAGCAGCTTATATTTTGGGTTACGCATTATGTGCTCTAAGTATGTTGTTTTTCTTATTTTTATAGTATTCAGAAGCTCTCGTCCATGATGTAATATTTGTAGCACCTCATTGTTTGGTGTATGGTGGGTCCAAGGTATTTTAAGTATGCGACGGTAGGTTCACATTTCGAAAGCTTGAAGTCGCTTTATATCCACAGCTTTTATTGTCCATATTTCCATGGCATAGAGCAAAACCGACCACACGTATGTTTTTATGTATCGCAGTTTTGTTTGAAGGTTAATGCTATGGCTAGTGAAGACTTTTTTATACTTAAAGAACGCATCTCTTGCCATTTCAATGCGACATTTTATTTCTTTTGAGATATCCCATTTGTCATTGATGTTAACACCGAGATATTTGAATATGTGTACTCTTTCCACGCAACTGTCTTTTATTTTTAACGTGTTTGCATTATCAGTGTTATTTCTGCTGATAATCATATATTTTGTCTTCTGAATATTTATTTTAAGTCCATAGGTTTCACTGTAAGTTGTCAGTTTGTTTAATAGATCTTGGAGCCCCTGTATATTATCAGACAAAAGAGTCGTATCATCAGCATATCGAATGTTGTTAAGAAAAGTTCCATTTATATATATTCCTATCCGAACATTGTTAAGTGCTTCTTGAAATATTCTGTCGGAATAAACATTAAATAATACAGGGGATAATATACATCCTTGTCTAACGCCTCTGGAAACCGAAATACACTCCGTCAGTTCACCATTGATGCTAATCCGTACTTTTTGGTGCCAATATAAACTCTTTGTGCAACGAATTTCTCCATCGTCTATACCAATGGAAATAAGGATCTGGATAAGTTTGTCATGTTGTACAGTATCAAATGCCTTTTCATAATCAATAAAATATAAAAACACATCTTTTTGTACATTTCTACATTTTTGAATTAATACTTGAAGAGAAAATAATGCTTCGCGTGTACCCAATCCTTCCTTAAACCCATTAATTATTGACCCTAAGAGCTTAAAAAGCTTAGAATAAATAGATGCATAATGCTTTACCTACTTACTTACTTCGTTACTTATTTAAAATCTATTTTACTTTATAACTTAGATCTTTACCCAAACTTAGAATAGCCTTCGCACATAGGGGTATTTAGCCAATCTAGCCAGACATTATTTTTTTTTTTTGAGTTATTTTTATTTTTTTATTTAGTTTTTAGGACTTTAAGAATAAAATTCTTTTCTAGCCCAAAAAAAGATAACAAAGAGTAATGGGAAAAACTAATAATTATATGTAAGAGTTTCGAAAAAAGTTGAATTTGCAAAAAATGGTACAAAAATGCGCAAAGTTTTTTTTTCCACAGTATAAAAGTAAAGATCGTAAATTTTATAGTGATATATAACATTTTTAGGATTGCGAGGGCCCTCATTCTCAAAAACCCGTTCACTTTTTTTTCAAAAAAATGAACAAAAAAATCCTTTTTTTAATTTCGAAAGAAATTTTTTATCATAAAAATTTAAAATAAAATCTTTCTAAAAATAAATATAAATAGCTGTTAATATAGCATTTCACAGAAAAAAAATCATCACAAAATTTTAATTCGTTTCGCCACAAAAATATATATTGCTAACAATATATTGAATACAAAATAGATAATGTATCATTAAAATTGCATCCCACTGTACAATGCAATTTAAATTAAAAATATATTTATTCTGTTGATTAACTACACACATATAAATGAACGTGTAGTAAAAATGTGTTTGTAAGAGAGAGCATGTATGCGTGTGTAAATATAATTTTAATCCTTTATAAAAGAGTTGTTGCTGATGAATATTATAACAACATTAAAAATGTTCATCTGCAATAAAAAAAATACCAATTCAAGGGTATTTTACAGTAGATTTAAGTTTTTAAGTTTAAAAGATTTGGTATTATCTGGTATTGGGTATTATCTAGTATTATCAACAACAGAAATTAAATCATATAACGACTATTTTTTGCTTTTGAGATGTTATAAAGAATGCCATTAGGCCTATAATGATGATCCATTTGCATTTACAATTGATAATAGTTCGAAAGAATCGTCTCGAGCTTCTCGCAGAACCCATTACGCTCGTCAGTGTCACATCTCTGCAACAGTTTAGAGAAATTTCTCTCATGAAACTATTTTCGCCACAACGTGGACGGTTCGCCAGTAGCATCAAAACGAACAATAACACAGGGCAACAGCAAAAATATGCTCGAGTAACTACTATATACATTTGATGTATCATGGCTACCTTGGTACAAAAATGGTAAAATTTTTAAATTCTATGGATAGATTTTTTTTTTAAAAATTTTTTTTTTAAAATTGCAATTTTTTTGAGACGTTTCTTCAAATAATTAATGATAACTCAAAAACTACTAGTCCGATATTATTAAAATATTATTCAGAAAAATTAAGATTTGCATAGCCTTTAATTCGTCTATATAACGCGTTTCAATCGGATCAATAGTATCGGAGTTATAATAAAAAACTTAAGAAAAAAATATATTTTTTACGTAAAAAAAATCATAAAAAATCGAAAACGGCAAAAAACTTCCAGATTCATTTTTTTATCGCATAGCGACATATAATAGCAACAAAATGAGATATCGACCATAAAAATCGATTGATTTTTTTCGAATTTATTCACAATTTAGTGAATTCGCTCATTTTCACAAAATTTTAGTTTTTTGCTTGATATACGCATTATAGCGG
The DNA here is from genome assembly GCA_949628195.1 of Phasia obesa. Classification (NCBI taxonomy): domain Eukaryota; kingdom Metazoa; phylum Arthropoda; class Insecta; order Diptera; family Tachinidae; genus Phasia; species Phasia obesa. Next base: position 57,854,552 of record OX451217.1, on the reverse strand, counting down.
GTTTTCAAATGTGTGAAAAACATAAATTTTCCAATTTCAACCTCAAGCATGTGTTCTCAATCAGGAAGTTCAGATCCAGAACTACCTATATCTGAAAATGACGAGTTCATCCCACACAAAAATATCTCACCGAGACCATGGAATCAAGACCAGCTAAATGATGTAATAAGAGAACTTGGATTGTCAAAAGCATCTTCGGAATTACTTGCATCCCGGATGAAGGAATCAAATCTCATAACGGAGGAAACTAAAGTTTCGTATTACCGTACCCGAGAAAAAGGCTTACTTCACTATTTTGCAGAAGAGGACGATTTTGTCTGCTGCACGGATATTCCTGGTTTGATGACTGCCATGGGCTTACATAGATATGATTCAAGCGAATGGCGTTTATTTATTGACTCATCAAAACGCAGCTTGAAGTGTGTCCTTTTGCACAATGGAAATAAATTTCACTCCTTGCCAATCGCACATTCAACCAAGGTAAAAGAAGAATACTCTGTAATTGCATTGGTCATGAAGAAGATAAAGTATAATGAACATAACTGGGTAATTTGTGTTGATATTAAGATGGTAAATTTCCTATTAGGTCAACAAAGTGGCTATACCAAATACCCTTGTTTTTTATGTTTATGGGACAGCAGAGCTAAGTCAGAACACTGGAAGAGAAAACAATGGTCTTATAGGGAAACACTGGACCCAGGTATGAGGAATGTTATAAATGTACCTCTGGTGCCCCGAGATCGCATCATATTACCCCCTCTTCACATTAAACTTGGTCTGATGAAACAATTTGTTAAAGCACTTAACAAAGATGGTGAATGTTTCCAGTATATTTCAAGGAAGTTTAAAAGTTTGAGTATGGAAAAGCTGAGAGCAGGAATATTTGACGGCCCACAAATTCGCAAATTGGTCAAAGATACCGATTTTCTCAGTTCAATGTCAGAAATTGAGAAAAATGCATGGGATTCGTTTGTATGGGTTATTCAACATTTCTTAGGAAATAACAAGGATGATGATTATGTTGCGCACGTTGAAGAGATGTTAACTCACTTCCAGAATCTTGGATGCAACATGAGCATCAAGTTACATTACCTTCACAGTCACTTAGATCGTTTTCCTGAAAATCTAGGAGACTTAAGTGAGGAACAGGGCGAACGATTTCACCAAGATATTCGGACAATGGAGGAAAGATACCAGGGTCGCTGGGATGCACACATGATGGCAGATTTTTGCTGGAGTATTCAGAGCAACACTTCGTTATTCAATAATAGAAAATGTCATAAAAGAAAATTCCAAAGTTTGTAGTTTATAATATTTATTTATTTATTTCCTTATTTTATATGTTGTAATAAATTTAAATAATAAAATATAAAATAAAAGAAAATACATGAATAAAACAATGAAATGCATTTTCGATCTATTCCATCGATTTGACTTAGTTACATTTTTTTGTCAATTGCCTTCGGCAAGTAACTTGAAAACTGTTTAACCGATTTAAAAGATATGTAGCTTATTGTAAATCTCATTGTGTTTGCCCTAAGGACCAGGATCCACTTTTTTGCAAAAGGGGAAATAAATAGCGTTAATTTTGCAAAAACTGAAAATTTGTCAATTATTTTCGATTTAAACGCTTTTTTTCAGATTTGGGGCCTATGCGCTACGTGTTAACGTTGTCGAATTCGACTAAAATTTTGTGGGTGGAAGTTTCTCATCAAATCTAACATTAATCCGACATGCACCCCTTGAAATTGGAAAATTTATGTTTTTCACACATTTGAAAACCCGTATATCAAGCAAAAAACTAAAATTTTGTGAAAATGAGCGAATTCACTAAAATGTGAATAAATTCGAAAAAAATCAATCGATTTTTATGGTCGATATCTCATTTTGTTGCTATTATATGTCGCTATGCGATAAAAAAATGAATCTGGAAGTTTTTTGCCGTTTTCGATTTTTTATGATTTTTTTAAAACGAAAATTTTTGCCATTTTTACGTAAAAAATATATTTTTTTCTTAAGTTTTTTATTATAACTCCGATACTATTGATCCGATTGAAACGCGATATATAGACGAATTAAAGGCTATGCAAATCTTAATTTTTCTGAATTTATTTTAATAATATCGGACTAGTAGTTTTTGAGTTATCATTAATTATTTGAAGAAACGTCTCAAAAAAATTGCAATTTTAAAAAAAAAATTTTTAAAAAAAAATCTATCCATAGAATTTAAAAATTTTACCATTTTTGTACAAAGGTAGTCATGATACATCAAAATTATATAGTGGTTTTAAGAGCACATGAAATTTTTTTTATTTTGTTGTGCTGTGTAATCTAACACTTCTCTAGGGTACTGAAGAATGTATTTTTCGTATGAAATACCCTTGTTTGTTTGTTGTCGGTTGAAATATTAAAAAAAAAAAATTAAAAGCCATCATAATGTGAATGTGTAAAAACTGAAAAAGTACAAAAATTACCAAATCAAACTGCAAAAAAATCTACAATTCTCTTCATGATTTCATATGATTTTTCAGGAAAATTTATCGTTAAATATTTTACACTTTCATTATACTTCACGGAATATTTAAACATTACCGATTGTTTTATATGAACGGATATGTGTGTTTATATATGTATTTATTTAGTATGTGTGTGTAGGTGGAAATAGATATGTGTATTAGAGATGGGATCGTGAGTATTTTAACACTTTAAATCCTGCACGCTCACCTCAAAATGAACGTTACACAATCATGCAGGGAATTTTTTATACTACCGTTATTAAACAAAACCCTTGTTCATCTATCCCCTAAACGTCTTCCATCTCTAATGTACATATGTACATATGTATTTATTGTTCATGTGATGACAACCAAGAGTTATTTGTGTTGATGTGAAGAATTTAAAATTTTTAAATCAAACACAGTCATGCAAATTCAATTCAATATATTGTCATAATTTAAGTTTTTTTTTTGTATTTGTAACCTTCAAATATTCCAATTAAATGATGTTGTTGGTCTAATAAATTTGTGAATAATCCCAGCTGGTCTCATTCAAGTTATTTTTTTAAGTGTTTAACAGAGCTCTTCGGTAGAGTTATTAAGGTAAAAAAATTATATTTAAAAACAGCTAAATAATGTTTTTTAATAATCACGACATAATAAAAAAAAAATATATGTTTTTGATGTATAATTGTTGTAATTAAAATAATTAAAGTTAACGGTTATTCGAAATGTTTATTAATATGCAAATTGATTATTCCTTAATAAGCTCAAGTTCGTATGTTTGTCTAGCTGCTTCATAGAGCTGTAAGAAATTTTTTTTTTAATTAGGTGATTAATGTTTAAAGAAAATCGGAAAAATTTATTCTTATTTATTCGGAAAGTTAATTAAATTCTGCTAATGTCTGAATTTAATTAACTTTCCGAATCGCAACACCGTTCTTCATCATTCTTTGTATCTATCTATATTGGTTAGTGATTAGCTGTACATATCATAGTACCACTTATATTCAAGGAATAATACTTGCAAAAAAACCGACTTTAAGACAGACAAACTTAAAATCATGTTTTTATGTGTGTTTATATATGACGGTAATTATACAATATTATTATTATTATTACTATTATTATAATTATTATTATTATTATTATTATTATTATTATTATTATTATTATTATTATTATTATTATTATTATTATTATTATTATTATTATTATTATTATTATTATTATTATTATTATTATTATTATTATTACTATTATAATTATTATTATTATTATTATTATTATTATTATTATTATTATTATTATTATTACTATTAGCATAATCGAGGAAGATTGTAGCGGTATTTTTTAAATGTCGTAGCACAAAATGTCAATTCAGATGCCATATTCTGTAATTCTCGTAGCTAAAGCTATCGCTAAAATTCTAAAAAATGCACAAACAAATTATGAGTGTTGTTGTGAGAATACTCGTAATTTGTTTGTGCATTTTTAGAACTTTAGCGATATCTTTAGCTACGAGAATTACAGAATATGATACCAGATTTAAAAATAAAAAACAAATTTTAGAATTCAATAATCTAAAACAAATATCAGTTAATTTGCTACCGGGGAAGCAGTGCTTCCGGAGTATATAGGGGCACAAGACCCCGGGGTTTTTTTAGGTCAAACTAATGCCCAAACTACTATCTGTATATAGCGGTTTAAAAGTTTGGCTATATACATAAAATTACACTAACTATTGGGACACCTTGTAATTTCCGAATTCAAATTTTATACTTGTTGTTATAGCGGACGTAGCAATACAGGTTCTTTGTCAATTTTAACCGTCTGTCTATAACGGTTCAAAAGTTTGGTCATATATATCAAATTAAACCAACTACTGGGACACCCTTTAATTTCCATATATTTATATTTATATTTCAACTTATTATAACAGACATAGTAATGGACGTTCTGTGCAACTTTTAAGTGTTTATCTATAACGTTTTTTTATTTATTTATTTATTTATTTATTTATTGTAGTAAATGGATGTTATCCTTACTGACTATTTACATAAAAACTTAAATTTAAAAAAAAGAAGCAATCATAAAGGTGAAATTACGTCACCTATGGGGTCACCTTTTAATTTTATTTTTTTATTATTTTTTGTTATTGGGAGTGACACTCACTTTTTTTATTTTTAAATTGGTGACCTGTGTATAAAGTTCATAATACACGTAAAAAACATGTATGTTGTATGGGGACACCCTTTAATTTTTAAAATTTTTAACTTCGTTTAAAATGGGACCAATCTGGAAGCATAACCTTTCTAATAAAAAAATCGGTTCATAAATGATCAAGTTCTGAAGGCAGAAATCTAAAAAAACAACACACAGATGAATTGATAACCTGAAACTCATAAAAAGAGAGTTTAATATTGCCGTCATAAAATGAAGATTTTTTGTTGAGTTGTATTTTTGCTGTCAGAAAATAAAACTCCTTTTGTTTATTTTCTTTTGAGGAGTTTTATGGTTTCGTCTAAAATAAAACATATTATGTGTATTTTCTTCCTATTACAGTCCCTTTTGTATTGGGTCTATCTGATATAATGTGTGTAGTTCTTTATTTGTTTACTATAACGAACACAACTTTTTCTGTGGACAGATTGAATGCAGGCCGCTTAATACCAATTTAAGAGCATATATTGCTTATCCCACGCTTCGCAGGAGCAAACTTTTGCCTTTTTGCCATTTATATAAGTATAAATAATTTCTTTTCCTCCTAGAACACAAAAAAATATTAATTTCAAAGAAAACTTTTTTTTCATTCTTATTATCATTTTCCACGCTTTCTTGTTCGTCCCTAAAAGCGATGTATGAAATTGATATGTATCGCAAAAATCTGGCGAAGATGGGAAAACATCCGGTGAAGAATCCGGTTATTCAAAAAATAACTAATTAAAAACCTACATTACTTTATGATGGTTTATTTAATTGAAATCCAAGGTTTTTATTTAATTCTCAAAATACCTGTTATAAAATAATTTACTGTTATCGATAACTGCTGTTTAGCAGGATGCCTGCTTTAAACTATAAATAATCAATTTTGCAAAGCAGATTTTTAGCTGAGCAACTTAAATTTTTTTAGTAAATTAAAAAATTTATTCTTGGGACTCCTCAAATGAACACAAAACCTTCTTAATTGAAAACTTATTGTTAAATATCAACCCGCGACGATTTAAGTACTAAAAAATTGTTGTGGTTTTTTTGAAATTTATTTTGAAATACACAAGTAATTGGCTCATTAACGAAATTATTTGAAACCTTGCGAAAAGAAAAAAACATGGTTGAGGAAATCATAATCTAAGAGCAACATAATATGATTAAACCACATGGTTGCAGCCAAACCATATTATTAAACATAATAACAATATTGAATATATGAAATTGTATTAGTCGAACTATTATTTTACTCAAGCTTAGGTTCGTTTTTATTCTTCCTAAGAAAGAATAATTTAAATTACAAATTAGGTGAATAATATTAAAGAAAAATTGGAAAAAATTAATTTTAGACACTAGCAGAATGGAATGCACATTTTCTAGACAGCTACATCCGTCATCAGCATTCTTCGTTTAGTTGTAAGCATCATCTATTTAACCAACCAAACTCAGATAAAGGAATACGAGAAAATCTGTATTCAATCATCAATCGTCAGTTGGTGAGAACGAAGTCTACCACTACCTAAAACTTTCTTCTTGTTTAAAATTTTTTACTTTAATGTTTACCAACTCAGTTGGATAACATGACTGCGAGGTGCTTTGCGATTTTTAGTTTTTTGTTAGAACCATATTATTGTCAACGGTGATAAAAATATAATCATATTATAGTAGGATATGACTATAATATTATAAAATTTTATTATATTATGATAAAATATAAATTATATCGTTAAATTTAACGATTATATTATATCTAAAAATGTCAGAATTAAAAATATACACTTATTTACTATTTTATTTATGAACGATTTCATATAACTTAATAATGTTCACTTTATATCTGTGGCAATAAGGAAAAAGTGCTCAAGTCTGATTTTTAAGTGAATCTTTATTTTGTATGGGAGATAGCACACTCATTATTCCAATTCAAACATTTTCTTTCAACTATACACCTTAATATGGGGATTTGTCGTTCAAAATTTCAAGACTCTTTATCCCACTCGATAACGATCTCGCCGTCTTCATAATTAAAAGCAGACCTTGAAATTTATGGGTCTCTTTTCGACCCCTTCGGTTCCCCATAACTTGGTGTCCCATTGGCAGTTTACTACTAAATTGCCTTCTTGCATCTTGTGTTTCTAGTGGCAACACTGTAGTGATATGAGACTGATAATTTTTTACCTTCTTCCTCTTCACAGCATGTTACCGAATTGCCAACATTGCAGCTTCGGTCGCCACCACCTTGTGATTCCCTAACCCTTATAGCGATCCAGAAAATATATTTCATTCTGCTGCCACCTTTTTTTACTTTATCTCTTTTTAATAACAAACTTAAGTCTGAAAATAGATATTTCGCCTGTAATAAAATAGGTGAAATAAAACGAAAATTAAATAACTTAATTAGGCATGTTTAAAATAAAACTGTTTTAAAAATAATTTTTACTGTAATTGTAATTTTTATTTTGTTCTTTAACAGTAATTTAATGTCAATTTTAAATACTATTTAGTAGTTACACTTCTGTACTGCAAAAAGCTAAAAGGCAAAAAAAAAACAGTAACCAAAATAATTTATGTTTAAAGATTAATTTAAAAATTTGCATTAAAACCACCAACTTGCATTTAAGTCATGTATGTATGTATATATGTATGTATGTTAACACTATTTCACTCACTCAACCACACACAATTACAGTCACATATACAACTTAAATCTTGCGTAACACAATACAGCTGAAGTGAAATGTGTGTTTGTGTTATAAAAAAAATAATTAAAAAAATATGCGTAATTCAGTCACAGACAGATCTATAAATTAATAAAGAATAATATAAAAACAACAACACATACATATGTGAAAGAGGGCAGAATGAATAGAATTTTCAAAAAAAAAAATATTGTTTAAAATATTTCACAAATGACAGCTGGGTTAAGCATTTCAATTTGAAACTTTTATTGTGATCTTTTCTCCAAAATAAACTCTTGTTTAAATTCATTATTATGTTTTAGTTAAAAATATTGAAGTTTTAATATTATTGTATGTGGGGACATTATAAAGCCAACTAATAGTGTTTCAGGATCCTGTTTAATCCCTCTTCATTTCTTGATGATAATCGGTTATCGTTTTTTAGTTGTCAAACTTATTTTACTGAAGCTCTGGGTCAAGCAATCATTAGCATTTATTATAGGCTTTATGGATTTTTACCTATAGGCTGATAGTTGTTGACCATACATGGTAGTAATTTATTATATTGAATTATTAATTGCCTACGTCATTAGCATTAGTTCATAAATAATGCTAATGATTTTTTCCATTACCATTATTTTCAATAATGATAATGGTTTTTAAAGAAACACATTCGTTGGTAATTTATGGTAAAAAAATCATTATCATTAACCAATGATTAAATGATTCAATTCATTATCATTGACAGTCGAATTTCTTTCCAAAAAAAATAACGAATTTATAGTGATCAATGTCAAGCTTTGTATAACGGTAAAACATTTTATTAAATGCTATAATGATCATAAATTGAGTGATAATATTTTTTGCAATTTTTATTTATTGTATCTTCAATATACTTGAACTATCAATAATAACTCATAGCTCAAGTCTAAAAAAATAAATATACTTTTTAAGTCCAACCAGTGCTGGACAAAAAAAAAATTATGTTTCATAGTTACTGTTATTTGCGGGTCATCCCTCTGACATACGGATGAGAGAAGCAGTGTCCCTTCTTCTAAGTCGAATGTAACCAGGTTCATTTAGTTTGTTACGGTCCAGTGGATTGGGATAAGTTTCAAGCTTCTTAAAATACCTTATTGTAAGTTTCGCTATTTCTGCTTTAAGTGATGGCACGTTTAGATCTTTATGGATGTTCGAGTTTTTTGTATACCAAGGAGCAAATGTAATTATACGATGAATCTTATTTTGGCGCCTTTGAATTTTTTCTATGTTGCTAGCTGAGGCATTAGCCCATAATTGATTGCCATAATACCAAATTAGTTTTAGAATTGACTTGTACAATAAAAGTTTTCAATTTAAGCTGAGAGCAGAGTTTCTGCCAATAAGAAAGTTTAGTTGGACGGTTCTTAGCTTCATTTGTGTTAACTTTGATTCTATGTGGCGTTTCCAAGTAAGGCGGCGGTCAAGATGTATGCCGATATATTACACGTCTGAAACCTGTGGTATTGTTTGGTTATTTATGCGAATAGGGGGTTAGGGCGCACGATTCCTTACGCAATACCCCCGGGGGTTCCAAATGTCACTGCAGGAATATGGCAAATGCTTTGACGCGGTCCACTCGGGGAAAATAGGGGCACCAGACGCTAGGGTTCCTAGAGCCTAAATCTGGAAGAAAAGGTCTGCTGTTTTATAACACGGGTCCTCTTCGAGGCCTGACCAGCGCCCAAAGGACTGGTACCACGGGAATCGGTAGCCCCACAGAGAGCCTATCCTCTCTGTGACCGGTTATTGGTGAGGTCCCCTTCGGGGGTACACGTGGTGGCTGTGGTTTAAGATCGATTAAGTAGGTAAGGTGCAAGGTCGATCAAGTGTGCTGTTGCACTCTCAACAGACGGAGTTTGGATAGTCTCCGAACCCCTAAGCAAGAGGTTATAATATGGATCTAGGCTTGCCTTGGAAAGGCTTGCCATATTATATAAATTGCTACTCATTGTGACTGTATCACACACAAAAAGCGATTGGTGGCAATCGTAAAGTGTTGTTATACTACACAATGGTTGCGCTAGTCTACGCCTAAGTTTCACTCGGTGGTAAGACCACCGTGAGGTTAGGCCGAGTATGGCAGGTACTCACGTTAATCTTGTTCCACAAATTCCTTACGCAGTGTGAAAGTTATATGAGTGCATTTTTGTTTATTCACCTTTATTCTCCATTTCTTCAACCATTTTTCTAAATTGGATATGTGGTCTTGTAAATATCGTGATGCTACTGCGGGTCTTTCGTGAATGCTAAAAAAAAGCTGTGTCGTCAGCAAATGTCGATGTGTGGACTCGGTTACTAGTTGACATGTCTGAAGTATACAACAAGTAAAAAAGACTATATCAGTCGATATATTTGGAGTAAAAACCCTTTTCAAAGAAAAATTGGGAAAATTTATTTCTGACTCAGGGTATGATTATGGATTAAGGAAATTATCACTCGTATTCAGCAGTTAAGTGTTAAAATCTACCGTTTTTAAGCTCCTCGTTAGAATCGTGCCCAGAAAATATCTTTTCAGATTTTTCCCAAAGACCAAATATATGAGTTCATACACATGCGGCAATGAATATAAAAAAATAACACTTTAAACAATTTTTTAACGTTAAAAAATTTACGTCTGTCTATTTTTACATACAATTTTTATTTTGGTTTTATTTAAAACTGAAAACAGTGGCATTTCCGTAACAGAAACGGAAATTCAGACAAAAACAAAATACGTATGCACGTATTAAAAAAGAAAAACTAAAATGTAAATAAAATATTACAAATATGCATGAAATATATTTTATTTTTACTTTAAAGAAAAAATAAAAAATCATGGCATTAATACACAAATGTGTAGGGCTACGCGTGTTAGTGTGTATGAAAATTTTAAAAAGGAAAATGTCGTTGCATGTGTAAGTTAGTGTTCAGCGTATGTACTACTACAACGACTACAAATGAAATACAATAATACAATTTAATAGTCACTGTAAAATAGATCTTATGGTAGAATAAACAAAAATGCAATTAATTGTGTGTAAATTATATTGCAAAAAAAGAAACCAAAGCGCAAAAAATCGTTTAAAAATCACAAAAAAATCTGTTAAATTTATTACAATTGATGTTTTTCCCCGTATAGACGAATGCATAAAAATAGATTTTATTATATTTATTAATACGTTTACATTAATTTTTCTTTTTTTCACTTTTGCTTAAACAACACAGGTGATGAAGTGTTGTGTATATTGTTATTAATTTTGTTCAAGTGACAATAACATTAATTTTATAATAAATTGAGTAATTTGAAGTGTAATAAAGTTAACTTAAATTGACTTCAGTTTTAAATAACTTATTAAACATCTGGTCAGGCATAAATTTAGTTCAAGTTGAAAAGAAAATATAGTGATTATTTTGACATTTTGGAAATGCATTCCGTTTTTCTTTTGTGCAAAAATTATAAAATCACAACAATAAATATGAATTCTTATCTAAATAGGATGAATAAAATATTTATTTAATTTTTGTATCTTCATATCCCCAATGTAAAACTTTCAAACTTCATCTTTAAGGCTACCCGTTGTCGTGTTTTTGCGTTTTAAGCTTCATTTTGTTGATAAAGAAAACAAAAAATATGAAAGGTTTAAAACAGAAGGAATGGGTTCGGGTAATAGTGCACAGGGTGTGCCTAGGTCGAATTCATAAAGCGGAATTAAAATTAACATATTTTTAACATATTATGTTTGTAAATTTGTAGATTATACTAATTGTCTTTAAGGATTGTAATCCATAGACTTTAATAATAATAACAATAAATAAATAAAAAACATTTAAACATTTTTTACTTCGACATAGTAAAGGGGATTATCATTCTAGGTATTGCATTCTGAAATAAAATTAAAATCGCTTTAGGGTGAAACTAGTCGAACGCGCTTGGTATTTCTATGCAAAAAAAAAATCTCCTGATGATCTGGCTTGAGCAACTTAGAGCTACTACCTTATCCTACAGCAAATAAACGATCTTCTACATGCGTCTACTGAAATTTTACTGTTGAAAACTTATGTATTTCTAAAGCTACATCTGTGGAATTGTATATCATTTATGCGCTAGATCACTAGGTACGGATAGAGCATACAACAACACCCACAAATGATAAACAAAATTTTATCCAAATAAGTGTTCTGTTTGGGCAACGTTCCGCGTCATCGGCACCGCTATAAGTCAATGATTACCAACTTCTTTTGGCAAATTGAATAATATGGACACCAACGGCATATGGTTTTAACATTGGACATTCTGCGCGAGCGATTTGAGAGTATGGTCATCTCAAGTGGAAGTGACGTAAACTCCTCACCAACATCGTGCGGTTTGACTCCGCTAGACTTTTTCTTGCAGAGTTTTCTTAATTCGCACGTCTATGCGAAAAGCTTACCGTATAGAAAAGGGTGTTGAGCAGAGATAGAGGCTCAACACTGGAATGACGTTGTCACTTTCTAGAACACTGGTATTTTGGAATCCTATTCGATGTTTCATCATTGTAAATGAGTAGAATCAGTTAAGAGAAGTATCTACAGCCTTACTTATACCTTATAAGGGGTAATCCATTTCGAGGTTCCCTACTTTTTTAAAGAAAAAAACACAGAAAATTCAAATTTAATGGAGAATCGTTATTATCATTTAAAAGAACATTCTTTCATTTATTTTTTGAAGATTATGTCTATCAAATGTTGGCCCTTGCTACGTCGCAGATAGTCCATCCGTTGAGTCCAATTTTCGATGACTCGTTCGAGCATTTCGACTGGTAACTGGCGAATAACATGCGTGATGTTTTCCTCCAAGGTCGGAATCGAAGCGAAGTCCACATAAACTTTAGACTTTACATATCCCCACAGGAAAAATTCTAACGGTGTGATATAATACGATCTTAGTGGTAAATCGACCGTCCCAAAATGTGAATTTATGTGCTCACCGAAATGTTTTCTCAATAAATCCATTGATTGATGTGATGTGTGGGAAGTGGCCCCGTCTTGCTGAAACCAAATGTCGCCGAGATCACGATCTTCAATTTCTGGCATCAAATAGTCGGTTATCATGGCACGATAACGGTCGCCAGATGCGAACGTAATCGCACCGACATCATTTTTAAAGAAATATGGACCGATGATTCCACCGACCTACAAACCACTTCACACCGTTGTTTTTTCTGATGAAGTTGCATACCCATTGAGCCAGAAATGGGCCTCATCACTAAACAAAATTTTCATCGAAAATGTCGGATCTTCTTGGATCTTTTCAAGAGCCCATAGAGCGAAGCAATGCAAAACAATACTAAACAAAAATAACATGACACGACTCACACGTGATCTATCAGAGAGAGGCTATTGAAGAAAGTACCTCGAAATGGATCACTCTTTACTTATCACTCTTTAGCACCCTTTAGAAATCCCTATGAAAGTCTTTACTCTCTTTTCTTAAAACTATCTGACTTTTTTGCAATTTTTTTAATTTCTCGGATGTAATAAAAGTAATCGATGTTTAAAAACCATTAATGCAAACTTATAATGTTTCATTTTGAAATATCGATATCAAAATTATTATATGCAATTTAAATCAATGCAAACTGAATTTCTAATTCTTCTAAAACGATTAGGTTTTTCCGAACCTGATTTATTACCCATTGAAAGCAAGCAAAATAAAATACAAGTATCCTCCAACGCTTTAAAACTATTAAAACGAATACTCTAAAAATATCAGTCAATTTCATTTTTAAAATTTGTTAAAAAAATATACATATAAATAAAACTAAAATATCAATACAAATATTAAGTTTTATTCTCTTATGCTAAAAACAAAAAGTTTACTAAAAATATGATAAATAATGTACAATGGGGAATTCGGTTAAAAAAGGGAAAAATTCTAAACGGCTATGCTAATTTCAAATCAAATTTCAAAGTTTTGATTTTAAACTGTATACCCCTTAGGAGAAGGAAGCCACATCGCTTTTAATAAGGCTTCTGGAACATACAGGCAAAGAAAAAACATGGTTATTGTATGGTCACGGTAACCACACTTTGTTCTCTGTAACAATACATGTTTGTTGTGAACAAATTATAGTTATTTTAAACAATACTTTGATCACGATAAACAAGTTTTTTTAACAGTCACAGTCACAGCCATTTTTTTTTGATATTTAAAAATAAAATTATATTTATAACCATAATATATTATTATTAAACACAGTATGTTAAGTTCGTCTAAAAATAAACAAATATTGTTTGGTTTTAAAAATACATATTTTGGTTATGGACTTTTTTCAGTTCAGAAATATGTGTGTAAGCTATCGGTTCATCTTAAATCGTAAAAACATTAAATACACTTTTGTTGTCACCAAATAAATTTATTTTTTATTATAAATAATAGTTTCAAATTAATAATACAAAACATATAAAAATGCAAGCAGAAAAAATCAAAATATGTATGTAAATCTATAAGGAAATATTCGGGTATTTGTTATTTATTAAATATATTCATACGTTGTCACATATAACCATTTACATGTTTCACATTATATCTGTGGCAATAAAGAATAAGTGCTTAAGTCGACTTAAGCAAAAATTAAGTTACTGGCTCCTTTGAAATCTCCGTACTTCAAAGTACCCATGTGCAAATTTTCAATTATTTTGAACTATTTTTCAGGAAGTTATAGCAAAAAAAATTTCTGTTAATCTTTTTTCAATGCCGAATCGTATTTGGAAAAAAGCTTAAGAAACTACAAGGTATTTTTCAAAATCATAGAAACTCCTTTTACAACTTATTAATTGCAACGCCTGCGTACTTTTGGTAGATATAAGATATTTTTCAAAATCATACGTTTGACTCCCATAGGTAAACTTAAAGATAAGTTTTTTTTTTTAAAAATTTATTTTAAAGTTTAAAATTGCTCTCCTACAAAACTTAAAAATCAGACTTAAGCACTTTTTCCTTATTGCCACAGATAATATAAAATGTTTATATTATAAAGATAATTATGGTTGTATTTTAAAATGTTATTTTTATGTAAAACAATAATATGTTCCAATGACAACAATATTATTATATAACCACATAATTCAACCATAACATGTTGCTCTTAGATTGTGGTTACCTCAACCATGTTTTTTTTTTGCGTGTGTAAAAATGGTGAAACAATATGATTTTCTTATTTTTGAGCTGTATTTTACGGCCATTTTTCTTGATAAGTTCTACAGAAACAATTATGAATTATATCTAACAGTTTAGGAGATTTTACACTGAAACAAATTTCGTAGGTAATATTAACGAAAAACTTAGTTGAACCTTAACGACAAAAATAGTTAAATCAACTTAATTTTTATTTAAATGCATATATGTTTTATTTATATAAATTGAGGCATTTATAATAAAAGAAATTTCGTTCGAATAATTTTCAGTAATATTATTTGATTTGACATGAAAAAGTTAATCAATTTTCAATTTTTACTTTAATCAATTTACAATTTTTACTTCAAAGCGATTGTGAATTGTTTGCGGTGAACTTCGGCATGGTGTTTTTTTTTAAGACAACACTAACTCTGCGAAGCTTTTTTCTTGTCTGCAGAAAACACCCAGAGTCTTTGGCGGGAATCGAACCCGCAACCTCTGAACTGAACTAATACCCTGTTCAGACATGTTTTCTTAATTAAGACAATTTAGTCTTAATTAAGCAATTTAATTTAGTGTTCACACATGCTCAATTAAGCTTACTCAATTAGTATCTCACAGCTGAAAAAAACATTGTTTTTATTGTAATCGTAGATATGAAATTTTTCGTTTTGTTTTAAAAAAATTGACACAATTATAAGAATTAAAAAGTAAAAATCCACAATTTACTTTTTCATTTTTTATTTCAGTCAGCTTGACATCTGAAAATTAAATTTGAACCCACAAAAAACATGTGCCTAATATTATTGTGACATGCAGTGAACTCAATTTTTCCCACACACATAATTCACAGTAAACATACAGCAGGGTTGCATTTCGTATTTTATTCAATTAGTGACGCAATTATGTATGTACTAATTGCTCAATTTAGTAATTGAGTTCTTGTATGGTAAATTGAGCTCAATTTAGCCCATAAATTCTGAGTAAATTCTGTAATTGAGGTTTTAAGGCTTATGTCCGAACGAGGTATTACGAAAATTGTCTGTAGATTTGAGTAAAAAGTTTGTTGTTGTATAATAATCCAATTTTCTTCAATTAAAGTATTTAGGTAAATTTTTGGTTCAGTGTATCTTAGACTAGTTTCTCGTTGTATTGGAAACAAAACTTCCCTACTTTTGGAATTTTTGACAGATTTTCTAGGATTTTCAGAAAAAACTGTTGAAAAATCTTGCAGGAAGTACTAGAACCACTTAATATAAGCCAAGCTGTTATAAAAAATAAATACCTTTTTATATCCTATTGGTTTTAGGTAGTTAACAACATTTTTTTTGTACCCACATAGTGTTTGAAACGTTTTGTCGTAGGCTGAGGTAAGTCAGTCAAACCTTAAGAAGAGAGTATTTTCCCTTCCTTCGGTTTATTAATGTAGGGGGAATTTCGAAACAGACCACTTCCATAATTGGTCCCTTTCTTGGGTTAATCAAAAGATCTGTTGTTATTATCATTTTTGGGTCATCTGTCTAATTTTCTGTTAAGAGAAGCAATATCCCTCCTTCTAAGTCGAGCGTAACAACAACCATTTAGCATATTATGAGCCAGCGGAGCCATTTTTGTTCTTAGTTTTTATTCTCCATTTTTCAATCAAAAATTCCAAGGAATATCTTGTAAATATTGGGATGCTGCTTGGATGCTTTCATGGTTGCTTAGACCTGATCTGTATGTGAAATATAAAATGGGTCCCAAAAAGCTACCTTGCTGAACCCCAGCTTTAGTTGGCAGAGGCGGGCTTAGGAAATCTTTTTCTTTAAATATAAACTTACGACCAGTTAAAAGCTTAAAGAAATGTTTGGGAAAGTTTTGCTTTGCAAACCTTGCATGTCAAACTTTGTCAAATCTTAAGAAACGTCTGTGAAACGCGCAGAACAATTTTTCTTTCTTTAAAAGTATTTTGTACCATATTTACCAAACTGTGCTTTTGTTCAGTTGTACTGTGCTGTCTTCTAAATGCGAATTGATGATTCGGTATACATTCTTTTTCGCTCAAAATTGGGTTCTTTTATTTATAATGTTATGTTTTTAATAATTTTTGTTGTGGCGGGCATAAGAGTATACTTTCTACGTAAATTTCAGGACTCGGCCTGCTATGGTTAAAAAGATATCGCCAAATACGTCAAAACCAAGTTTTTTTTATTTGGGTACCCTTTAACACAGCTACATATATTTTTTATATTGACCTTAGTAATAAAAAGTTTCAGTATCTAGATAATTACAGTTTCAGAGATATAGGCCTGTGACAGATTACAGCGATATTAACGGGATTAATTTTTTACGCTTTACGCGGTACGAAAAGAAAATACATTGTTTTCTAAACATTTGCATAACATATCTACCTTAAATGTTGCATGTGCAAAATCAATGATATCTAAAAGTTTAGAAGCTGCAGAATTGTTTTTTTATTTTTATTTTCTTCCAAATCCCCCACTGTATAAATACATAAATATAGAAAAATATAAAATTGTGTATTTTATGGCTGGAAAAATCATACAATGATTTATAAAAATATCTATTTTAAAATTTTATATGATTGTCTTTTATTTCTATTTAAAATACTTGTTTTTTATTGGTAAAAAAAATATAGAGCGTAAACACAAACTCCGGCTGTGGACATATAACCAACCATGCCATCGTCGTCATCAAATTAACTCAATGGCAGTTTTTCAGTGCTTTTTTATACTGATGAGATGATGATGAAGTGTAGTATTAAAAAGCTGCCAAACGTCCGTACAAACTATGCCAATAAACATAAAATATATTTTTTATTTCGTTTAAATCAAATATTGCAAAAAAAAATGTTAAACTTTATGTTTATTTACTTATTTTTGTAGCCATAAATGTTATTTATCCACTCAACCCTAAAATGTTATTTCGAGAAACGTGAAATGCATTTTTTTTTTTTTTTTTTTTTTTTTGAAGAGAAAATAATATTAATAAAAATTGACAACAACAAAATTGGAAGCAGTATAAATTTGAGTTTTGTCTATAAATGGCATGACTTCATGTAAATACACATGTAAATGTGCAAGTGTATGTACATAAAAATATATTAGTTTACGAGTATTTTTAAATACATATGTACATAAATAAATATGTGTAGTTAAGTATTTCTATGTTTCAAACTGAGCTAAAAAGAATGAATTCTATTTGGAAATAATTGACCATTAATTCGGCTTAGAACATTTTTTCAATTCATTCCTTAACAATTAATCTCCACATATTATAAAATATATTTTTTATATTTTTTGTATTCGCATACCTTAAAAACTACTGGGTGAATTTTAACAAAATTTTGTGAGGAGGTAACTTAGTATCCTTTTTGCAATATATCCGCAAAAATATCTTATTTCCAAGATAAAGTTGAGAAAAAGCTGCGAAAGTACGATGATTTTTTCTACCGGTTTAAAGGTACTGCATACTTTAAGGCTTATTTTATTTTTGAAAGCGGTATATTTTAAATACGGTTGCACAACAGATGGCGCTGTTTATATATATATAAATATATTTAAATGTATAATATATATAAATATATTTAAATGTAATATATGTATTTAGGATTTGGGTTTTCCGGGATTTTTCATATTTATTTTATTATTTTTTTTTATTTTATTTCATATTTATTTATTGTATCTCCAATATGTTTGAACTAACAATAATTACTCATATCTTAAGTTTAAAATAAAATATACTTTTTAAGTCCAGCCAGTGCAAGACAAAAAAATATATGTTCCACGATTGATGATATTATTTACGGGTCATCCCTCTATTGTACGGCCAAGAAAAGCAGTATCTCTTCTTTTTAGTCGAATGTAACCAGGAGCATTAAGAATGTTATGCGCCAATGGATTTGGATGAGTTTCAAGCATTTTCAAATACGTTACCGCATATTTCGCTATTTCTGATTTAACTGTTGACACGTTTAGATCTTTGTGAAAATTCGAGTTTTTGATATACCAGGGAGCAACTGTGATCATTCGAAGAATCTCATTTTCGCGCCTTTGAATTTTTCAACATTGCTAGCTGAGGTAGTGCCCCATAATTGCATCCCATAGCAACAAATTGGTTTAAGTATCGACTTGTACAGTAGTAGTTTGCAGTCTAAGCTGAGTGTACAGTTCCTGCCAATAAGCCAGTTTAGTTGGACTGCTTTTAACTTCATTTGTGTCAACTTGGATTCTATGTGGCTTTTCCAAGTAAGGCGCCGCTCAAGATGTATACCGAGGTATTCGACGTCTGAAAGCTGGGGTATCATTTGATTATTTATGCGAATAGGGGGGCATGAGTCCCTATGCAGTGTGAAAGTTATGTGAGTGCATTTTTGTTCATTCACCTTAATTCTCCATTTCTTCAACCATTTTTCCAATTTGAGTACGTGATCTTGTAAATCTTGTGATGCTACTTGCGCGCTTTCATGAATACTTAAAAAAGCTGTGTAATCAGCAAATGTTGATGTGTGCACTTGATTGCTAATTGGCATATCGGATGTGTACAGCAAGTATAAAATGGGTACCAAAATACTACCCTGTGGAACTCCCGCTTTAATAAGCTGAGGCGAGCTTAAGAAATCGCCTTCTTTTAGTATGAACTTTCGATCAGTTAAATAATTTTTTATGAGCTTATAGAAGTTTTTGGGCAAATTCAGCTTTAACTTATATATAAGGCCTTCGTGGCATACCTTGTCAAATGCTTGAGAAACATCGATAAAAAGTGCAGAACAGTATTTTTTTCTTCAAAGGTCTTTTTAATTACATTTACTAACCTGTGTGTTTGTTGCATCGTACTATGTTGTTTTCTGAAGCCAAATTGATGGTTCGGAATACATCCTTTGGCGCTCAGAATTCGGTTCAACTTAATTATTAATATTTTTTTAAACAGCTTTGCTATATTTGATAGTAGGCTTATAGGTCTGTAAGACTAAACCTTGGTGTTGTCTTTTCCAGGCTTAGGTATCATAGTAATCAAAGAAATTTTCCACTTTGTTGGAAAGTACTCAAGACGTAAAATGGCATTAAAAACAAAAAGAATGATTTTTTGTGCTATACGGGGCAATTCAAATAATATCTTGTTACTGATTTTATCAATGCCAGGAGCTTTCTTAGAGTTTAAATCAGTTATTGCCTTTTCAATATCTCGAAGCTCGAACCTTAGGGTAACTGCCGGACTAACATCGATAGGTGGGACCTCAGCTATATCAGTCGAGACAATTGGAGTAAACACGTTTTTTAAATGATTTACAAACACATTGCCTTTTTCGGTATCATTTCTTTTACAGAATATGATTTTAGAACTTTTAGTGTGTTTAACATCTCACTGGACATTCTTTTCCTTGTTTTTGTTGCGAGAGTCTCTCTTTAAAAATTGGTTCCATTTAGTTAATAACACAACTGCTAGTTGACGGTTTTACAGATTCGAGTGGCTTGAATAGTCTGTTGCACAATTGTGCTAAATAAAGTTTTATGACATTTTTGGCACATTTGCAATTTCACCACATTTTAAATACTATGGTATCGCAAACGTTTTATGATCCCTTCGTGCATTTATTTTTCTTTTCAAAAATCGTTTTTGAAAGAGTCAAATTAATAGCCAAAATCTGTTCCTAGAGTATCTGAATAATATCTGCTATTAACAAATTTGTGCCACTGCAGTTCAAGGCCTCTACTGCAACTCTAATGGGATTTAAAACGGCAACTAAATTTTCTAAAATCTGAACATATTCTTGAACCCACAACTCAGCGCAATTGAAATATATCAGAGTTTTTTTTTAAATGCGTTCTTCGATTGAATCATTTCCATCATAATTATATTGTTTTTACATCATGTTTTTATATTGTTTTGAATTTAGCGATATTGAAAGGACAATAGCAGATTTAAACACCAAAAAAGCCCCTGGCATTGATAACAAGTAACAAGATGTTAGTTGAGTTGCCCCGTATAGGTCGCAGAATTATTCTGTTTGTTTTTAATGCCATCTTACGTCTTGAGTACTTTCCCACAGAGTGGAAGGTCTCTTTTATAACTATGATTCCTAAACCAGCAAAAGACCACACAAAAGTAGAATCATACAGACCTATAAGCTTTTTATCAAGCGTGTCAAAGTTATTTGAGAGAATATTAATAACTAAGCTGAATCCAATTTTAGAGCGAAAGGATGCATTCCGAACCATCAATTCGGCTTCAGAAAACAACATAGTACGATCCAACAAACACACAGATTAGTAAATGTAATTAAAACATCCTTTGAAGAAAAAAAAATACTGTTCTGCGCTCTTTATCGACGTTTCTCAAGCATTCGATAAGGTTTGGCACGAAGGCCTAATATTTAAGCTAAAGCTGAACTTGCCCGAAAACTTGTATAAGCTCTTAAAAGATTATTTAAAGAATCGCAAGTTTTTATTAAAAGAAGGTGACTTTTTAAGCTCGCCACAGTTCATTGAAGCCGGAGTTCCCCAAGGTAGTATTTTGGGACCAATTTTATATTTACTGTACACATCGGATATGCCAATTAGCACCCTAGTCCACACATCAACTTTTGCAAATGATACAGCTTTTTTAAGTATTCATGAAAGTGCCCAAGAAGCATCACAACTTTTACAAGACCACATACTCAATTTGGAAAAATGGCTAGAAAAATGGAGAATAAAAGTGAATGATCAAAAATGCACTCACATAACTTTCACACTGCGCAGGGACTCATGCCCTCCTATTCGCATAAATAACCAAATGATACCACAGCTTTCAGACGTTAAATACCTGGGTATACATCTTGACCGTCGCCTTACTTGGAAAAGCCACATTGACTTCAAGTTAACACAAATGAAACTAAAAGCAGTGCAACTAAATTGGCTTATTGGCAGAAACTCCACCCTGAGCTTAGATTGTAAACTTCTACTGTACAAGTCAGTCCTCAAACCAATTTGGTGTTACGGGATTCAGTTATTGGGCACTGCCTCAGCTAGCAATGTAGAAAAAATTCAAAGGCGCAAAAATAAGATTTTACGTATTATTACATCTGCTCCCTGGTATATAAAAAATTCGAACATCCACAAAGACCTAAACATGCCATCAGTTAAAGCAGAAATAGCGAAACATGCAGTCACATATCTAAAGAGGCTTGAATCTCATCCAAACCCTTTGGCGCGTAACATACTGAATGAATCTGGTTACATTCGACTAAAAAGAAGAGATACTGCTTTTCTTGGCCGTACATTAGAGGGATGACCCGCAAATGATTTAAAAATCCGTGAAACAAACATTATTTTTGTCTAGCACTGGCTGGACTTAAAAAGAATATTTTATTTTAGACTTAAGATACGAGTAATTATTGTTAGTTCAAAAATATTGAAGATACAATAAATAAATTATGAAAAAAAAAATGTACAGAAATGGTCCTGTTACAGTTTTATAAAAAAAATAAATAAGTTGTCAAAAAACAAGCGGCATCATTTATTTCTGGCTTTAATTATTGTTACACCAGGGATCGACTGTATTTAATCGTAGAATTTATTTTGTCTCTTTTTATTTTTTTAGAGTTTAAAGTTGAGACAGTTATATGGCTTTTCCAAGTTTTCCATTTTGTATCACCCAGTTCGCAGTAATATAGTAGAGTTGTAATCTTTTTCCTCCCGCGCTAGTATTTACTTTCGAATGAGTAACATAACTTTAAAATTAATTACCATAACAAATGGTTTCTGAACCCTTCTCAAAATATGTGCCGAAGTACTACGCTCAAAATGTATACGTAAAGAAAAGCCGTGGTCGTGGTATGGTCAAAAGATACATATTATGTTATTTGTAACCATATATGGTTGCGATGAAAAAACTTTTGTCACCATAAACAAATGAATTTGAAAAATTTAGGGTACGATTCTCTAGGAAATGTGTAATTTGCATTTCCTAAGCCAAAATGTGGTCTGTTCGTGGTCATAAGCCTAATGCTTGCCAGTGTGCTAACGTCTCAGCTTCTTCCAGGTACAGATGTGGTCAAGATTAATGTCGGCACTTAGCCGCGTAGGCTATTATCCGACGGTGGTCCTACCATCGAGTGAAATGAAAGCGTAGACTAGCGCCCCCATAGTACAGCACACTTTACGACAACGTATCATTGCACAGTCGCAATGAGTAGCAATTTACAGAACAAGGCAAACCATGGACTTATGTTCTAACCTCTTGCTTAGGGGTGTTTTGGAGACCATCCAACTCGTTTCTGTTGAGAGTGCAACAGCACACTTTGATCAACAATGCACCGTCCTTGCATACATCGATCTTAACAACAACCATCATTTGAACCCCGGAAGGGAACCTCACCAACAACCGGACAGAGAGAGGTGCGGCTCTCTGTGGGGCCACCGGTTCCCGTGGTACCAGTCCTTTGGGCACTGATCGGGCCTTGAAGACGACCCATAAAAAAAACAGTTCTTCCAGATTCAGTTTTCAGGAATCCTGGCGGTTGGTGTCCCCATTATCCCCAAGAGCACTTTGTCAAAGCTTTTGCAAATGCTGCAGTGACAGTCTGCAACTTTCTTAGATTGTTATATTAAGCAGACGAAACTAACATGACCTAACACTAACTCCATTATCCAGCTAAAGGTACCTTGCATATATCCAAGTAACTTTCTGGACTTCTAGCCGAAACCCTATTAACTATGTAGTGTCTCTTCCGGGCAATAAAAACGGGAGTTTCTTCGATACTAATCTCTACCACTTGCGCGTATTCCTTGTCCATCGCTGTCGTATTCTCACGATCCTGTTTATTTTTGTCAAAATTACTTACACTTACACAGAGCCCACTATGCGCAGGTTAATATATTGAAACTGGACATCTGCAGGTATCTAGAATTTGCTCGACTTTATTTAGCCAGCCTTCTAGAAGAAACAGAATCTAACTAGGAGCCTGTTATAGGCTGCCACCGCGAGGTTGTATAGGCCAAACTGCAAAAAGTAGAATAAGTTAAAAAGCTTATTTCTTTATTTTTTATTACCGTACTAGCTTAACTTTGATGAATTCAGATAAATATCAACAAATCAATTCCACTATGACACTAGTTTTAAAAACAAGGCTAGTAAATTGTTTTTTATTAAAAAAGTGAAAAAGGAATTCATTATTTCAAACCTTTGTTTTTAAATAATCAACAATATTATTTGGCAACACTTTATTTAGGTATCGACAATACATAGTCCGTTTGACATACATTGCAATCGGATGACCAGATAAAACTATGTTTTCACAATTTAATATAGTTTAGCAATCAAAAGTTCAAAATTTCATCAAGAAAATTATAAAATTTGTAAATTAAAAAAATTGGGTGACACTTTTTATGATTATAAATTCAATCAAGGCGAGCTCTAAATTTGTCCTGTTGAAACTTCATGTATAAACATTGTTATTGTTGTGCCTTTCCGTTTGTAATTTCTACAGTATTCCTTTTCGACTCTATAAAGTATATATATATATATATATATATATATATATATATATATATTGTGGATCCTTGTATATAGGAAAATCGATTTAGAGATATTCATCTGTCCGTATGTTCAACTGTCATTAATCGGGTTGAAATCTATTTTACCAATGCATCATAATAGCTACAGAAAAATTAAGTCCACCAATCTGTCAGGCATAGCAACATTGGCCTCAAAAATATTAGGTTTTGCAAAAAAATCTATTTTTGTTGTAATATCTCACTGAATAATTTTTAGGGTTCCGTACCCAAAGGGTAAAAACGTAACCATTTTGCTGGAACCGTAATTGGTACACTCTTGAAATTTTCACAGAAGATGTATAACTCTGTTGACGCAACAAATACTAAAACTTATGGGGTGTTCCGAAAGTTACGTGTTATTTGCGTTTATGTCTTTATTTCTTAAGCTGTAGGAGGAAACCACTTAAAATTTGGAGACAGTAATCAAAACTGTGTTCGCTTTATAAACAAGTATACAAAATTAAAGCTAAAAATAAAAGGGTGTTCCGATAGTGACGTGATTTGCATGTATATGGCCTAAGTTTTGAACCATAATAGATAGGCCCTTGATTTGAATTTTCACAGATGATATATTACTACGGACTCTTTAGCAAAATTTAAAGGGTTTTCCGAGAGTGACGTGATTTGAATTTATATGGCGCAATTTTTGAACTATAATAGGTAGACTCTTGAAATTTTTACAGAAGGTTATAAAAAATAGTTAAATAATTAATAGGTTTTCCTTAGCCTTATTTTTTGAACCGTAAAAAGTAGACTTGAAATTTGTACAGAAGATATTTTGACACGGTCGCAATTTTAAACGGGTGTGTCGACAGTGACTGTTTTTCACGTATATTGCCTTATTTTTTTAATCATAAGTAGACTCTTGATATATTCATAGAAAAAGAATCGCCATGGCCGCTATAACAAATAATAAAAATTAAAGGGTGTTCCGACAGTGACATGTTTTGGACGTATATGAACTTAGTTTTTGAACCGTAATAGGTAGACTCTACAACAATTAAAGAGTGTTCCGCAATAACATATTTTTCACTTATGTTGCCTAATTTTTTAACCGCAATAGGTAGGCTCCTAATATTTTCATAGAAAGTCCTTATATGTATTTGAACAGCAAAGGCCCCCAACCAAAAAAAATGGTTAAAATGAAAATGCATTGGTTTGCTAAATATTTAGCAAAGTGACACAAACCTACCTTGTTGAAAGCTGGTATACTACTGATTTAAAATTTTTACATGTTTTGTTCTCTGTGAGATTTTCATTGAGATTGTGTATGTGCTCTCACAGACCCTTAGGGGTTTGCGTGGGGGCTCTTGTTAAACAGTAATAGGCTGTTACTTAAAATTTACACAGATTACATTTTAAATTATCTACTGTAACAACAAGTAACGAAAATAAATTTAATAAAGATGAAGAGTTTGAAGAATTTGACCTTCACTTCTAAACTTTTTAGGCAGACACTTGATATTTACACAGGGTATTTAGTACAAGTACTCTAGTAAAAAAAATTATTAAAAATTATTACGGCGTGAAAAAATTAACAACTTGTACTTTTAAAGTTGTACTGAACATAGTACGGAACCCTACGTGTAGGAGTCCGAGTCGCACTTGACAGATTTATTTATGTTAGCCGATTTCACTATTTAATTCAAATGGTCTTGCAAAAGTACATGTACATAATATCATAGCTTTTTTATGAAATCCAACAACAAAATACCTAATTTTTTTCGCAAGACTATTTGCATCAAACACTAAATACCGTTGTATTTATAAGAATAAAGACAAACGGCAAATATGTATATTGTTTTAAAATTGGCAACATAACAGCGTATGGCAGGATCTAATTTTACCATGGTGAAGGGTATAAAAGATGAAACATAGCCGAATGTAGCACTCATAGATGCTAGATGCTCAAAGCGATCACATGCTTTGACATTTCGAGCAATGGAGCTATTTACTACAGTTCAACTATATTAAAATCATTTAAATTAACAATAAATTTTACTATGAGTCATATTTATTATCTAACAAAATTTAAACAACTTTAAACTAATAATGTTACACAATAAAAAAATAAACTGGCCACCTCAAAAGAGCTGACAAACATATTCTTATTTTTTTTTATATATTTCCTAAATCATATTTTCTCATATTTATGTGCAATCCTCTGCCAATAATAAACAGACAAACCGACAAACATCCCAAAATCCCCTTCTTGATACACGTACTACAAATAAGCAAATAAGCAAATAAACAAACAACAAATTTTCAACTTTAGGACAAATTTTTGTGATGGTAAAATAATAAAAAAAAGTAAAAGAACTTTATGAAAAGCAAATATTTCAAATTCATTTTTTCCATCAAAATTTGAAAAAAAATATGCTTCAAATAAATGATTGTTTAAATAGACCGGGAAATGTTTAAGTC
This sequence comes from Phasia obesa, assembly GCA_949628195.1. Lineage (NCBI taxonomy): Eukaryota > Metazoa > Arthropoda > Insecta > Diptera > Tachinidae > Phasia > Phasia obesa. The sequence goes on along the minus strand of OX451217.1, from coordinate 57,828,034 downwards.
TTAAAAACATCAGTTTAATAAATTCATACAAAACAACTTTATGAAAAATACAATAATAAAAAAGGAAATAAAATTGAAATAATACATATTTTATTGCATTGTATTTCGAATTTCTGTTAACGATTGATGTAAATACAGGGTGAATATAGGGTATGTTTTTTAATGTGTATATAAATAAAACATTTTTGAGCAAAACATTGGCTTTATTAACAAATTGAAGGCATAATTGTTTTGATAGGATTTCGGGTATGTGGCCTATTGGCTGTGGTTGTTTCATAGCATTTCAAGATTCAGGAACGTATTTCGGCAATATTTCGCACAATTTTGTCTCCAATTCGTCCAGAATACATAGTTTGTTCCCATAAACCAATGATTTCACTTAACCATAGAGAAAATAAACCCGAGGAGATAAATCGCACGATCTTGTGGGCCAATTGACTTAACTACGTTGAAAAAATACTTGCCTGCAAAATATTTTATTTAGAGGGTCGATTATTTAACACACTGTATAGCGCATTTGGCGTCGTCGCACATAGCGGTATTTTACCAATCTAGCCGGACATTACTTAAATTGACTCTAAAAATTTACTGAGTGCCCCTAGATTAATGAAACTTGGCAGAAAAATCTCGTATGGTCATAGGCTGTCAAAGCTATAAAATAAGAAAAATCGAGTTAAGGAAGAAAAATTTCCCCTTAGAAGAACTAATCCTACCTCTGAAAAATTCATTTTTTTTTTCAAGTTTTCCCATGCTTTTGTTTAGCAAATGCAACTTTTATAGTCGGCGAATGTTCAAAAACCCAAAATGGTAACCTGGAGATACTAAAATGCCATTTTTCGCCCCGCCCCCTTTTGTGGGCGCTGACATAAAATATTATTTGCAACAATAATGTAATTATTAAAATAAATAGATTACATGCGCCTTAATACCATAAAAATAAATGTTTGAGTTTTTAAGGGCAGGCAGAGGTATCACATCCCCCGAATTGTCCATGTGAATTTTTTTTTGCGCTAATTTCCAAAAATGTTTATTTTTAAGCTTTTATGTCGAAGAGGCAAATATTAATAAAAGTAAGTTTAGTAATTTATTACTTTATAGTATTTAATTTAGCTGAGAATAATTAATTTATTCATAACTAGCTGTGCCCGCCGCTTCGTCAGTGTCCTTATTTTGCTTTGAAAGTAATCCACTTTAAGACTTTTTATGTTATAGTGCTTCAGATATGTTTTATGTAATTACCTTATATAAAGGTATCCATCCCTGGGTAATTGCTTAGAAACATAGGCTTTATATAAAAATCTAATATTTGTATAAAATTCCAAAATTATTGTAGAGTACTGTAAATAGTGTTTTAAATTTCCCGCTGACAAAAATAAAAGTTGCTGCCATTTTTGCAGTACTACTGAATCGGTAAAATAGCGTACTTTCACTACTTGTTCTCCCTCTTTGTTGGTAATGAGATATATTTACGGAAAAGAAATATTCTATATTTGAACCACGATACTAAGGTAACTCTCCATAAAATTTTATTTTAATTCATCATGTAATTTTTACGTGATGCGAACACAAACAGACAGACAGGCAGAATATCACAGTTTTATTATATGTATTGATAATAGCTTATTTATATTAGTAACAATAAATTTTATTTAAAATAATAACAATTAATTTATTTAAAACAACTTAGAAACTAAAAACATTTTATGACCGACAAATGGGTTTCTTACTCGTTTCTACCTATGCAAGATTAGCAAGATGAGCAAGAACAGAAAAAAGGTAAAATTTTGGAAAAATGGGGGAAAAACGCGCAACGTTTTTTTTTTTCTACGGTATAAAAGTAGAGATCGTAAATTTTACAGTGACATATAACATTTTTACGATCGCGATGGCCCTCACTCTCAAAAAACTTTTCACTTTTTTTTAAAGCTGGATCTAGTAGATGTGGAGGTGCCTGCGACATTATTGTTTGATATGCCATGATATGCCACTGAGCCTAAAATAAGCTAAAATTAAATAGTCTATTGTTCTAGAATCAAAATTCCTTATTTTGAGTTAAGCCCTAACTTCCACGTGAAGATTTCGTATGATAGTTATTGTCGCACCGTATTAGAAAACCAAAATTAAATAAATTTTGGAGCATATTCATGGTCACAATTTTAATTTTAACCTACTTTCGACAACAAAATCAACACTGCTAGAAAGAAAAAGTAAATTGTGTGTTAAAATAAAAGTATAATAAAATCTATTTTTTAACATATAATTAAATATAATATTATTTTCAGTTTGATGTTTCAATTATATTAAGCAAAAAAAATTGTGCATTAAAATAATTTTTCAAAAATTTTTGACTTCGCTCACTTTTATAATTAACTTAAGGAGAATTTCATTAATTGAAGAAATTAAAACCATTAACCGAAAGTTAATTTTTGACAATAGCCTGTAAATTACTTTTAAATATTTTAGTTTAAAATAACGTGGTAATAAAAAAACAATTTTTTTTTAATTTTGACTTAGACCACTTTCACAAATGATGAGCACATATTATTTTAAATAAATGTCTTGAAAGCAACAGAAATATTACCTCACAGAAAATAAAAAAGTTTTAAGCCGAATTCTAAAATCAATAGCAAAACAACACCCAGTTGAGTTAAAGTAATAATAAGTCTTACAATGACGCACAGTGGGAGGTTTGGCCACAATTTTTGTTGTCGAAAGAAAGAATCTACTAATTTTGACAGTGTTTTGTCTCAACCTCACATTTTTAGGCACAGATTCTCTGAACAATATTGCCATACTTTCATAAAAGTTCCTTTTTATTTGACAGCGTTAATATCTCTGTCTGAAATTTTCCACGTGTAAAATAAATTTTTAAAATCAATTTAAAAACAAGTAAGAGCGCTATATTCGGCTGTGCCGAATCTTCTATACTCTTCAATGCGGTGATTTTATTTATACAGAAATGTACAGCAATATCCAAAGAAGGCCTTTTAGATGGCCTGGGCTCTTTCTTCTAAAAGATACACATTCCTACTTCGCTTCTCTTAGTAGGGAAGTAGGAATTTGTACTCATTTTGTATGACAATACATACATAATTTTCTATTTTTAGATTTCTTTCATTGAATTACCTTTATCTACTTCATTGCTGCTTGAAATTGAGTTGCTTCGATAGACTGATTGGCAGTGCGAAGGTCTATCAGACTAAAGGTTAACGGTTCGGATCCCAAAAAAATTTAAATAAAAATAAATTAAAAGTGCTTAAAATTAGAACATTAAATTAATAATAATAAGAGACATTCATTTAAAAGCTTTCTAGCAGACAATTTTCGAAAGACCTTCTGGAACGCTTGCCGGCAGAAGGAAGGCCTGCTCCGCAATGACAACCTGTGTAAAAAAGACATGAGAATGGAATGCGAACGGAATGGAATGCAAACAGGAGGCCTTGTGCCTCCAAAAGAAGGCCTCCTAGAAGGCCTTCATACTCCTTCATTTTACCACTGGCTATATTTGTATATACATACATATGTATATTTATAATATATATGTACTTTAATATAATGAAAACTTAAACACCTAAAATTTTTGTTTTGGGGGATTTTTGTTAAAATTGGGATTAATTTAGGGGATTTTTTTATTTAATAAATTTGGATTTTTTACAGAAAAAATTTATTTATATAATCAAGAAAAATTATTTTAGGGAATTTTTAAAAAAAAAAAAAAAAGTTTAATTTTAGGAGTTTTTTTTTATTTGAAAAAAATCTGGCAACCGTGATACATATGTATATTCTTAATATTAAAAATATGTTCTGTTACACTCATGATTTTAATTTTCATAGAAATAATGAATTTTATTTTTAATATTTTAAAAATCGTTTGTAAAAATTATTGCAAAAATTGTTGTAAAAATATTTTTTTGAGACTTTTTTGTAAAATTTTATTCGAACAATTTTTGGAAAATTAAAAAAAAAATTTCGAAAAGTTTGTAAATATTTAAAATTTTTTTTTTTAATTTTGTTTAAAAATTTTATTGAATTTTTTTTTAATTAAGGACCTTCCTGCAATCTATATTGAATTAGAATGGTTATACTAAAGCAAAAAAAAAATTCTTAAAAAATTTCCTCATAGTGACCCCATGTGCATTTTAACTGCTCCTGTTTACTAGTGGACACCCTGTGAATCCATTGGCTATCTCTATGTAGTCTTTAATATAAATGAAAGCAGAAAAATCCTACCAACCTAAAAAAAACAAAATCTCCCCTCGCAGGGGGTTATTTATCCCCCGAGATCTGTATGAACTCCTTGCGATATTCCTGTCGTGGTCTAATTTTTATTTGACACAAAAAAGCAAAAAAAATTAAATAAAATTAAAGCAGAAAAAAATTTTAAAAACGTGTAAAATAAAGGTGGGCGTGGTTTTTGGCCCGCAGCCTCCAAAGAAATGATCCGAACACGGACAGATGGACAGACGGACATCACTTAATCAACTTCTCTATGCATAATGAACCAGAATATATATACTCAATGGGGTCAGAAATGAATATTGTAAAAATTACACACGGAATGACAAACTTATAGATACCCACCTGTGGTGAAGGGTATATTAAGAATTTTCCATCAAATTATTTTTTATTTACACGAAAATCTTAAATATCGAGGTGGTGGGAGGTGCTCTTCTTTAAGTCAATATGGCGCCTAACACATGATGCCTATATAATTAAAATGCAAACTACACCTTGTGAAGTCTCAATTAAATCAAACTGCACGTTAAGAAACCAAATATGACATATTTTTTTTTTTTTTTTGTAAATACGCCACTGTGCGGCATTGGTGACTGTTGTTAACCTTAGAAAAAGTCTTCTTATTGTTTTATTTCTTTACTTTCCACTTTATGTGTTCTGTTGTTAGACACATTTATGCCGACATTTGTATAAACCATTCTGCTGTCTTTCTTGCAGCAATTCATAAAAAGAAATAAAAACAAAAATTCATTTATTTTTTATTTTTTTTTTTTTTTGTTCTTTGATGGCTTTATTTTATTTGTTTTCATTATTTTTTCGTTGGCTTACAGTTTGTTATATTTTTTGTTTGTTTTTGTTCTTTCTTAATGTTGTTTTTTGTATTACAACGATTATTATACAATTTTTCTTGATCGAAAATTATGATTACAATAATAACAAGCAAGCAACGCCTCTTAATTTTTTTCCTCTACATCCCACATTGCCAATTATTTCCTCGTACACCATTTGTAAGAGACACCCCAAAGTGAAATTGAGTATACGAGTGACTTAGACTTGGATATTTTCCAGTTTTTTGTTTTTTTTTTTTCTTTTCTTTTTTGCGCCATTAAGAACAATATTTTATTTCTTTAGAAGACAAGTCTTTTGATACGATATTCTTTGGATTTTTATTTTTTTCACTTTATATTGCTGTATAACCTGTATAGAAATTTTCCATTGTTTTTTGTTTTGTTTTTTTTTTTTATTCATGTTGTTCTTCGGTTATTTGCATTTGAGGAATGAATATAATCGCAATTACAACAACAACAAAATTTAATTTTCTTTTGTTAGAAATATATTGTTGAAATATTTATGCATAAGTACTCGTTTAAATTGTTTTCCTTAAAAAAATTTCCTGCCCTGCACACTGTTGGAATTCTGAAAGTGACAAATTATTACATGTGTACAGTGAGTGGCCAAAGAGTTGTAAAAGTCTTGATGATCTTTTAAGACTTATATTCTTTGCTTAAACACCAGGATGAAATGGTCTTAGTTTTAAAACTAAGTAAATATTCTAAATATTTGGAAATATAATATTTTATCCAAAGAGACGAGCTCTATGTATAAGTATGCTATCAGTCTAACTATGCGGATATATTTCCCGCCTGAGATTTAGGTTCTTTATTTAACAATGGATTGATGTTTTCCGTTATTATAATCGATAAACAATATAATTTGCAATTGAAATGGAGTTTTTAAAAGTATAAGTCTTTAGAAACTTTTTATGTTCTCCTTCTCTTCTCTTCTCTTTTTTTTTGCATTTTTATTTAATTATATGCCATTTATAGTCAGATTTAACAAGGCATTTAATACATTCCTTTTTTATTACCCGTTGAAAAATATATAGCGTACAAATCATTAACTGTACAATACAGATTTTAATACCCAAAACAATATTTAACTTAAGGAGCTGTATTTATAATAAATAAAAAGTAAATAAACTTTAGGATGAACATAAATAACATTTTGGTATTACAGTATTCCTTAATAATAAAAAATAACTTAATTATACAATTCAATTAACATTATAAACGTAAAATTTTGTATTTGAAGATATTTGTTACTCAAGCACGCCTAAACAGCTAAACCGATCTTTACTCGGTGTAGGGAATGTAGGGTAGGTTAGGTTGGATTAAAGCAGGCGGCTTCAATGCAGCTCTCTTGGGTCCAAGTGTTGGTCCCCTTGTGTTACCTGCAAGAACAAGAAAAGAAAAGTGTTGCCATAGACTATTTTTGCGATACATCTCAATCAAATATGTACATCGCATTTTATGCAGAACAAGAAAACGAAGAAAATGACAAGGAGGATGAAAAAAAGTTTTTTTTGAAATTGATAATTTTTCGCCAAAGCGCTTATCGATAGATAACCTCTGTGTTCTGGGAGGATAACAAAATTATCCATACTTATATATATTGGCAAAAAAAGGCAACAGTTTGTTCCTGCAACCCAGGGAAGCGTGGTATTGAGCGGCCTTCTTTCAAATATGTCCACAAAAAATTTATGTTTGTTATATTAAACAAATAAATTAAGCCACACATTATATTCATATAGACCCAATAAAAATGAGATTGTAAAAAAAAGAAAATAAACAAAATGAGTTTTATTTTCTGACGGAAAAAAATAAAACTCCACAAAAAAATCTTTATTTTATGACGTAAAAATAAAACTCTCTTTTTATGAGTTTAATTCGAACTTTTATTGTTTCATTGAAAAATAACTTTTAACTATGGCGATGAAATCAATTTTTTGAGATCACCATAGATTCTGAAAGAGCTCGTCAATACAAATCTATACATATAATAAAATAGTAACTAATTTCCTTGTCTCTCTGTCTTTCTTTTTTGTGTTCGCATCACGTAAAAACTACTGGATGGATTTTAATAAAATTTTGTTAGGAGGTACCTTAGTATCTTGATTCCAATATAGGATACTGTTTCCGCATAAATATCATATTTCCAAGAGAAAGTGAAGAAAAAGCAGTTAAAATACGTCGGTTTGTTTAACGATTTAAAAATACTGCATACTTTAAGGCAACAGAGTAACTCATTTCCTTTGTGTCTTTAACAGAGCTTTACAATAATTTTTAGAATTTTTGAATTTTCTATCAATTTTGGAATTTTTTGAGCGATGGGTACCTTTATATAAAGTAAACACATAAAAGTCTAGTCTATTAATATATGACAGTATAGATCTGCGTTGACTCTAACATAAAGAGTTTTTGAGTTTAATTTTTTAATAACTGTTATTTCCGGTCCCTGGTATATGCCCGTGCTTGATTCTAAGCCTTATTCTAGCCCGTACTGGATATTCGCACACAATATGTACCACTATATCAGCCTCATCCAGGTGCAATCTGCAAGCGTAGTCTTCTACCTCCATTTTCAAGCCACTTTTTGGACTTTCAGGGGAGCAGGGCATATTTTCTATTACGAAGTATTGTTGTCCATTTCATCTGGCTAATAATAAATGGAGTTTCTACAGGTCTTGTTTGGCTTTGTTAAACATAATTAATGTTCATATAAATTATAAGGTAAGTCTTAGGTAAGTCTTAATGAAAACTGGGAGTCGACAGCTGACCAGACTTAATTAAGCCAAGAAGCCTAATAGCCGGTTTAGGCTGCCACGAAATTAAGTCATTTCGTGATTTCGGCCGAAATCAACTTGAAATTACGTAATTTCGCATACATTTTACCATTGCCCAAATTAACTCATTCTACTTAATTTCGTCGAAATTAACTTGAAATTACGATAGACAACGCTGGTTTTGTATAAAAACCTACTTTTTTTGCAACCATGACCAGATTTACAACCTTGAAAGTCCGTTTTGTTTAAAAAAAAATTAAAAGCCGAATAAAATAATGGAAATGTACACATAATTCTACATTAATTTTGTTGCAGTGTTGTTTTTAATATTCATGTATATTTTAAATCAATACGAAAGTGTTGTGCAAAAGCTTTTTGCAAAATAATTTAATTATACAAATGTAACTAAACGTGATCAGCTGTTTCCGAAATTAACTCAAATGTCAAAAAGCCCAGTATGAACACTTTAGATTTCGTTCGTAATTTCAGCTCGAAATTACTTAATTTCGTGGCAGCCTGAATGGGCTATAAAAAGGGCCGCTACCATGAGGGGTAGCAATATGGCTAGGCATAGCATTGCGCTTGGCCTCAAAAATGATTAAAGTAAACTACAAAAAAATTAAATAGCATTTTCTTGTATTTTTAAATCTTCAAGCATAAATTATTTATTTAAACTTAAGAAAGAAATAAATAAATTTTTGGAAAAAACAATAAATGCTTACGTAGCTTATGGTATTTCTCGAATATTTTCATTATAATTCATTATTGTTCACTTTGATTCATTTAAACATGTTACATGTTTAGCCTTGATATTTGTAATCAACTTTAATATTAAATCAATAACTTTGCTGAAACTGAAGATTTAACAAATATTCTTTGGAAACTTTTCTCTATATATTTTGAATATTTAATACATTTTTAATTAAAACAAAATCATGTTAATAAGAGCATAATTTATGTGCTCTTATCTCAAGTTTATAGTATATAGTGTGTTAAAAATACTAACGTTTGTTTGGGTTACTGAATTCATATTTATTTGGAAAACTGTGTGTGTATGTGTGTGTGTGTGTGTGCAACGGGTCTTGATCTCATTAATCATACACATCTGTTGATTTTAACTGATTTATGAATATGAATAAATATTTCTCCTTAATGTTTAAACATCCAACGAATAACATGTAATTATAAACAAAAAGACAGACAATAAATGTATTTACACTTCTTTTTTGAATACGAAGAAGGGATGAATAATTCTTTTAAAATATTGCAAAATCCAATTATCGCAAGATATGATTTGGTATATTTTAATTATTCTAATGATTTAAAAAATTTGTGTAGTGATGCAAAATTTTGCATAGGGATCGATTACAGCCTACACAGCATACAGCGCGCTATACAATTAATTTATAGAAAGCAACATTTGTGGAGCGATTAATTGGCGATCTGTTTTGTATGGCTTGGCGTACTCATTTTCATCTCTAAAAAGAAAAATCAAAAATAACATATACACGCGGGGAAAAAACAAGGTTGTCGCATAATCACAACAACCATATTATGTTCTCTAGAAAATATATGGTTGGGGTGCGAACAAATTAAAACTGTCTCGTACATTATTATAGACATGCTAAGCAAGATTATGTTATCATTTAATCATTAAATGGTTATTACAATGTTACATTATTATTACATTACTACACAACTGTGCCAAAATAATATATTTTTTATAACCATACAATAATATTAATAAACAAAATATGTTTATTTTTATTAATAAAATTTTTGGGAATTTAAATATTAATTATTTAATATTATGCTAATTACCCATAACGTTTTATAATAAAAATGCAATTTATTTGTTGGGGGAAAAGAGCTAGTCCCTATACGTATTTCACTGTTTGCTCAGGCCAGATCATTAGGAAACCTTTTTCCTAATTTTAGAGAAGCCAAAAATATTCTCTAAGTAATAAAATTCTACAAAACACAATGAGAATTATGCATGTTAATAGAATAATATTACAGAATATTAAAGCTTCAACAAAACACCAACAAACGAACCACGTTTTTATTTTTTTTAAACATATCTAATGTATGTCACTATTTTTGTGGAGTTTGTAGAAGACATACTTCGAACTTTTATTCTTTATGTAATATATCCATAAAAATATCTGTTTCCATTGGGTATGGTAAAGTTGAGTGTAGGCCACTCCAGATTTTTTCTTAGATAAATATATTATTGTTATTGAGAAGATAAGAGTTTAGTTTTTTTTAATCGTTAGCATCTAATTTGAATGACAGTGTTTCCATTTCAATGGGTTTATTTATTGCCTTTTTTGGTGAATTAAAAAAAAAATATTTTATTTGCTAATTTTTGTGTTAATAAAATGATTAATAAATAAAATAATAAATATTTGTGTATTCTGTAAAGTAAATAAATTATAACGATTTAATTTAACCATATAATGGTTATCATATATGATGGTTATCTCAATCATGTTTTTACTTTTTTTGTTACTGGAAAAACAACATTGGACGGGATTATTGCCGTAATCGGCAGCCGTATGCACGAAATCATATTTAGCTATAATGCCATATAATTAATTGTCTTTTGCTGGTTTATTTTAATTGAAATTAAAACTTTTAACTGATCTCCAATTTTATAAAAGCAAAAAAAAATATTTTTGATTTACAATTTTTGCAGAAAAATCTCTTTTATAAATATATTGTATATTTTTTATGAATATAGTCCTAAATTAATATTATTTTTTATTTATAGATAATTTTCATCGAAATACAATTAACATTTTAACCAATTGTAAGACTCTTACTTTTATAGTGCTTCAGTTATGGTTTATATATTTACTTTATAAAAAGGTACCCATCCCTGGATAAAATTCTCAGATTTATAAAATATTCTAAAAATTATTGTAAAGCTCTGTAAAAGGTGTTTAAAATCTTTTAATAACAATGTAATTCCACAATGTAAAAATACAAATCAAATAACAAATTTAATTCAATTGGCTAAGTGGCAGTAAGTAATTAATATTTTGATATTATTTTTAAACAGCGCCACCTGTTGCGCAACCGTGTTTAAAATATATCACTTTCAAAAATAAAAGATGCTATAAGTATGCATGCAGTACCTTTAAATCGGTAAAAATAAAAGTCGGTGTACTTTTACTGATTTTTCTCTTTATTATCTCTTGGAATCAGGATGCAAAAATTTTTTTTTAAATCCAGATACATATTTTCTTTACATAAAGGTATCCAGCCTTGGATAAAATTCTAAAATTTATATAAAATTCTAAAAAAATATTGTAAACCTGTGTAAAAGGTGTTTAAAATATTTAAATAACAATGTAATTTCACAAACTAAAAATACAAATTTTATTCAATTGGCGATATTTTAAAAACTATTGCACAGCATTAGAGTTTTTAAAATATCACTTTCCAGAATAAAAACCGTGTTGAAAGTATCCCGAAAATTTCAGTACCTTTAAACCGGAAATTGCTTTTTTTCACTGCTTTTTCTCCACTTTCTCTTGGAAATGAGATATTTTTGCGGAAAAAAAGTATTCTATATTGGAATTAGGATGCTAAGGTACCTGCCCACAAAATTTTGTTAAAATATATTCAGTAGCTTTTACGTGATGTGAACACAAATGAAAAGCAGACAGACGGAAATAAGTTCCTGTATAGACAGGAATGAATTTGCTTTTGTTTGGTAACTTTTAGTTGTTTTTGTTTAAATATACAACACCAACGAGTTTAATTTCATAGATTATCTGTCTTTTTTTTTTTTTTTTTGTTTGTTTTTTAATAAATGGAAACCCGAGGAATTTATAATTATTTAATCTCGATTGCATAAATTAACAAAATCAAGTTCCCTTTTATATCCCTAGTTTAAAGTAATTTTATAGCTACAATATTCAAACAGTTATAACCACAAACATTTTAATAACTTTTCGAATTGCAGTCGTATTTTTGTACTTCTTTATTATTTTTGTTTGTGTGAAAATCATTAAAATTTTATTAATAACAATATGAATTACTTATATACAAAGAAGAATAAATCTGCTCATCAGAAAAATCAGTAGAAGGTTCAGCCAATAAAAGACTTTTTGACAGGATAAAAAATGAATAAATAAATGTTTGTTTTTTTTTTGGATTTATTTATGGGGCAATGTTTGTGAATATGAATAAACGCATTTGTTTTGGTTTAGCATGAGCATGGGCTGGTAGCGAATGCACAAGCTAAAACAGGAAAACAGAGTAAAACTTTTATTAAAACAGCTAAAAGGCAATTTCAAGGAAAATAAATGAAGTTTTAATGAGTAAAACAACACATACTGTTTATTACAATTTTCTTTTTTTTTTTTGCATACTTGCTGTTTTTCTCATTGTTGTAGCTGTTGTAAATTTTTTATTGTTCTTTTTTTAGGAATTTAAACGAATACGTTAAGTAAGAGTATGAACACAAGTTTGCACAATATAGAAAAGTCGAGACATGAATTATTTTCCATTAAGTTGTTTATTCCTTGTGTAAGTGTTTGGCTTGTTTGCGAGCGTGTGTATGGCTGTGTGTGTGTGTTTATGTGTATGGTTGTGTGCGTTTTTTTTTTTCTCTTACTTTTTATTACAGCAAATGTGTATGTTAACAAATAAACACCCAATATTGTTGTTATTGCTTTAGCTCTGTTATATTCCTTAATATGTTGCCTTTATATTCACATTATGTCGCTCCGCTCTGGCAAGGGGTTGAAGTAATTTGCAGTTGGCTTATCATTAGTTTTTTCTAGTTTTTTTTTTTTGTAATTTTATAACTTCATGAAACTAATAAAACCGAGCAACAACAACAACATTAACACCAAAAAATTCCAAAATATAAAAAAATGTTTAAGGCATTTTATATGTATGTATGTATGTATGTATATGATGTTAAGTTTTTTATAACCAATGTTGTGCAACGACACCAAATACAACACACTAACCACAAGTTTACAAACAACAGCACCAGCCATTAGTATTTGTAGCACTAAGCATTCTCGTTTAGTATAAATGAAATAAAAACATCAACCATAACTAGTACAATATTAAATAAAAAAAAATTAACTTAAATTATACCAATTTTTTGTTTAATAAATCAGTACAGTGTTACACTATAAAAAAAAGGAAAAAATTCTGTTAACACAGATATAATGTAAATATTCAAAAAAGATTTCACCAAAATTACCTTGTATTTATAATATTAAGTGTTTCTATCAAGCGAATAACATGGTTATGCAAATGATTAAAATTATGATTAAAATTTATTTACGATTAAGTGAAGTAAATTGACGATTAAATGAAAACAATTGAAGCAGACATGGAAAAATTTAATTACATTTTAATTACAATTAAAATTACAGTTGCACATTACAAGTGATTGTAATTTAAATTAGGAACTAAAGTCAATTACAATTACTTGTAATTTGTAAATGAAAATTTTCAATTACCCATTACATGTAATAGGAAATTTTCAATTACAATATCCAAGTAATTGTAATTGTAACGAGGCAATAATCATTACATTCAATTGAAGAAAATTCTATTATATTCCTTAAAATTTACCGTTATATGTAATTATAATTAATTTTTTTTTTCAATTAGACATACATGTAATTGTAATTGAAAATTTCAAATTACACATACTTGTAACTGTAATTTTTCAATTACAATTTACATGTAAAAAGTAATTGATAAGATCTTTATTACAATTACAAATAGTGGAATGTAATTGTAATTGAAAAATTTAAATTACTTATAAATGCGTAATTGCTTGTGTAATTAATTACAAACTGTAATTGACAACCCCCAAGTCTGAATTATCCCCTATACTCATAAAAAATAAAACCTATTTAAAATGTATTTTAAAAGAACTTTTGTATTTTATTTTTTATAAATATAGGGGTATATTTTTTATTCATATTTTATTTATTGTATCTTCAATACATTGGAACTAACAATAACACTGTACGACAAAATCAAATTTTTTCCAAAATTACAAGGTCCGGCCTATAAGTTTTGATAGAGGAGACAAAATAAAAAGACATGTGTATCGGCGTTTTGAAAGTTTACATCTGAATTTCATTTGAGGGGGTGTTAAAGTTTCCCAGCTCTGCCACATTCTTATTGTTAATTGGCATAAGAAACCATGTGACCCTTACATTTTAGGTATAAAATGTGTTCAGCAAATGTATGTAAAATGTTACGCAAAACATTTTTGTAGAATGTGTTAACCTTCTAACTCCTCAAGATATGGGTCTTTTTTGTCCTTCTTTCAAAAAAGAGCATAAAACACCATTAAAACGGGGATTTAAGGGGTTAAAATGTTCTAATGTATGTTTCACGACTGTTCAAATCATTTACGGGTCATCCCTCTATTGTACGGCCAAGAAAAGCCGTATCTCTTCTTTTTAATCGAATGTAACCAGAAGCATTAAGAATGTTACGCGCCAAAGGATTTGGATGAGTTTCAAGCTTCTTCAAATACATTACCGCATGTCTCACAATTTCTGATTTAACTGTTGGCACATTTAGATCTTTGTGAATATTAGAGTTTTTGATATACCAGGGAGCAACTGTGATCATTCGTAGAATCTTATTTTGGCGCCTTTGAATTTTATCAACATTGCTAGCTGAGGCAGTGCCTCATAATTAAAGACCATAACACCAAATTGGTTTAAAGATCGACTTGTACAGTAGGAGTTTGCAATCTAACTTTAACTTCATTTGTATTAACTTGGATTCTATGTGGCTTTTCAATGTAAGGCGGCGATCAAGATGTATACCGAGGTATTTGACGTCTGAAAGCTGAGGTATCATTTGGTTATTTATTCAAATGGAGGGGGCATGAGTCCCTACGCAGTGTGAAAGCTGTATGAGAACATTTTTGTTCATTCACCTTAATTCTCCATTTCTTCAACCATTTTCCCAATTTGAGTACGTGGTCTTGTAAATCTTGTGATGCTACTTGCGCGCTTTCATGAATACTTAAAAAAGCTGTATCATCAGCAAATATTGATGTGTGCACTTGATTACTAGTTGGCATATCGGCTGTGTACAACAATTATAAAATGGGTTCCAAAGCTGAGCTGAGGCGAGCTTAAGTATGAACTTTCGATCAGTTAAATGGCCTTCGTGCCATGCTTGAGAAATTCGATAAAAAGTGCAGAACATTATTTTTTTTTTCTTCAAAGCTCTTTTTAATTACATTTACTAATCTGTATGTTTGTTGTATCGTTCAATGTTGTTTTCTGAAGCCAAATTGATGGTTTGGAGTACATCCTTTCGCGCTCAGAATTGGGTTCAACTTAATTATTAATATTCTCTCAAACAGCTTTGATATATCTGATGATAGGCTTATAGGTCTGTATGATTCAACCCTGGTGTGGTTTTTTCCATGTTTAGGTATCATTGTAATCAAAGAAATCTTCCACTCTGTTGGAAAGTACTCAAGACGTAAAGTGGCATTAAAAACAAGAATTATTTTTTGGGCTATACTTGGCAATTCAAATAACATCTTAATACTGGTTTTATCAGTTATTGCCTTTTCAATATCTCGAAGCTCAAACCTTAGAGTAACTGGCGGACTAACTTTGCAACTTTCATTTAATTATTTACAGGCAGTTTCACAATGTCAAAAGAATTCGTTCTTTCGTACAAGTACATTTAAAACAAAAACAAAGTTTTTGAAATTGTTTTTGTTTTAAATATAATTGTAAGAAAGATCGAACTCTGTCGACATTTTCGACCAGAAATTACTATTTAATATTCTTACGCTTGTCGATTTCAAATAAATCAATAGCTTACAAACAACTTACTCCAAAATCCGCGGTATGGTAGTCAGCGGTTGCCCGCACATCGTTTTTTCACCTGTTTTGTGGAACATTGCGGAATGAGTGTGTGGTGTAGCCTAATGAGAGCGAAAGGCCTACAATGGATGAACTCCTTAAACCTCGAGGAAGGCTACTACATATAGGCAGGCTCGAATGGTGCTCAAAGAGTCCTTTGGGAGGAAGACCAGTAAGGTGATCAGATAAAATAGAACTACCTTAACCTGGATAACTGCATTAATAACAGGTCATAGAAACTTCAAGTATCATCTACCCAAGATGAAAGTCGAAGTAGGTGATACTTGTGCCTGAAAAAACTTAGACGGTGTGTGTAAATGTCCAGCACTGGCTTGCGACTAGCGCAAGAAACTTGTTAATTTTGAATGCCAAGGGGGATCTAAGCCTTGGACAAATGCTAGCAATTACTACATATCAGCCAAGTGTAAAGTATAAAAAGGCGAACAATGTATTATGCCTAATTATTTTACGAACTTTCGCTGGCCGGTCATGAAAAACTGGAGTAATCATTTGTCTAAACGTTGGCGTAGATATGCCAACTCATGTTTGATTTCCTATATTTTTATACTATATGATTCAGAATTATTGTTAACAGTTAAGTATTCAATGGTTATACGCACCAAAAAACAACATGGTTTATTTGAACCATATTTAAATTCTAACCACAACAAAATTTTTTTTTAATATTTAAAAATAAAATTATTTTTAAAACCATAATATATTATTATTGAACATAGTATGTTAAGTATGACAAAAAGTAAAAAAATAATGTTTGTTTTAAAAAATATTTTTACCCCTCTTTTTTTTGTTCAGTAATATGTGTGTAAACTATTGCTTCGACTAAAGCCGTAAAATATTAAATATGCAATTACTGTCAAAATAAAAAGTGTTTTTTTATTATAAATTATAGTTTTTAATTAAAAATATCAAATACTAGCTGCGTCCACATTCGTTGTGTAAGTTCTGACCAGATTTTTTTTTTTTGTTTTTTTTTTGAAAGTACTCCACAGCAAATTTTAAGACTCTTACTTTTATATTTACTTTATATAAAGGTACCCATCCCTGGATAAAATTCTAAGGTTTATATAAAATTCTAAAATACTAAAAATTATTGTAAAGCTCTGTAAAATATTTTAAAAACAATGTAACACTACAAAGTAGAAAAACAAATCAAATAGAAATTTTATTCAATTGGCTATTTGGCAATAAGTAATTCATATTTTGTCATTATTTTAAAACAGCGCCATCTGTTGCGCAACCATGTTTAACATATCCCGCTTTCAATTCATATGTTGTCATTATTTGAAAACAGCGTCACCTGTTGCTCAACCGTGTTTAAAATATCCCGTTTTCAAAAATACAAGATGCCTTAAAGTATGCAGTACCTCTAAATCGGTAAAAAAAAAATCGGCTTACTTTCACTGCTTTTTCTCCACTTTCTCTTGGAAATTAGATATTTTTGCGGAAAAAAGTATCCTATATTGGAATCAGGATACTAAGGTACCTCCTCACATAATTTTGTTAAAATCCATCAAGTAGTTTTTACGTGATGCAAACGTAGACGGAAGGACAAACAGACAAACAGACAGACGGGAAATGAGTTACTGTTTTATTATATATATATAGATATAAAAAAGTAAGCAGAATATATCAAAATATGTATGTACGTCTACGAGCAAATATTTATGTATTTGTTATTTAAAAAGTGTATTCATACGTTGACACATATGTTGTCACATATAACGAATTCATGTTTTATAGTTAAACATGTTATGTTCTATATTTATATATATTAACAATAATATGTTTGGTATGACTACAACCATATAATTCAACCATAATATGTTGCTCTTAGATTATGGTTACCTTAACCATGTTTTTTTCTTTGCGTGCAAGAATTAGATTTAATATTCCGTAACGTATGATCTTTGAATAAACAAAATATTACTAATACGTCACCGGGGTCACTAAACAGAGAACAGTGAAAGGAAGTAAAAAAAGTATAAATATGTAAATCTTTACAAATTCGTGTTTGTTGGTAATAGATATTTTTCAATCTCTATTTTCCATAAAAAATATAAATTAGGAAAAACAGTGTTTTTAAAAAATCAAATGGTTGAGACAACTTTTTTCTATTATTCGAATATAATTATAATTTTTTCTTTGAGTGTAAATTTTTTAATACCAGTAGCATAGGATCCAAAATATTTTCCTTTCTTATCGATATGAAGACTTTCAAAAAACCCACACTCACACACACACAAAATATTTCAAAAAAAAGTTTAGAAAATGTTGTTGCTTGTTGCGATTGTTTCTTTTGTTAATAAACCACTTTTCCTTCAACAAGCATGTTAGGCTGGCCCCTACAATGTACTGATATTGCAATTTGTGATGAATATTCCGTTTGTTGAAAAAAATTGTTTCCAAATATATGTATGTATCTACATATATAGGAATATGACACAAAGTAAGACATATGACCTAAAGGAGACATAGTAGTTTTTCTCAACCTTTTTGGGGCCTACCTAATATGTATAGAATATGTTTGTAAGAATATGTCTGCGTATGTATTGTAGGCTTTATTGTTTCATGCTGCACGCGATTGCATATTAACTTAATTTTGAACAATAACAACAATTTCTTTAATGATCAACCAAGTTTGTTTATTGTTACTTTTTTTTCTGCTCTTTTTTGTTCTTTTCTTTGTTTATGATTACTATGAATATTTTAGTTAGAGATTAGTTACATACACAAAGTATAAATACAATTTTTAAAATATTATTTTTTCAAATATTTGTTTAACAGCGTGAGAAAGAAGCATAAGAAATAATCTAGTTTACAGTTGACATTTGTCGCATTTGCCATACACGGTATTTGTATTAATGTCATTTGAAGATAATTTTTATTTGTATTTATGTCATTTATAGATAATTTTTGTTATAACAAGATTTCTGTAATAGAAAATTATTAAATTAGTTTTAAATGTGCCAATCAATTTGTTTTATATGTCAAACATATGTTTTTATCTGATATTGATTTGTTTTGTAAAAAGCAATTAACTTAAGAAATAAACATAAATATTGTTTTAGGTTTCGGTATTAAGTATAATATTATTTTGTTTAAAGTCTTAAAAACGTACTATAAGATTCATAGAAATATAGGTTGTATTTGAAATAAATATTTAAATATCAAGGAATGAATGAGTTTATTGTGGCAACATTTCTCAATAAATATTATGGATTCATTGATTGTTTTTCTTAATTACAAACAACATAGAAGTTGTGACAATAGCTTTATTTTTTATTTATTCCTCTAACTCCCACTGGAGCATAGGGCGCCAAAATACATGACAATAGCTTTAAAATACAATAATTTTTTAATTTTAAAACTCTGTACATTTGGATTTTTATCTCTATTTTCGCTTAGAAATGATATGCACATAATTTGAGAATGGAGGTGAGACTTCTTTAAAAACATCAAATAAATATAAAATTATCCGCATTTTTTAACTGCAAAAAGGTTGATTACAAATGTGACCAATAATGATAATGCTTTTTTTATAATTTAATCATTGGTTAATGGTAATGATTTTGTGTTTGAAGTAATTACTAATGAAATTGTTTTATTGAAAACCATTACCACTAATGAAAACAATGGTAATGAAAACAAAATTATTACCATTATTTAGAATTCAATGCTAATGAAATTGTCAATTAATTACTCAATCTAATGAATTACTCCCATGTATGCTGTGTACATTGAAAAAATTGGTAAAATGTTAGTTCCTGATTTTGGTCGTAAAGGTCATGACGTCGGTGACATTTCTGGTGCTTTATTTATTGACCTTGTATAAGAATAAGAAGGAACGTTCAAGTTCTTAAGAAGCTTGAGTTTTATTTCAAAAATGTATGTTTCAAAATAAATTATAGAAAAAAATAAAAAAAATTCCTATATGACATTTCATATTTTTAAACCATACTATAATCGTTTAATTTAACCATAATATTATAATGTTCAACAACAATATGGTTTAACTACAACCATGTATTTTATCCATAATATGTTGCTCTTAGATTATGGTTACCTTAACCATGTTTTTTCTCTGCATGTAGGCCGATGGACTGATTTTTAGTGCCGTAGTCTATCATATATTTTATATTTATAAAATATTATTTATTAATAATAAAATATTATTTAAATATTATTTATTAATAATAAAATATTATTTAAATATTATTTATTAATAATATAGTATTTATTAATAATATTTTAATATAAAATATTATTTATAATATTTTAATATTATTATTTATTGTAATATATTATTTATAACGAGTGATTTTTTAAGAGCTTGAGAACTTTTTTTTTTAAAAAAACGCATAAAATTTGCAAAATCTCATCGGTTCTTTCTTTGAAACGTTAGATTGGTCCATGACATTTACTTTTTGAAGATAATTTCATTTAAATGTTGACCGCGGCTGCGTCTTAGGTGGTCCATTCGGAAAGTCCAATTTTGGGCAACTTTTTCGAGCATTTCGGCCGGAATAGCCCGAATTTCTTCGGAAATGTTGTCTTCCAAAGCTGGAATAGTTGCTGGCTTATTTCTGTAGACTTTCGACTTGACGTAGCCCCACAAAAAATAGTCTAAAGGCGTCAAATCGCATGATCTTGGTGGCCAACTTACCAGTCCATTTCTTGAGATGAATTGTTCTCCGAAGTTTTCCCTCAAAATGGCCATAGAATCGCGAGTTGTGTGGCATGTAGCGCCATCTTGTTGAAACCACATGTCAACCAAGTTCAGTTGTTCCATTTTTGGCAACAAAAAGTTTGTTAGCATCGAACGATAGCGATCGCCATTCACCGTAACGTTGCGTCCAACAGCATCTTTGAAAAAATACGGTCCAATGATTCCACCAGCGTACAAACCACACCAAACAGTGCATTTTTCGGGATGCATGGGCAGTTCTTGAACGGCTTCTGGTTGCTCTTCACTCCAAATGCGGCAATTTTGCTTATTTACGTAGCCATTCAACCAGAAATGAGCCTCATCGCTGAACAAAATTTGTCACATTTGAACATTTCGAACCGAACACTGATTTTGGTAATAAAATTCAATGATTTGCAAGCGTTGGTCGTTAGTAAGTCTATTCATGATGAAATGTCAAAGCATACTGAGCATCTTTCTCTTTGGCACCATGTCTGAAATCTCACGTGATCTGTCAAATACTAATGCATGAAAATCCTAACCTCAAAAAAATCACCCTTTAATATATTATTTATAATATTTTAATTTAAAATATTATTTATTAATAATATTTTAGAAATATAAACACTATAAACGAGATATTTGTTTTCACTTTAGCAAAAATTATATAGTCCATTATATTATATATACTTATAGAGTATTTTTTGCTTCTCTAAAATTAGGAAAAAGATTTCCTGATGATCTGCCCTGAACAACCAGAGAAATATGTATAGGAACTAGTTCTTTTCCCCCAACAAATAAATTGTATTTTTTTTATTATAAAATGTTATGGGTAATTAGCATAATATTAAATAAATAAAATATAATAGTTGTTTGTGATAATACCACAAATATTTATTTGCGTATAAATATTCAAAGTGGAAATCGTTCCTTTTTATTTCAAATGTGGTTACCTTTGTTTTACGAGTAGTAGGGTTAATCGTTTTGTTAATTATTTATTTTTTATTTATTGTTTTTAATTATTTTTTTTTTTATTATATTTTATTATACACGTTTCAGTTTCCACGAAACCTCGCATTTAATTTTTATACTTAGTAGGTTGGTCCCTTAACCTACTAATTATAAAAAATACCCCTTTACAATGGGTAATTTTTCAATTAAAACAATCTCAATAATTCTTTAAAAGAAAAACCTCCGCAATTGAAAGATTTCAAATTTGTTTGAAATAACATCTAAAGATGTTATTCTTTTTGGTTAAAAATTCTTTAAACAAAAAAATATTTCATCAAACATTCAGTTTAATTATAATTGCGTGCAATATATAAATAATAAGAACAATGTTCGCAAGTGGCATGTTCTAAAGCTAATTTGTATAAAATTTTGTACATACGTATGTAAGTATGTATTTACACATGTATGTACCACAATGACCCAGACATGAAAGCCGCATTATTTAAATGTTTAAAATAAAAATAATGAAATTAAAAATTAAGAAATTAAAGGCACACACACACACTTAAATTATTTACATTTAGAATTATTCAATAGTAAAAGGTAAAACGCTCTGAAAAAGTACTTAACATACAAAAACGGATTCTGAACGACTTGATTAGATGCTGAAAAAAATTGTTAATTAGTTAATTACTAGCTTAAACTCTTTAACATAATTTTAACTGGCTTTAAATAATTTTTAATTTTAACACATACTGTGTGCTGCTTTTTTTCACACATCAAACAATAAATTTGTCTATTAACCTTAACATTTACAGGGTCCAATGTATAATAATGTACAGCACAATACTAATAGTTTTGTTCGTAAATCTAACTCACCTTACAAACAAAATACCAATTCACACGACTATGAAGCGTTTCCCCCACAAACCCCAGAAACCCCAATTATATTGAAAGACAAACAATTCAGTAGAATACCTTCTCAGGAACCATATCAAACAAATAATATGCCATGTGAACAATACCAACAACCACAAAACCAATCGATGCAACAACAACAACAACAAGAGCAGTATCAGCAGCAGCAGGTTTTCTACAAACCTCCGCAACAAAATTATCAACAGCAGCAACACCATTACCAACCAAACCAACAAAGTGTGCCCCAAACCCAACAACAGCAACAACAATACACATACCCATACCAAAATCAACAAGAACATCACCAACATAATCAGTCTGGCTGGAAACCAATACGTCCGCCTCAAGCTAAAAAAGACCATCTATTTACCGGTCATAATGATGCTAGAGAAAGTACTCCTACTCTAGCTCCCCCTATATTCCAACATCAATATCAAAATGTTCACCAACCAACAACAAACCAACAGGTACTGCCAATTATTTGAAATTGAAAACAAAATGTTGGCAGCTCTTCCTTGTAGACTTTATAAAGCTTTTACAAGAAAGTGTTTTATTATGCTTAACTTGTTTTCTACCTAATTTTTATACCAAAAAAAGCTGAAGAGTTTGTTTTAGCTTTTCAAAAGCTTGTTTATTATTTATTAGCAGAGATGCCAACTCTCGAGACCCAAAACGAGTGAGAAAGTTTGCAAAAAGATATAAAAAGACGATGGTTTTGAATTAAAATCAAATCAAACATTAAAAAAAGAAAAAGGATATTAAATATTTAGGGACCGTAAATAACAGTTATCGATACAAATTGAATAAATCGTCATTAAAATAATGTAGGTTTCCCGGATTTTTGCGATACATCTCAGTCTCATACATCGCATTTAGGGCAGAACAAGAAAGCGAAGAAAATGGTAATGAGGATGAAAACAGTTTTCTTTGCAATTAATAATTTTTCTCCAAGGCGCTTATCGATTGATAACCTCTGTATTCTTGGAGGAAAAAAATACATTACCCATAATTATATAAATTGGAAAAAAAAGGGCAGCAGTTCGTTCCTGTAACCCAGGAAAACGTGGAAAGAGCATTATATGCTCTTAAATTTGTATTGGGCAGCCTGCGTTCAAACCTGTTTACAAAAAAGTTATGTTCGTTATATTAAACAAATATATATCAGATAGACCCAATAAATAAAAATCAGTCAAGTGCGATTCCGACTCACACACGTAGGCTTCCGTACTATCTTCAGTACAACTTTAAAAATACAAGTTGTTAATTTGTTCACGTCTTAGAGGCACCCTTGAATTTTTTATTTATTTTTTAAACTGGAGGATAGTACAAGATACCTTGTCCAAATATCAAGTGCCTGCCTAAAACGTTTAGAACACATTTAGGGCACACCCTTTTATTTTTATTAAATTTATTTTCGTTACTTGTTGCGTAAATTTTAAATTTATATAAGACCTTTTATTTTTATTAAATTTATTTTCGTTACTTGTTGCGTAAATTTTAAATTTATATAAGACCTTTATATGAAAATATCAGGAACCTAACTTCTGCGGTTCAAAAAATAAGGCAATATTCGTGAAAAATATCTTACTGTCGGAACGCATCTACTGTAAAAATTTCGAGAGTCTAATTATATCACTTTTGGAACACCCTTTAATTTTTTTATTTGTTATAGCGGCCATGGCAATTCCCTATCTATGAATATATCAATAGTCTATTGTGATTGATAAAATAACGCAATATACATGTCACTGTCGGAACACCCTTTTATTTTTATTTTAATTGTCATAGCATAGGAAAACCCTTTAATTTTAACTATTTGTTATAAAGAGCATAGTAATATACCATCTGTCAACATTTAAAGAGTCTATCTATTATGATTAAAAAATTAGGCCAAATTCATGCAAATCACGTCACTGTTGGAAAACCCTTTAATTTTTACTATTTGTTTTGTTGTAAACAATTAGAGAGTCTATCTATTATGGTTCAAAACTTAGGCCATACACAGGCCAATCAGGTCACTACTGGAACACCCTTTATTTTCAGGTTAATTTTGTCACTACTGGAACACCCTTTATTTTCAGGTTAATTTTGTATACTTCTTTATATAGCGTACAGAATTTAATTACAGTGTGTAAATTTTAAGTGGTTGTCTCCTACAGCTCAAGAAATAAATACATAAACGCAAATAACATGTCACTTTCGGAACACCCTATAAGTTTTAGTATTTGTTGCTATAGCACCCACACTTATACACCTTCTGTGAAAATTTTAAGAATATTACGGTTCAAAAATTAGGTAATATACATGTAAATTATGTCACTACCGGAACACCCTTTAATTTTTAGGTTTATTTTTTATACTTATTTATATGGCGAACACATTACTGTTTGTTAATTTCAAGTGTATGCCTCCTACAGTTAAAGAAATAAACACATATACGTGAATAACACATCTCTATCGGAACACCCTATAAGTTTTAGTATTTGTTGCTATAGAAAGATATGCTATGGAGAGTAGATCGATTTTTTAAGATCACCATAGATTCTGAAAGAGCTCGTCAATACAAATCTGATATATGTTAGTATAGATCACCGTTGACTCTAACATAAAAAGTTTTTGAGTTGAATTTTTTTATAACTGTTATTTACGGTCCCTGAAAATATTAAATTTTTATTTTATTTTTAAACAAACTTTTTTATGTAAAGTAGTTTACTGGAACATATTGCGATGAGTCGAAAGTATACTTTCTTTTATAATTTTAGTTACATTGAAATGGTACATTCGTATAAGGGTAATTCCACGTCAAATCAACAAGGCACTCAAAATGACTACTTCAGATTTTATTAAAACTTTTGTTATTTATATTTCTTGGCTCTCTGAATCCAAATATAATTTAAAAAAAAAATTATCTCTTTTAGTTTTTCAGCTATACAGTCATAAAAGTGGGAAAATATCGCTTTTTAGCATATGCGCTCGAGGATTAAATATATTCTAATTCCAGTTCTATAAGCCCTAGGAAGTTGAGTAATAGCTCATTTTAATTTGATATCAATCATGATTTTTTCTTATATTAAAAAAAAAGTTTTATAAAAATCTTAGAGATAGTGTCTTTAAACTACATATTTTTCAGTTTTAAGGAATATTTCTTACCTTTATTACCGAGTTTATTAAAAAATTTAAAAGTTTTCAGTTTTAATGAGTCAAAATGAAGTTTTTTTAATATAACTTCTGATCCCACCATGGTCCCACTCTGAAATTTTTATGGTGTACTCACTAATCCACATTAAAAAACATATATGAAAATTTCTATAAAACTTTTTTTAAGTATAAGAAAAAAATTTATTAAAAATTTGATTTTTTCATGATTGATATCAAATTAAAGCGTATGAAATCCCCTTTAAAATGAGCTTTTACTCCACTTCCTAGGGCTTATAGAACTGGAATTAGAATATATTTAATCCTCGAGCTCATATGCAAAAAAGCGGTATTTTCCTATCTTGATAACTGTATTGCTAAAAAACTGTAAGAGATAGAATTTTTTTTTAATTATATTTGGCTTCAGAAAGTCAAGAGATATAAACAACAACAATTTCAATAAAATCGGAAGTGGTAAATTTGAAAACAATATTTTTTTTTGGTTGATTTGACATGGAACTACCCATAAATAAATTTAAAAGTGGTCGTTGTTTACTAAATTTTAAAAGGGAAACTAATTTTAAAAAATGTTGCCAAAAATGCTAAAAAAAAGTATGCGTTTTTTAAGTTTCGGGGTAATAAAATTTTTTTTCGTTTTGGGCAACTCAAAACGGCAAAATCTAGAATGAAAGGGCAATGTTGGCATCAGTGCTTAATAGGTTCCAGTGCTTCTGTAAAGCTGTAAGAAATTATTAGGAACTAAAAAGAGGAAGAGCTAACTGGTTTCTAGCTGCATAAAATGTAACAAAAAAAATATTTTCAAATGCTAAACCAAGGTATATTTAATAAGGTGGCCTCACAAGGGATGGGCAATATTAAGGGAATTTTTTTTTTTTAATTTTTATATGGAGCTTGACAGCTAAACTTACTCTCTTACCCCTGTTAAACTCCATACAAAAAAGTAACAAATATACCCTTATATTTCCAATATACCCTAAATGTCCCCTCCCTCCTGAGATTACCTTGTTTAATGTGCCTTGTGCTAAACTTAACTAAGCGCTCACAAATCTGCTGCATCGTTATAAATATATAAAAAAGTTAAAATGAATTATTTGCCAACTGACAGAAATCAATACTTATGAAAGATTTTCATTTTAAAAACAAATATCTAAAATTGTTTAACCTTTAAAAAAAGTATCTTCCTAAAATTAAGTTTCCTACATTCTCTACTTTGAAAATTATCAAACGAGTGTTTCAAGGTTTTTTATCATTTACAATATTCTTATACTCCTTGAGTTATATGTATGTCCTTTGTACTTCATATTTGTATTGTATATATTTGTATATAACAAAAGTTTTTATAAGACTTATTAAAAATTATACTAAAATAGAAAACTGCTTTATTAATGATACTAAAAATATGCTTTATTTTCTTCTAAAATTTTCAGCCATTACAGCGCGCTTAAAAGTTAACAAATACACTTAAAAAAATAATGTCTATTTTATTCCTTAACCATTATTAGCACCTTTAAAACACAAAACTAATCTTTGTTTGGTGTTGTTTTCTTTTCTCTTTCCCATACATACATATACTTGTTGTGTTCCACTTTATCTGTTTCTTACCACACGAAACCCATCAATAAATGCACCACCACCACCTACCTATACATTTGAAAAAATTTGAACGTGGAAACTATACCTGCATGTAATGTTGATATCTGTTGCACATTTACCGATATAAAGCAACAATATCGGGCACCATCCTTTGATAATTACCAACAACTCCCTCAACAACAACAACAACAACAATATCCCCTACAAGCTCAGGCACCACAATCACCTCAAAATCTATATCAACAACCACCTATAGCGGGATCATATTCTCAACAACCCCCACAACAACCAGCTTGGGCACAACAACAGCCAGCCCAACCTCAACTGCAACAGCAACAGCAATATCAACAACCTCCATGGGTACAACAAGCTCAGCAGCCGCAGCAATATCAATCGCAGCAACAACCTCAATATCAGAATCCATTAAATCTATATAATCAAGCACCTCATTACCAACAACAGCAACAACAATATCCATTACAACAAAATCAATTTGTACCACAAACCAATCAACAACAATTTAATTCTTATTCACAGCTCCAGCAACAACACCACACTGTGTCCCACGATCAGGTCGATCAGCAACAGCAACAACAACAACATCAACCCCACTTGTTACAGGATCAACGTGGCGCTAGTCCTGGCATTATAACTTTGCGTAAGGAGGCACCAATTACCCAAAAACCAACACCCATTTTTTCTTCTCAGCCAGCAGCCATCAGCTTTAGAGGTTAGTATAATATTGTTTGAACACTTAACGTTTGGTCCTTCTATACACTAAATTGAAGAATCTTCTACCGATTCTTTAGGAGGCTCCAACATGCGCGGGGATTTAAAGTGGCCACCACCAGAATACAAGGAGGCTGCTGCTAAAGAAAATGAAGAACGCCGGAAAGTGGCCTTGGGCCCGGTATGCAGGCCAAGAAAAATCAATCGCGTAAGTATTTTGGTATAAGCCCAATATAAGTCATAAGCAGGATTTTAAATACCTCCTTAATAATATATCGGAAATTCTGGTAAGAAAAATATATAGAGAATTAAATGAATTTTATTTTATTTGAGCTATTTTTAAATGAATTAATTAATTATTTAGGCTTAAGTTCTTAATTAGAAAGAGATAAAGAAAAATTAGACACTAGCAGAATGTAATGAATTTTCTTTAAAATTTAAGTTGATAATTGTTCTTGTCTTATGGGGCACCCTTGAATTTTTAATTATTTTTTATACTAGAACATAGTACTAAATACCCTGTGTAAATATCAAGTGTCTGCCTATAACGTTTAGAAAAGAAGGCCAATATCCTCAAATTTGCTACATTTAGAGATCCTCATTTTATTTTTATTTAATTTATATTCGTTACTTGTTACAGTAGATATTGTAAAATATAATATGTGTAAATTTTAAGTGTCATCACAGTTTAAATATAATGTTATATGTATATGCAAAATCGTATCATTATAGAAACACCCTTTAAATTTTGGTTTAATTATTTTTTCTTGTTATAGGGGACAAATTTATAAATAATCTGCGTAGGTTTAAAGTGTATAGCCGTTCGGGTTAAAAAATTAGGCGACATACTTACTTACGTAAATATTTGTCACTTATGCAAAACCGTTTAATTTTTTTATTTTTAACCGACTTCAAAAAAAGAAGGAGGTTATCAATTCGTCTGAATGTTGCTTTTTTTTATATATGTATGTGCCCGCAAAACTCAATCATTTTTGAACCAATTTTAATTTTTTTCTACATTTGAAAGGTTATGCTTCCAGTTTGGTCCCGTTTTAAAAACACTTAATTATTTTAAAAATTAAAGGGTATCCCCATACAACATATGTACATGTTTTTACGTGTATTAAGAACCGTGAAGGGCAGATATTTAAAATTTTTAAGAATTGCGTGTCACTAAAGCTTCCACCAAGAGAAAGTAATAAAATAATAAATTTAAAATTTAGAGGGTGTCCCCATAGGTGACGTAATTCAACCTATATGGGCCTATCTTCTGAACCGTTATAGACAAAACTTTTTCAGAATGTCGATTACTATGACCGTTATAATAAAAAGTATAAATATTTAAAATTATAAATTAAAGGGTTTTCCAATAGTTCATTTAATTTGATGTATATGACCATACTTTTTAACAGTTGTATACAGACCGTTGAAATTTACAAAGAATCTGTATTGCTAAGTCCGCTATAACAAAAAAAAATAAAATTTTAATTTGGAAATAAAAGGGTGTCCCAATAGTTAATGTAATTCTATGTATGTGGCCAAACTTTTGAGCTGTTGTAAACAGAAAGCTGAAATTTACAAGGAACCTGTATTGCAAAGTCTGCTACAACAAGTATACAATTGAATTTATAAATTAAAGGGTGTCCCCATAAATGATGTAATTTAACCTATATGACCCTGTCTTTTGAATCGTTATAGACCAAAACTTGAAAATTAGGCAGAATGGCCACTACTTTGTCTGGTATAATAAAAAGTACAAATATTTAGAATTATAAATTAAAGGGTGTCCCAATAGTTCATGTAATTTAATGTATATGGCCAAACTTTAGAACCGTTATAGACAGACAGTTGAAATTTACAAAGAATCTTTGTGGTCAAGTCTTCTATAATAACAGGGCCCTATTCCACAAAACAATTTATCAACTTTTCACTTTGCACTTATCCAATTTTTTAGACAATTTGCAAAAGTTTATATTCCACAGAACTATAAAAAAATATTTTTAAACAGTTATTTTGAGAAATAAAAAAATACATCTAAAAAAGAATTTTATTTTGCCGTAATAAAATAAAATTTTTTATGAGTTTTATTTTTTTTTTTTCGTCAGAAAATAAAGCTCATTGATAACTAATACAATCATCTTGCATTTCCATTGAATAAATCGTCACTAAAATAAAGTAGGTTTTTAATTAGTTATTTTTTGGTTAACGATCTTCACCGGATGTCTCCCATTTTCACCACATTTTTGCGACACATCTCATACATAGCTTTTAGAGCAGAAGTGCTATATTTAAAAAATATATTTAAAATTGATTAAATAAAAAACCTTCAAAACAAAGCTCGCTTTAAGTAAGAGCCCTTTAAACAAAGTACCTTTTAACAGTTTACTTGTCGTAAAGAGTACTCTGTTAAGTATTGAAAAAAGGAGATTTTACAAAAACCTTTTAAAATTACTTTAACATTTACAAATAATATCTCTTTTATAAAATTATTAAATAAGGGGCCTTTAAACGAATGGATCTTTGTTAAGTATTTAAAAAATATGATTTTGCAAGATCGCTTTAAAAATTCCTTAAAAACGGAAACTTTACAAAAAAATATCTTAAAAACGAATCTTTTAGAAGAGGAATATTATAAAGTACTTTATAAAAAGAGGATCCTTTAAAATAACAACCTTTAAAAAAGGAAAGTATCCTAAATGATCGATTTTAAAAACTACTTTTAAAAAACTACTTAAAAATATACTGTTGCTTTAACTTTCGTTGATAAAAGTACATTCTAAATATCTTTTGTAAAGAGCTTAAAAAGTACATTTAGTATAAAAGATTTTAAATAAAAACAACTTTTTAACGAAATATTTCATAAAAGGTACTTTATAAATAAATAGGCTAAAATCCAGACGAACTCCCACCATTTGTATACTTATACTTATACTTATACATAAAAAAATAAGAAAAATAAAGTTTACTTTAAGCACACTTTATAACAAATTTTCATACAAAATTAGTCATAAAGAATACTTTAAGTAACTGTCTGTCTTTTGCAGAGCTTTACAATAATTTTCAGATATAAATTTAAAATTTTATCCAGGGACCTTTATACAAAGTAAATACGTAAGAGTTTTAAAATTTGGTGTGGATTACTTTATATTATATATAATTATATAATTTAGATGTCAGGACGCACACAACGTGTGTAGGCACGGTTAGTTTATACTAAAATAAGAAGAAACCTTTAAAAATGTACCTAATTTTAACATGTTTTTTTTTTTTAATATATTCCTTTATTTACAATCTATCCATTTAAGAATAATAAGTAAATTTTATAACATAAGTAATTTTATAACAAGGGCCACAGGATATAATAAACTTTGAGCAATATTTACAGTATCTACAATATTTTACAATATTTTAAAATATTTACAATATGTACAATATTGTACATATATACAAGATAATTAACAATTAGCTCCGAAATGGCAAATCCAGTACATGGATAAGGAGATCATCATGAATCGATTTATTTGATACAAACCATGGAGCGTTTACAATTGACCTTAGAGTTTTGGACTGATATCTTTGTAAGATTTCAATGTTAGAATTGCTGGCTGTTCCCCATAGCTGTATCACATACGTCCAAACATGTTTTAAAATAGTTTTATAAATTATTACTTTATTTTCCAAGTTTAGCTGTGATTTGGGGCTCAATAGCCAGAAGAGTCGTTTTGTTTTAATATTTAATTGCTGTTTTTTGGCTTTGATATGTGTTTTCCAAGTTAATCTTCTATCGATATGCATTCCTAAATATTTAACGCAGTCACTTTGAGGAATTGGTATATTATTCAAATATACATTGCGACAATTGCCCTTTCTCAAAGAGAAAGTGATATGTAAGGATTTTTCGGCATTTACTTTAATGTTCCATTTGTTCATCCAAGCTTCAATAGCATTGAGTTCTCTTTGGACTAAATTTGATGCATTGTTTGAACATATGTCAGAAGCTAGTAAAGCAGTGTAATTTTAACATGTATACATATACTAAATACCTACTAAAATTGTTTCAGTATAAACTGTACAGCAGAGACTATTTCAATAATGATGTTGAGCAAAAAAGTACTTTTGCCTGAGAAAAAGCAGCTCACAGAGAAAAACAATAAAAACTTTTTTAAGACTGTAAAAAGCGAAGAAAATGACTAAAGCAGAATTGTCACACATCAAATTGCTGCTTCAAACTCGCTCTTTTGTGATTGTGTTAGTAAAAAAATACTCACACGTATAGGAGAGAGTGAGTTTGAAGAAAATCTAAATACTTTTGATTTTCACTACCGTCGCCATAGAAATTTGAAGCCAGTTTGATGTGTGTGCGCGTAATTACTTCAAATTTCATTTTTACATAATTTTCAAAGCAACAACATCTACTACTTTTTTCGACGCGGTATAATCAAAATGGAGGAGAAAAATTTTATTTTAGAGTTAATTGAAGTTTATATCGATTTTCCAGCTTTATAGCAAGTGAAAAGTGAAGAATACAGTAATGGAACTGAAAAATCATTTATTTTGCTCGTTTTTAACCAAAAAAAAAAACTAAAAAAATTTTAAAAGATTTTGCGTTTAAAAATTGCACGTGTTTCCCTTTGCAAATCAACTTTAAAATGAAGTTTGATGGAATGAGTTTGATGTGTGGCTGTGCTAAGCAAAATTAAATATTTGCAATACATACACAAATTTGAAGCATCAGTTTGATGTGTGGCCATGGTGCTTAAGCGGTTGACAAAATGTTTTCTTGGAAATTGATCATTTTTTCTTTGGGAAGAAAAAAATAAATTATCTATATGCATAAATTAGCGAAAAAAAAAAATCAACAGTTTGTTGCACTTAACAATCTTAAATTGTTATTGAGCGGCCTCCGTTCGAAAAAACTATGTAAATAAACAAAATGAGTTTTATTATCTGACGGGAAAAATAAAACTCTCTTAAGAGTTTCATTTGAACTTTTATTTTTTATTGAAAAATAACTCTTAACCGTGGAGTTGATTATGATTTTTTAAGATCACCATAGACTCTGAAAGAGCTCGTCAATTTAAATCTATTGATATATGACAGCACAGATCTCCGTTGAGTTTAATTTTTCTTTGATAACTGATATTTACGGTCTCCGAAATATTTACAACAAAGCAGACGAAATTTTGAAGTCAGACTTATGTGAGGTAATATTTTTAGATAGACTTCGATCTCACCAACTGGCAATAGATAATTGAATACAAGTTTTGTCGTATTTCTTTATCTACGTTTTGTTGGTTAAATATACATATGATGTTTTCAACTAAAACACCACTTAGAGTAGTAGATGGATGCGAAGAATGCTGAAATCAGATGTAGCGATCCAGAATGCAGATAATTTTCCAATTTCTTTCTTTAAAATTAATCACATTATTGTAGTAAATTTTTTTTTTGAACAGAAGAATAAAACAAGTTTAAGCCTAACTTCAAGTTTACATCTATATGTTAATAAATAGTTCGACCAATAAAATTAAAATATTATTTACATAAAAAAATACTTAATTTTACTTTACTTTACTCATTTTAACAAGTTATATTTAGCAATGCAAAGTGATAAGACAGAAATGCAAAGATAATTAAATGCTTTGTGGAACACATTGCAAGAAAGCGCAAAGATTTTACAAGGGGTGCAAAGTATTTGCAAAAATTTGCTTAGTGCAAAGTGAGATTTGCAAACAATATTGTGGAACAGAAACACTTATCACTTTTCCAAAAAATGCAATTTGATAAGTGCAAAGCGAAAAGTTGGTAAGTTGTTTGTGGAATAGTGCCCAGGTCTTTAATTTAAAATTGTAAATTAAAGGGCGTCCCAATAGGTGATGTTATTTGGTATATGTGGGCCTACCTTTGAAACAGTTATAGACAGGGGCTTGATTTTTTTTTTTTTTAAGAATTATTTATATTTACACACTGTATAGATTTACGTTTAAAAAGTCATATTCGCGAAAATTGCATAAATATCAGGAGCCTACCTATTGCGGTTCAAAAAAAAGGTCACCTATAACAGCCTTTAATTTTGTAGTAATAGTTATAGCGGCCGAAGCAATACATCTACTGTAGACATTTCAAAAGTCTACCTATTACTGTATTTATTTTTATAGGCTATGGCAATTTCCTTTCTATGAATATGTATATCAAGAGTCTACCTATTACGAAAAAAAAAAAATAAGTCACTATATGTGAAAAAATTTCACTATCAGAACACCCTTTAATTTTTAGTAATTGTCATAACGTCAAAAGTCTACCTATTAGGGTTCAAAGATAAGGCGTTATACATGCAAATCACGTCACTGTCGAAAAACCCTTTACTTTTATTATTTTTTATAGCGGCTATGCCAATTGCCTTTATATGAATACATCAAATGTCTACCTATTACGATTAAATTAAGTCACTATACGTGAAAAACATGTCATTGTCGGAACACCCATTAATTTTTAGTAATAAGTATAGCGGCCTTGGCAACACATCTTCTGTACATTTTTCAAGAGTCTAACTTCTACGGTTCAAAAATAAGGCGTTATACATGCAAATCACGTCACTTGGAAAACCCTTTAATTTTTACTGTTTTTTATACACCTCTTGTAAAAATTCTACCTCTTTTGTTCAAAACTTAGGCCTTATACTTGCAAAACACGTTACTATCCGAACACGCTTTAATTTTTGAGATTTAATTTTGTATACTTGTTTATAAAGCGAACATAGTTTTCATTACTGTCTGCAAAATTTTAAGTAGTTGCCTTCTTTAGCTCAAGAAATAAAGACAGAAACGCAAAAAACACGTCGCTTTCGGAACACCCTATAAGTTTTAGTATTTTATGCACAGTTTTACATCTTCTGTGAAAATTTCAAAAGTCTGTCTATTACGGTTCCAGAGATAAAAGGCGCTGACAGACGGAAGGACAGACGGTCATTCATTGTAGCGAAAACAATAGGGTTACGTTTTTAACCTTTGGGTACGGAACCCTAAAAATTAATGGTTAATTAGGTTAGGTGAGTATAAAGTTTTCTCTATACCAGACATGGGGGGATTCAATTACATTTCAATTACAATTACAGGTAAATTAAAAATTTCCAATTACTAATTACAAGTAATTGTAATTGAAATTTTTTAATTACAAATTACAAGTAATTGTAATTGACTTTGTCCCTGATTTCAATTACAATTACTTGTAATTAGTAATTGGAAATTTTTAGTTTACCTGTAATTGTAATTGTAATTGAAATGTAATTGAATCAATTACAAAATACAAGTAATTGTAATTGATTTTGTCCCTGATTTCAATTACAATTACTTGTAATTAGTAATTTAATTTTCCAATTACTAATTACATGTAATTATAATTGAAAAAGTTCAATTGCAAATTACAAGTAATTGTAATTGTAATTAGGCAGTAATCATTACTTCCAATTGAACGAAATTCAATTATATCCCTAAAAATTTCAAGCTTATCTTGCGTTGCATGATCAACTGTATTATTCAAACGAGCAATACGAAAACTGCATCCATGTTCAATTACGGTTAACACCTTCATAAAGGTAATTATCGCTTAAAAAATTTTGAAAACTTTACGGTCAAATATACATTTTTTCGTTTAATATTCCGTAGACATTGACATTGTGAAAAAGAAAATAGTTTGAAGTTTGCACTTCAGATTTACTTGCGTGGTCTAAATTCGTTTCTAAATTACCTCAAAAACTATCCTACAATACTAAAGGCTTTTTTACGGTCTAATACTAACTTAACATCTTCAGAAAGGTTATATTTGTTCGCTAGTATTATTTTAACACTAAGGCGCCAAATTTATTTATTCAAATAGGATTGTTATTATTTTTTATAGTTTATATGTAATTGAACATTTTTGTAATTAAATATTTTTTGACAATAATTACAAAAAAAGTATTCATTACTTAAAATTTTCAATTACATGTAATTTGTAATTGAAAAATTTCAATTGCAATTACAATTACATGTAATTAGTAATTTAATTTTCCAATTACTAATTACATGTAATTGTAATTGAAATTTTTCAATTACAAATTACAAGTAATTGTAATTGATTTTAGTCCCTATTTCAATTACAATTACTTGTAATAAGTAATTGAAAATTTTCAATTACAATTACATGTAATTAGTAATTACATCTGTAATCAATTACAAAATGTAATTGATATCCCCCAAGTCTGCTTTATACTCTCTACTACTTAATAGGGGTAAAAGAATATTTTTTATAAATAGAAGATTAATTTTTAAAGGAAAATATTCTAATGAATGTAAAAAAATAGTTCGATTACTAAACTTGAATGTTGATTATTACAAACTGCACAAAATTAAATATTAATTATAAGAAACTGTATGATTTCATAATAAATTTATTTTTATATATACATTTTTTATCAGGATTATACCACATTCTTTGCTAAGAATGCTCTGAGCCACCATTATCCCAGCTATAAGGTTCCTCCAGGTACACAACATATGATTAACTAAACCACGATTTAATACAACTTAAGTATCAACAGATAACGGAACCCCCATTGCAAACAAAGGAAATGATTACCCATAACGTTTAAAAGAAGAAAAAAATCAAAAATATGATAATAAATTTTTAATTATAATTTTAACGAAAAAAGAAAAGTACTTTCACTAACTTATCTAATGAATATAAAAAAAACAAAAACAAAAACAAAAAAAAGTAGCTAAGGAAACAAAAATGTATGCACTTCATAGTTTTAAGGCTTAACTTATAAATGAACGAAAAAGTGATTAGTTAAGGATTTAAATTAAACCATAAAAACTTTAAATAATTTGACATCCTAAAAGTATGCAATTCTGTTTGACAGTTATGAAATTGCTTTTTAAAATGCAATAAAAATATTTTGTATTTTAAATCAGGTTTGTTCGAAGGAAAAAACATCTTTTCCACTACAAATGTTTTGTAGTCTTTAATATATAAATATTTATATTAATAAATTATTATAAAATATAAAAGAAAACTTTAGCATGTATAAATGTTTCTCAAAAGAAAATTACTTCTTATTAAATAACAAAAACAGAAACTTAATTATAATATTAACAAGTTTAAAAAAAAAAAAATATGAATATTTTAACGATCAAAGTAAAAACAATTTTTTTCTTCTTAATTTTAAATATGCTGTTAACCCTATTAACGAACACAAATATATATACTATATACAATATAATTTAATAATTTATTTGCTCAATTTTTAAATGTTTTTAAGTAAATACTTATTCAAACGATTATTATTATTATTAACTTCTAACGTTATGCTTTAAAAAAAATAAAAATAAAAACAAAATAAATTGTTATAAATATAAGAAACAAAATAAATATAAGAACATAAAAAAAACGTGAGAGTTTTTGTAACAAAATCACAAAAGAAATGCGCCAATATTGTAAATCTTTAATAACATATAAAACGATTAGTATTTTATACATAATGTCTTAAATCACAAACATAAACACAACAAGATCATTGTAATCTTCCTTTTGAAAAGAAGATGCACATTGTGTCAAATACTATGTTGCTTTTATTTTGATTTGCTCACTTGTTGTCAAATTTTTATTTGAAATCATTTTAACATCATAAAAAATAGAGAGAGAGAATGCCAATATTTAAATTTCAAATTTTAAATTGACTTCAAGTGAAATAATTAATAAATAAAGCAGACACACAAGCATACATAAATAGTACATACAAATATGATGATGTATACAATCTAATAGTCAATCATTTACACATCCCTGACTTGAAAACTAAAATATTTTAATGACTTTTATCTAATATTTCTTGTTATTTTCATTTATTGTTCAATATTTAATATATAAACTTTTCTGTGCAAAAGCTGAAATAGTGCGAAATAAATAAATAACGACCTCTTAAAAAAAACTATTTATTGTTAAACACGATGAATTTTTCAAAATAAATTTATTGAAATATTTATGCAAAAACATTATTGAAATAAAGAAAACAAAAAGCGGTTAAAAACTTGTGTTTTATTTCAAAAAAAAAAATACTTAGTACGAGTAATAAAATAAAAGGAATACATTTTTGTTCATATTCACCTCTTTTCTGTGTCTCGTCGACGAGGTGAGGACAACTGCGCAATTATTTTATTATAGCAGTCGGTTATTGGCATTATGAATGTCGCCTTAAAGTCGCCGTTGTGTTAAAATGGTATTGTTTTGATCGTCATATTTTTGACAACGACTCAAACGATTTATAATAGTGAACAAAAAAGCGTAAAAATTGTTTAAAAAAAATAAATAATAATTAAAAAATCTGGAGTGACCTACACTCAATTTTACCATACCCAATGGAAACAGATATTTTTATATACTAGAGTTAGCCCTGTGGTCGAAATTCGTCCAAATTTATTTTTTTAATCGTCTTAGGTATAAATTTTACATAAGTGCACATTCATGTTGCATTTTTTCATACTCATATTATTTAAATTTAGTTATTAATGTCATACGATTTCCTTCATAGAAGTTTTAGTAAAGTTCTGAAATTATTAAAAAAAAAATATATACTAAATAGTCAATTTGTGTAAGCTAATTTTGAATTAAATTACATATTTAATAACGTAAAGTAGCTCACTTAGGTTCTTAAAATGATTTCTGTATAGCTATGGTTGACGTGGTACACGCCGATATTAAAGTATATATCTGCACCTCTGATTTTGTTTAGTAATTATAGTTTTTAATTGAACTTTTTATAAAATATTTTTTAAATTATGTATATACTTTTAGAAAATTTAATTATGTCGAAGCTTCAGCCAGTAATAACAAATTATCTAGAAGACCTCCCACCAAGGATAAAATCAGGTTATTAATTATGACTTGCTGGTAGAAGCCTTATTATACCAATACTATGCAAAATTCGGGTGGATGTGGACAGGAAATGACACTTTAAAAATCAATATACAGTCTAGGAAAAAACTCTACATACAGCCCAATATTTTTAGATTTCAACTTTTACAGTGATATTTGAAAACAACTTAGTATGAGCTTAATTCTTACGTTAATAGTTAAAGTTATTTATAGATAAAAATTTACAAATATATTCATGTCAAGATATTCTCGAATATAACACAAATCAGTGGGAAAAAGTCTACATACAGTGTAGCAACCCCTATAGTTTTTTGTGCGAATATACAGCGTAAACATAAAAATGCATCTGGCAACATTGCCTTGAGTTGTAAACAACGTGTTATTTTTTGCTCGTGTGTGATTTTTCTTGAAAATTTAATTTTTCCTTTAAATCGCTTCCAATATGGCTAGCCAGAAGCGAGAATACTTTGGGAATAGTCCCAAATTTAAGACGATAAGGATTGATCCTGGCCCTAGTAACAGGTTTCATTTGCTAGCAAATGAAGAAGAAGAAGAGGCAAGAGCTGTCAAAGAAAGGGATCCACCAATAGTGGTAGACTCGTGTCACAGTTTCTCAAAAGTTTGGGAAATACTTGGTGAGGAGTACTTCATCAAGAGAATGACAATTGGAACTAAGGTTACATGCAATACAATGGTCCTGTATGAAGCTGCGTTAAAAAAGCTGAGTGAACTGAAGTAAAGTTTTTATACACACGAAGTTAAAGACGTAAAGCACTTTAAGTTAGTGTTATTTGGTTTGCCAAGAACAGACGCAAAGCTTTTAAAGGAGGAATTGGTTAAAATGCACAACATAAACCCAGTAAGTGTCAAAGAAATCGTAACCAAAAGGACTACAGCTGATGACGCTATATACTTGATTGAGTTTAACAAACAAGAAATGTCAAAAAATGATATTAGGAAAATAAAGTACTTTTGCAATATTGCTGTTTACTGGAGAAGACCTCTTAAAGGGAATAAAGGGCCTACGCAATGTACGAAGTGCTCTATGTACGGACATGCAGCTAAAAACTGCAATAGAGTTATCGTCTGCGCAGTTTGTGCTGGCAATCACGACCAGACTGAGTGTGTATTGGCCAAAAACACTCAAGGGAGTAATGTTGTTTATAAATGCCACAACTGTAGCCAAAAGAACTTAAGAAACTCGAATCACAGGTCCGACGATCCTAAATGCCCTTGCCGTAAAGATTATTTAGAAATGCGCCTACGATTAACTTCTAAGTCTAGACCTAATTTCAACAAGTCGAGAATTAATCATGTGTATGATGAGACTGAGTTCCCACACCTGTCAAGTCAGAGTCAACCAACTGATTCACGAGAGCACACCTTCCAAAGGAAAAGTTTGTACTCTGAGGTTTCGAAAAACAGACCCCGAGACAGCAACAACGATGATGACTTATCTAACGAGAGATTGTTAGAAATCTTCTTTAGTGCTGTGGATGCACTAGAAAAATGTCGAAATAAATTTGACAAATTAAGAGTGCTTGGCATGATGCTCAAGCATGCTATATAAAATCATGGGTAGTCAAAATGTATACGTTATGCACTGGAATGCTCAAGGCATAACAACTGAGTCAGCAGCTGCACAGCTCGAAAAAGTTCTCCATGAGAAAAATATTGATATTCTACTTCTTAACGAAACGTTCCTGAAGCCGTATCATAGGTTAAAATTTGGAGGCTACAAAATATACAGAGAAGACCGTCAAACACATGGTGGGGGTGTGCTTATAGCGGTTAAAAACTACATAGATCATAAGTTGTTACCAAAGATTGAAACAATAACGATAGAAAATATCTCTGTGGAAGTTAAAATAAGTGGACGTCCCGTAAGTTTTATCTCTGCTTATAATCCAGTTTACACTTCTAATTTTAAAACTGACTTAGAACTTCTTACCAATTCGTTTAGTGACTATTTTATTTTTGGTGATTTGAATGCACAACATGTGAGTTGGAATTGTATTTCAAACAATTCAGCTGGCAAAGAACTGTACAGACATCACTTAAGTTCAAGTTATTATGTATATCATCCGGATACACATACTAGATTCGGCCAAAATATAATTCCAGCCCAACCATCCACGGTTGATATTTTACTTACTAACTCTAACATTTCATTTTCGCAGTTACAGTCAGATCCAAATATTTTACAGTCTGATCACACCCCAATATCTTGTTACATTTTTGGAACACCACAAAATCACTTTGTTACAGTTCCGTTGTATAATCAGGCTGATTGGCCAGCAATTAAATACTGGGTCGAGAATGAAATTAAGAATCATAATATCGGACAAATAGAGCTTAACAATATAAACCTAGATTCGTCATTAAATAAATTAGTTAGTATAATTAAAGAAGCTTTTTCCAAGATTCCAATTGGCCAGAAAAATCCTTGGCAGAGGGAAATTTCAAATACGTCTAAAATGCTGATTACTCAGAGGAACAAGTATAACCGTAAACTTAAAAGATGTAGAGATCCTAGTTACAGAACTCAACTAATCAGCATTTTAAAACAGTTGATCACTTAATTGATTTTCATTTGAAAAGGGATAGAAATGAAGCGTGGGCTAAATTCATTTCCAAACTGCCTTCCGGCTCTAAAAAGTTTTGGAAACTAACAAAAGCTTTAAAAGGTAGAAATTCTGCAATCCCCGATCTAAATATAAATGGGGAAGTTTTAAGTACCGGTGAAGCAAAAGCAAATGCCATTTCGGAAGTTTTTAGATGCAACAATAATATCACCAACAACAATTCATCACCTTTAGATAATGTGGTTCTAAATTATGTGCAGGAACTTAACAATGTAAATCTCGCTGACAGTGACAATTTTGAATTCACAGATGCAGTAGAGGTAAAGACATTTGTTTTTTCTTTAAAAAATAACAAAGTCCCAGGTTTAGACGGAATTAACAGCATTATTTTAAAAAATATGCCCAATTACTTTTTTGAAACTTTGAGCAAACTATTTAATTACTGCTTGAGAAATGGTCATTTCCCCATGATATTTAAAAAGGCCAGGGTTATACCTATTTTCAAAACTGGAAAAGATCCAAAATTGCCTTCCAGCTAGAGGCCAATAAACATTTTGAGCTTGTTGGATAAAGTCTTTGAAAAAATAATCCACAAAAGAATCGTAGAGTTCTCAGAACAGAATAACATTATACATCAGCAGCAGTTTGGATTCCGAAGAGAGCACTCTACGGTACATCAAATCAAACGAGTGGTTAATATTATTGAGAATAATAAAAGAAATCGTAGAAGTACAGGTATTATATTTCTTGACATTGAAAAGGCTTTCGATACAGTATGGCATAATGGCCTATTGTATAAACTTAACTCTTTTAGTTTTCCTTTATATTTACAAAAAATCATACAAAGCTTTTTAGACCAACGTTCATTTGTAGTTTTCGTGGAGCGCATCTCATCAGATGAAAAACATATACTCGCAGGTCTACCGCAAGGTTCCGTTTTGTCACCTACGCTTTATTCGTTACACACGTCAGATATCACTCTACGCAGGAATCAGGAAGCAGCATTTTATGCAGACGATAGTGCTTTCATTTGCAGCGGTAAGGTATCTAATTCATTAGTTAGGAAAATGCAAGAGAGCTTAAATTCAAGCCAAAAATATTTTAATAAATGGAAAATAAAGGTCAATGATGATAAAACACAGGCCATTATTTTTCCATATAATAAGTCGCCAAAACGCATACCTTCTCAATCTATGTTGTGCCGTGGGAATGTTATACCTATAAAGTCAGAAATCAAGTATTTGGGCATTATAATGGATAAAAAACTAACATTTAAGCAACATGTCAACCAAATTTGTGAAAAAGCTATAAAATGTGGTCGGGCATTGTTTCCCATACTCAACAGAAGATCTAAATTGAATATGAAAAACAAAATATTGTTATATAAAATGTGCATTCGACCAATTATGAGTTACAGCTGTCAAGTATGGTTTCATAAAACTGCGAAAACTCATACCAAAAAGCTTCAGATTATACAAAAAAAGAATTTGAAAATAATTCATAATCTTCCTCG
This sequence comes from Phasia obesa, assembly GCA_949628195.1. NCBI lineage: Eukaryota > Metazoa > Arthropoda > Insecta > Diptera > Tachinidae > Phasia > Phasia obesa. The sequence continues at coordinate 57,785,226 of OX451217.1, read as the reverse complement.
TAGGTATCCGACAAATTTACTTCACAGTAACTTTGGACACAAGATGATAAACGATTTCACTAGAGAACTGACACTGACATTTAATGAAAAATGCAGACTGTCAAACTTTGAATCAATAAGGAATTTACAAGGTAATCACTAAGATTCGTTCGTTAAGAATGAATGTATTAGTGATTATCCAAACAAATTTCTTTATAACTTCCATAGAGATCAAAAAGGTTTTTGTGAGCTATTTTCCTTAAGGCTGTATATTTATTGTTATTAGTTTTGTAAATTTAATTATAAGACTCTTATTGTTGTAGTACTTATAGTAAAATCTCATACCTCTGTACCTTTTATATTTTAAACTTGTAAATAAAGACTTTTATTAAAAAAAAAAAAAAAACATAAAAATGCGGTTATTTTCGCATATTTGACTTCTTTGACAAACGATATTAACATTCAGGAACAAAAAGTCAAAACTAAAATATTTTGAAATATAAAAAATGAAAAAAAGAAAAGAAATACAACTTTCCGTTCGCAATTTAGTGGTAAAACTCCCAAATGAAAACAAATCTTTCGGTGAAATTTCAAAAATAGTGAGCTTAAGTCGTGCTACTGTCCAAACTATTATAAAAAACTACGAAAGCACAAATAGCTCCGAAAATAAGCCAAGATCTGGCAGGCCAAGGAAGTTTTCAAGTCGGAATGGACAGACATCAAGAAAAAGCATACTAAAACAAAATTTAAAACCATCCGTATTTGTGTCTTGGAAATCGTTGGATTTTTCAACAAGACAACGACCCGAAGCACACCGCTCACATAGTTCGAGACTGGCTTCTTTATTATGCTCCACGACAGCTGAATTCCCCAACTCAGTCACCAGATCTTAAACCGATCGAGCAGGTTTGGGATGTTTTGGAACGATTAGTGAGAAAATATGACATTACAAGTCGAGAAACTCTCAAAAACGCATTAATTAGTGCATGGGCCAAAATTACTCCAGAAATCACTGAAAATTTAGTGCTGTCAATGCCCAGCCGGCTTCAGGCAGTAAAAGATGCTTAAGGTGGTCCTACTAAATATTAAAAAAATAAATTTGACCTTTGTTTTAGTTCAAAAGCTTTAATAACTTACAGCTTTTATTGCTGTATGTTGACTTTTTTCTTGTGAATATTATATGTTTTTGTTATTTTTATTGTTTTTATGCCTTTGAATAATTGGCTTTGTTTTTAATAAATATAATTCTTTGTTGACTCTTTACCAAATAGCATTTATTTGATTTAAATAAAATTTACAAATACCCAAAAAACCCGAAATTTAGAGTTGTATGTAGAGTTTTTTCCTTCGATTTGTGTTTTGGTTTACAAAATTATAGGTACATACATACATATGTATATATTAATACACTAATAAATTTTTCCTTCTGAGTGCTTACGGAGTTGCCAAGCCAAATTTAATTTAGATAATTTTGTGATTTTTGTTGTAATTTTTTAGCAAATTAAGAGAGAAAGAGAGATCTTGACTTTATGATTGGCTAATATTCTTAACTGTTTTTAACTATTTTAGACTCCAAAATGTAGAAGAAAAAAAACATTCTGCATTGCTCCTATTGACAATCTATCAAACAAAAAAAATCAAGCGAATACGTTGAGTTTAAGTCAGTTAAAGTGGTTCTTAACTTTTTTCTCTTGCCTATTTATATATAGATAAATTACATAAAGAATATAAGTAATAAAGTATATACAAATCGCCGCTTTCCGATTATGCCCAAAATTTATACAGCTCTTCATCTCCATAAAACAAAGGCACATACTGAATTTCATTTTGATATGTCATACGGTATGACCTGTAGAGAGTATTATGAGTGATTAAACTACCTTTTCCCCCTTCCCGATTATGCCCAAAATTTACACAGCTCTTCATCTCCATAAATCAAACGCACATACTGAATTTCATTTTGGTGACATACGGTATGACGTGTAGAGCGTTTTATTAGTAAGTAAACTACCCTTGCCTCTTGCAGACTCTGACAAAAAGTACTTATTAAATAAATGTAGTTAAGTACCCTGCAGGAAATGTCTATAGTGAATCTGCACTGACTTACTATTGACACAGTCACCAGTACTAGTGAGTTATAATACCCCAGACAATGCTATTTACTATAGACATTTAACACGTGCATGTCATTGAAAATCCACTACTGACATTGGAACTATTGACCAGGTAGTTCTTTTGGGACCATATGTAGACATTGGAACTAGTGATTCATTAGTACATTTTAGTAATTCTAGTCTACACTTTTGGTACTTTTCTGAAATAGATTGGACAATGAAAATGTATATTTTCTTAACATTTGTAGTGTGTTATTAAAAAATAAATAAATGACTAAAAAGGACTAATAACAATCGTTTTCTAATATAAAATCTAAAAATTAAAATTGTTCGTATTAATATGAAATATTCAATAAGGTTGTTAGGACTATGGTTATAAATAATTTCAGTTAAAAAAATGTTAAAAATTAATCTTTGTTGCAAGTGCCTTCATTTGTTTGTTTTCCGTTCGATTTTGCTTTGTCTCGACCTATTTGTTTAAAAAATTTTCTTTTTTTCGCTGAAATGCTGCTCGTTTTATCCGAAAATTCACTAAAAGTTGAAATAACATCTAAAAATATTGTGAAAAAAAAATAATTGTTAAAATATTACAAAACTTAAAACTTAAAACAAACAACAAACTATTTACCTATTACAGCTTTAAATACATTTGGATAATCACGCAATTTCTTTTTTCTATTGAAATTCTTGGTGAATGTTACATTCAGCATTACCAGCAAGGAGTGACTTGATTTGCCTAATCTATTAAATATAAATTGAAAACTGAATTTGTTCATTAAATTCGTTTCAAAACAAATAGAAATACTTACGTATGGGTCTGAATAAGTGGCTAAAATAGCGTCCAGATGCCATATTCTGTAATTCTCGTAGCTAAATCTATCGCTAAAATTCTAAAAATGCACAAACAAATTATGAGTGTTGTTGTAAGAATACTAGTAATTTGTTGGCGCATTTTTAGAATTTTAGCGATAGATTTAGCTACGAGAATTACAAAATATGCCACCATTTCTTTTAATTTGTCCTCACTCGTAATTGCTCCTTATTGCTCCGCCGGAATGTCCACTAAGATGTTATGCCGTTTTTCGGCAGCGTCTGTAAAAAACAATTCTGTCACTAATCCCACAAAATCTTTTACAGGGGCTACAAAATTTTTAAAATTACCACATTCAATTAAAATTGTATTTTTTATCTGTCGTTTATAATTCCTTTTGCTCATGATGTTTTATGCTTTTTATGATTTGAAACACAATTTATATTGATTTTTTGAATATTTAAAATAAACGTATTTTTTGTTTGCACCTGACGTATTTACATATGAAGAATAAAAAATTAAAAAGAAGTAAATATAAAAAAGTAGACAATTTGTTGACAATGTCGCCAAAGAGTCACCATAATAGTTGACAAAACTGGTGACTTGGGGACAATTGTCCCCAGGTTTCCTTCAGGGTATTTACACATATTTTTGGGTATTAGTTATACCTATACTTATAACACAGAAAATACCTACACATACGCATTTGCAGTGAAATAAGTACGGATGTACTCAATACTTATAACAAACATTATTTATACACAACGAACTTAAAAATGTATACGTAATGCATGTATGAGTACAACTGGTTGTAGGTAGATAATGTGATGGGTATCTGTCATACACATACTTATAACTACCTTATACTTACAAGTATGGAATAGTAGTTATAATACTCTAAGTATACTTATAAGTAAAACAACTACTTTTAGGAATTGTGTGTATAAAAAGATGTATGATGTTTGGCAATATTTTGTTTATAACCGAACATTGGTTAAGTATGGAAAACCAAAATAATTTTTATATTAGGATGAAGGAATGAATGAACATATTTTTAAATTGTGAAATAATTAATACATATAGTTACTGTTGGAATGGCGAAGTAATTTCGAATGGCAACCCTATTACTTTACATTTTTGACGTTTATCCAATTTGTATATTTCTATTATATTTTTACAAGACATGTATGTGTACATGAATTTACTTTTGCTTTTCACATATATGTCTCAGTCATATTTGAACTCTTTAAATTAAAACACGCTTAATAATAAATCCTCCATAACCTCTTTTTATTTATTATAACAGGTTATGGGCCCAGAAAGCCCTGTGCAAAATATAGAAAAGATTAAAGTGACGGTTTTAATTAAAAATTAAAGAAATTAAATAATCTTTCGGTGTCGGAAAACGTTTTGCAAAAATAAATAATATGTCGGGTACAGTTGCGCGTATTCAGTTGCTAAATGCTGACAACTATGATACGTGGAAGTTACAGATGAAAGCGGTTCTTATTAAAAATGATCTTTGGGCGTACGCAAATGACGAAATCCAAATACCTGCAGCAACTGATGCTGTCGAACGACGTAAATGGGAAACACTTGACCAAAAGGCAAGTGCCGATATCATGCTGTCTGTTACCCCGTCCGAATTAGGGCTAATTGCTGAATGCGCCACTTCATCTGAAATGTGGCAAAAATTAGAATGTACTTTTCAGTCAAAAGGGCCAGCGAGAAAAGCAACCTTATTGAAGAAAGTAGCATTGGCGCGTATGAAAGATGGCGATAATGTAAGAGACCATCTAAATGATTTTTTTGATGCCGTTTCAAAACTTAAAGAAATAAAGATCGCAGTTGGAGACGACCTACTTGCAATCTTGTTGTTATACAGCCTACCAAGCTCTTATGAAACATTCCGATGTGCTTTAGAAACAAGAGACGAATTACCCAGTCCAGAAATTTTACGAGTAAAAATCTTAGAAGAAGATCAATCTAGAAGAGCAAAAGACGAAAGAAATGAACATGGCGCATTATATGCAGAAAATAAAAACCAACAAAAATATAGTAGCAAAAATAATCAAAAAGAAAAGAAGAAATTTACATGTTTCAAGTGCGGTAAACTTGGACATTTTGCTAGAAATTGCAGAGCAAAGCAAACTAACGCATGTTTGGTTGGTGAAAAAGCAATGCATAATACAGTTGAATCAACGATGATGTCGTCACATAAAAACAGTTATTGGTGTCTTGATAGTGGCAGTACAGCTCACATGTGTGCCGACAAAAGCAAATTTGAAAATTTTAAAGATTTAGAAAAAGTGTTAAATTTGGCAAACACAAACACAACAAAAATAAGTGGTGTTGGCAACGTTAAAATAAGCGTAAACGAAAGAGAGCTTATAAACTTACAAGATGTTTTTTGCGTGGAAGACTTAAGAGAAAATTTACTCTCTGTTGCAAAAATAACGGACAATGGTTTTGATGTTCATTTTTGCAGAAATAAAGCAGACATTTTAGAAAAAGGAAAAGTTTTGTATACAGCAAATCGGATTGGAAATTTGTATTATTTAGAAAATACGTCGAATTTTGCAGGCGCTGTAAATTTGAAGAAAAGCAATTTAAATGAATGGCATTATAAGATGGGACATTTAAATGAAAACGACTTAAAAGATATGTTTAAATACAATTTAGTCCATGGTATAAAAATAAACACAAAAGAAAAGTTGCCTATTTGTGAAATATGCTTAAGCGAGAAACAAACTCGTCAACCTTTCCCTAAGAGCAGTAACCACCGTACGACCAATATGCTGGAAATAGTCCATAGCGACGTGTGTGGACCAATGAGAATTGTTTCTCATTCCGGTGCAAAATATTTTGTAACGTTTACGGATGACTACACACGATATTGTGAAGTATTTATGTTGAAACAGAAATCTGATGTGTTGGACGCGTTTATAAAATTTAAAAATTCAGCAGAAAATTTAACTGGCAAAAAAATCAAAATGTTACAATCAGATAATGGCCGTGAGTATTTCAATAATAAATTTAATGATTATTTAGAGAAGTGTGGTATACGAAGACGTCTAAGTGCCCCTCATACACCGCAGCAGAACGGAGTTTCTGAACGCAAAAATAGAACCCTCTTAGAGATGGCCAGATGCATGATGAAACATGCGGGTACACCACCGAAGTTTTGGGCAGAAGCAATCAATACCGCTTGTTACATAAGAAATCGTTGTCCAACGAAATCGCTAAAAGGTGAAGTGCCGTATAAATTATATTTCGGAAAGACCCCATCCGTAAAACACATAAAAGTGTTTGGCTCTATAGCATATGTTTTAAATAAAAGCGGCCTTAATGGTAAATTTGATTCAAAATCGGAAAAGTGTGTAGTGGTGGGCTATTCAAATGAGGCTAAGGCTTATCGACTATGGTGTCCACGCAAGCGATATATCGTAATAAGTCGTGATGTGAAAATATTAGACGAAATGTATTTTAAAAACGAATATGAAAATATGTATCAAGAAGAAGAAGAGAATGAATCTATAGAATTCCAATCAACGTTTAATGACGGTTCTGATGAAAATGTTCCAATAGAGGAAGGTACAGGTACAGTAAAAACACCTATTCGTATCTCAATTGGTGCAGACCAGTCAGATTTTGAAGGCTTTGAAGACTGTAATTTGGTGACTCCTGAAGGTCCTGTCACACTTGCTGAAGTGTTGCAAAATGGTGACAAATCATGGGTGAAGGCCATAGAAGATGAATTTATAGCACATCTACTGAACAATACCTGGGAAATCGTCGAACGTCCTGAAAACAGAAAAGTTATTGGCAATCGTTTTGTATTTCGTACAAAAGAAGACGGAAATAAAAAAGTACGGCTTGTGGCAAAAGGTTGTTCACAGCGTCAAGGAGAAGATTTTTTTGAGACGTACTCGCCGGTTGTCCGCTCAACCTCAATTAGATTACTCTCAGCCCTTTCAGCTAAAATGGATCTTGAAATTCATCAGATGGATGTTGTGACCGCCTATCTTAACGGCGAACTTAGTGAAAACGTGTTTATGGAAATTCCAGAAAACTTATATACAGTACTGAACAAAATTAAATCAAACGAAATTGTTGGATCATCCAAGTTTAAGACAGACCAAGCTAAGAGAGTGGCAGCAAAATGGTTAAAAGCGTTGGATTCTTGCAAGTATCCCGTATGTAAAATAGTGAAGGCACTATATGGTCTACGACAGTCTGGTTTAAAATGGTACCAGATGTTAACATCAAAATTACAACTACTAAATCTGAAGCCGTCAAAGCAAGACCCATGTTTATTTGTAAAGAAGGAAAATGGAAATCTCATTCTTGTGACTGTATATGTGGACGATTTGTTAATCGCTTCAAACAACAAATCGTGGTTAACGAATATCAAAAAGTCGTTGACAGAATCGTTCGAGATGAAAGATCTTGGTCCCGTCAAGGTATGTCTAGGTGTTGAATTCAAGCAAGACGTTGCTGATCATACAGTTTTTCTGAGTCAACACGAATATATTAAAACAATCCTGCAGAGATTTAATATGTGCGATTGTAAGCCAGCTCAGTCCCCTATGGCTACAAATATTAAGCTGCAGAAGCCAAGCGATTGTGACGAAGATGTTATGAAGAAATATCCATACCAAAATCTTATTGGCGCTTTAATGTTTTTAGCAGTAAACACTCGTCCGGACATAGCGTATTCTGTGAATTTTTTAAGCCAGTTCAATACCAACTTCCGTGAAGAACATTGGCAAGCTGCTAAACGAGTTCTACGGTATCTAAAAGGAACGATGAATTATGGGCTATTATATCAACAGGAGCATACTGAAATATATGGCGTGGTTGATGCAGATTGGGGAGCAAATATGACCGACAGGCGATCATATTCTGGTTTTGCTTTTATTCTCTCCGGTGCTGCTGTAAGTTGGGAGGCTCGCAAACAGCGAACAGTATCTCTTTCGAGCACCGAATCCGAATATTTAGCCATTTCGGAAGCTACAAAGGAGGCTTTATATTTGAAAGAACTATTATGTGAAATGTGGCTCGATGAAAATCTACAATGACAGTCAGAGTGCACAAAAGCTAGCAAACAATTTTGGGTTTCACTCACGTACAAAACATATTGACGTGAGACATCATTTTATAAAACAAAAGCAGCAAAATGGTGACATCAGCCTTGAGTACCTGCCAACTGAAGAGATGCCAGCTGATGTCCTGACGAAAGGTTTGTGCATTGCCAAGCACGAAAAATGTATTGCTGCATTGGGTATGACCAAAGCCGGTGGTCAAATGATTTCATAATTCTCACTACTTCGAGGGGAGGTGTTGGAATGGCGAAGTAATTTCGAATGGCAACCCTATTACTTTACATTTTTGACGTTTATCCAATTTGTATATTTCTATTATATTTTTACAAGACATGTATGTGTACATGAATTTACTTTTGCTTTTCACATATATGTCTCAGTCATATTTGAACTCTTTAAATTAAAACACGCTTAATAATAAATCCTCCATAACCTCTTTTTATTTATTATAACAGTTACATATATTTATAAAATACTATAAGTATACTTCGAGTATTTACATACTTGTACTTATTCCCACTCCATACATACAAGTATGGGTATAGCCAATACTTTATCCAACTTTTACTTATACTTAGTTGTATTGCGAAAAATGATAAACAAGTGTGCGAACACTTATTCTCTGCCTATACTTGTTGTTATTTAAGTTGAAATTGATATTGATATGAGTATGTGTGTATGGTATGTTGTTTGAGCTGTAGCTATACACATTTATACATGTTTTGCCTCAAATACTTAATAAGTACTAAAAATGATACTTTTGTCATTCTCTGGCCTCTTCCCGATTATGCCCAATACAGCTCTTCATCTCCATATACCAAAGGCACATACTGTCATACGGTATGACCTGTAGCGTTCACAAAATTTTTGGTACGAAAACTACCCCTTGCCACTACCGATTATGCACATAAATTATACAGCTCTTCATCTCCCTATACCAAAGGCATACACCAAATTGTATTCGATATGTAAAACCTGTAGAAACTCCACAAAAATAGTGGCATACACATCCACCCACCCACACACACACCCAAAACCCACAGAAATCATCGCGAAAACAGCGAAAATGGATTCAGGAGATCTTAAAACGTATAAATCCGAAATCCCGACCTAGATTACTAAAATTTACCTTATACTACGTATGGTAAAGTAAAAAATTAAAATGGAAAAAAAACTTCAAATTATAAACATTAATTGCCAGCAGGGCACAAACAAGAATTTGAGAGAAGTTAATGTCAATGGCAACTCAACTGTCCTAGTTACATACATTTATGCGAATGCTTTATGTAAACTTTTTTCTAAGATCTTTTCATATATGAAAAATTAACAAAAATGTAAATTCTCATATATATATGTGCACTTGCGTGAAAAACAAAATATTTTCTCATTTTTTCAATTTTGAATAGAAAGGAATAAAATAAATCATCTAACAAAAATGAACAAACACAAAATATTTTTTAGTCTCTCACTAGTGTATGAAATAAGCAGCAAAAACTTAAATGTACATACTCACACATGATTGAGCAGTGAGGGAAGAATTTGGTACTCTGCTTGAAACGCATACAAACCCTTTCTTAAATGATCGTGGTTAGATTCGACTAAGAAGAAGAAAAGAAAACTGCTACTCTCCGGATAAAATCAGAAAGATGACCCACAAATAATTACAGCATCTTTGAAACATATAATTTTTGGTCTAGCACTAGCAATCTATCGATATTATGAGCCGCAATTATACCAAACATTATTTTAAACAGCCTCCTTATGTCTAAAAGTTTTTTGCTATACTTATTCTTCAATTCATTCCCTAAGTATTTTGTTTGTTTGCAATTGTCAGATCGATACCATCGTTTTATCAACTTAGATTTTCGCATAAATCTTTACAGTTACGAGAGATTTATCCAGTTTCCGATTCTCGTAGATCACACAACTTCCTATGCCAAAAAGTATCGTAATTTCATTCGAAAGGAAATGTTTTTAAACCGTATTTTCTTGTTTACTTGTTAATTTATTATTAATCTATTACAATTTGATATAAATAACGATTCGATACCTGTCGAATGGCATAATAAGCTTACGAATTTGTTATTCGATACGATAGTTTACTCGATATCGAATGCTGTGATTAGGCCCCTGCTTTTTTTTAATAAAACAACTTTATAAATATTTTTTTTTATTTTTATAATTTTTTATTTAGTATAACTCAAATTATTAATGCAAATCTCATGTTATTTTCACAGTTTTTTATTTAATTTAATTTACTTAACTTTTGATTGAACCCAATTGTACATATGTAATGAACTTTCACATTATAACATAGCAAAAATAAATATTTTTTTTTTAATCAGTCAAAATGATTTAGAAATATATTTAAGATTATATTTCGGAAATTTAGTTTTTTTAATTTAAAAATTATTTTTTTATTTATTTTTTGGTGTTATGTGGCTCGGAAGCATACGTTTTTTTTAATAAACAAAACCGCTTAGGAAAAAGATTTATGACTATAACAAAACAAAAAAACTAGTTAAATATATGTATGTATTTGTGTAATTAAATAAAATTTAATGAAATAGATAATGTGGCACTTAAATTATTATTAATTCAAAATTTCGTCTATATAAAAATACAAGATACTCTTGATATCCAGCACTTCAGCACACAATTTCCAACAAATAGTAAGATCTTTTATTTTTTCTTCTTAAAAAAACTATTTAAATGTGATATAAAACAACAAAGTGAGCAATATTAAAGGTGGTTTTTTTAGAATAAATGCAAACAATTTTGATATCTAAATCAAAAATGATTTATTATTCGTTTGTATATGTTTTCTACTGTATGAGTGATTAAGCAAAATTGTATGTATGTATGTATGTATGTATGTATGTATCTACATAACTGTTAATGTTTGTATATAATTTATATATGTATGTATGTACGAATACATCAACATGCAGCGATTACTCTACATCATCTTTTTAACCTGAATGATAATTTTATTTTTGTTATATGCAGTATATGTTCGTTTTATTTCCTCTAGTTTTATTTAATTGATTATTATATTTTAAAATCAAGATCACGTTATCAAATTATTAATTCGAATTATGTTTATTTTAAAATTGATGTTCTTTTGTTTTATTTTTACATGTCAATTAACGACAGTGCAATTACTTTAAATCGACATCCATTCGTCGGACATTTACTGATAATTCTGAGTTTTGTTGTTCTGTTGTATTGGGCAATTGTGATGTTGCTGAATTAGTTGCTTTATTAATGTCATTAACGCCATCGTCATTGTTGTCATCGTCATCATCAGCTAGTTCTTCTTCTATTAACTTGCGTGCTAATTTAACAGCTTCAAATTCTTTATAATGCGACTTTCGGCGACGTTCAAACTCTAAGCGACGAGCTAAAACAAAAACGAAAAAAACTTTTAAAATATATGTATGTATGTCTTATTTCGAAAGTTTGTTTATAAACAAAACATAATTAACACCCCGTCTTCACGAGCGATTGATTAGTCTTGACAAAAGTTAGACTTCATATAAAAAACAGTTTTTTTATATAAAGTTTGACTTGTGTCAAGAAAAATCGATGGCTCGTCAAGACGGGGTGTTATAAAAGATAACGGGATTTAGAGAAGTTACAACATGTTTTATAATCATATAAGAAATTTTTCTGAAAAAAGTAAATAAACACGCGATTATTTTAGAAAAATCCACCTTTTGCTAGTTTTGAAAGGAAAAAAATATATTCGTGCTGTTATCAAACATTACCACTTTAAAAGAAAACAACAAACGTAATCAAAGATTAATTTGCACCAACATCGAGAAGACTAGTCAAAAATTGTTATATTAAGATAAATACATATCGCCCCGATATATCAACTCCTACACAAAATTCGATAACATTGCTGGAACTTCACGCAGTAGTTTACATGTCAATCAAAATTACTACGCCAACCACAAAACAATCAAAGGAATATGACAACCATAACGCAGCAATATGAAATCTGCAACAATCTAGAATATACAAATAGTTTTAGAAAAATTGCATTAATTAGTTGCGGAAAAGGTTAGAAAAAACCATTTGACAATACGAAAAAAGTAAATCGAAGGCAGAATGTTCTCGAAATTAAATATCTTATCACAAACAGTATTTTTAGCAATTAATTATTCATTAAAAGAGTTAAGAAAAACCAGAAAATAATTCACCGATAAAGCAATAAAAAAACATTTATAACAAAGTGTTTGTTTGTTATAAATAATCAATGACCCAAAGACAGTTTCAATAGATAAGTTTACCCGAATTCGAAATGTAAAAAAATCAGGATAGAAGATAGAAGTGATGAAAGCATAAAAGTACTTGTTTTCCATACGGTAGTAATAAACTTTTGTAAAAATTCACAAATAAGATTTTTTAATTTCCCTATCTATATCTGACAAAAGTGTCTAAGTTTCCGTTTTCTTATTAAGTACAACTTACCAAAGGCACCCCTGGTATGTTCATTAAAGAAAATATCTTTTTTTAGCTTAGATGGGAAGCTAATCTGTCTGTCAAGAAAAATTGACAATTTCAATATCATAGGAACTTAAAATTAAAAAGTTTGGTTAATTTTGGGGGGGGGGGGGGGGGGGGTCTGCATGCAAAATAACTCTATGCAAAATTGCTTAAAAGCAAAATCGAAAAATAACCCAAGAAATCCGCATGCAAAATTGGGTAATATTTTATACAAAAAGTAACCCCAAAATATTGAGTGCTTTTCGTAATTTGTTAAAATTTTTCAAATGGACAATTATCCAAAACGTTTTAATGAAATATGCTAATACCATATTTGAGCGGTTTTATATTTACCCTTATTCTACTTGGCGACGGCGACATCGTCGTCACTTTTGACGGGACATCACTGATGTCAACTTCAATTTGATTATAATTTTGTATTTCCTAATGCTCTTATGACGACGTCGACTGCTTATCGATAACACTGTTCCGTAGAGAAATATTCTTTAAAAAAAATTTTATGTTTTGGAATGCCTAATAAGAATCTCATTTAAGTTTTTTTCTATCACGTCGAGATTTTCCATTTCTTCAACTAATTTTCCGTATTGGGTCAAACTTGTTATTTAAATCTTTTCTATTTTAAATTTTGTTGGCACTTCAGTCGTTTTTAAAAACCAAGGCGACGAAATCGCCGTCGGTACAAGAAAAATTCAACATCGTATATTCTTACAAAATACCAAATAAAATTAAAAAGACATCGATAAATGTTGATGTCAACAAAGGGAATACCAATTGAATTTAGTGAAAGGTCGTCGTATTATGACGACAACGCCAAATGTAATAGGAGTAAATATCAATAAATTCATCAATAAGAGTGTAAATACAACGTTTTATGTCCTAAAAACTAGCTAAGTAGTAGTAGTAAGTAACATTAAACATTTATTAGAATTAAAAAAAAATATCTATGCACTTACTCCCAGTATTGAACTTTTTATATTTTTTTTGCCAAATTTCCATCTTTTCTTTTCTATTCATTAGGCGATTTTTAATTTTTGTTTTGTGTCGATTTTTCATAAGGTCAATTACCATGCAGCTTAAATAAGATTGTAATATAATTTTTTTTTTTCTCAATATAAAAGTGTACCTATAAAAGATTAAGGAAATCATAATCTACAACAAGATTTATTCCTCATAAGTTTCATTATTAAACCAAAGTACGTTTTTATTTTATGTTATTTATGTAAATTACACACTTTTTTAAAATATTTCCAAAATATTTTTTTTTTTTTTTTTTTTTTTGTTTCTACTTGTGGCAACACTTTTTTTGCTGTTTACATAAAAACATACTTCAATAATTCCGGCAAACTTCAAACATTTTTGAAATGGAACTACCTTGTATTATTATATCATGGCTCAAACCATAGATAACACATAGATAGTCAACTAAAACGTCAAAAACCTAAGTCTCTTGTCAAAAAACCTAAGTCTAAGAATGTATTGGTAGGCAAAATTGTATAAGTGTTGGTTTAAAAAAAAAAATTCCCCACAGCACCTAAACTGCACATAGTTGTATAAAATATTTTGTAAAAATAGAAAATTTTTTGCATTAAATTTTAGATGTTAAAATTAAATAATTCTTTTGCTTTTTAAATATGAATTTTGTATTTTTCTAATATATTTATGTGCAAAAAACGTTAGATTAAATGCTAATTTTAAATATTTATTATATTGATTAGAAAAGTTTCATCCCCTAAAAACAAAAAAAAAATACAATACTGTGTAGAAATAAATTTCACCAAACAAATGTCAACAAAATTAAAAATATTTTGTATTAAAAAATTTAAAATACAATAAATTGTTAAATAATTTTTTGTGCAAAAATTCAAAATTGTTTAAATATTTGGAAAGTGCAATAAAATATCGCATAATAGTGTCTAAATGTGAATAAAAATTTTACTCCCCTAAGTGTGTTGAATTCACACCGTACCCGTATGTGTGAAGACATTTGTAGCCACGTTTTTGACATTTGGAGAGTTGGCCATCTATGTGTTATCTATGTCTCAAACTATTTATTTGGACTGATTGTGAAAATTCAAAACAATCAAATGTTTGAAAATAAACAAACAAAATTAAAAAATTTTATGTTTTTATGCTCACAAAAATATTATTTAACGATTTTACATAAAAGATTAGTAAATTAATCTTCCAAAATACGCTAAAAAATGTCATACATACAAAATATTTGTATTTTTAATTTTTATTATGTACGAATAAATGTAAAACACTTTGACATCACGTTTTGGGATATAAAGTTGGTTTATAGTGTTCCCGTACTTTTGAGCATTTTTGTCTCTTAGAGAGTTTATTTTTGTTTACTCTCATTTTACCAAACTTTTCCCAAAAAGTACGGGATCGCACCTAATATCGTCCAAAATAATTAATTAAATTAATATGTCAATTAAAATTTTTCGCACGATATGAATAAGCACACAATTAAAAGAATAAAATAAAACAGTATGAAGTAATATGTTTGCGGCACATCTGGACGATTTGTAATTTGCAGTTAAGACGCACTCGCAAGTAGTCAAGAGAATCATGAGGCATTTAAGGGCACTATAAACTACAAGCTCCAATTTTCAAAGCATGAGAAAATATCTATCGAAGGGTTTTCAGACGCAGATTGGACTGGTGACTTTGATGACAGAAAATTAACTTATTTCCTCTCTAAAAAACAAAAAGCAGTAGCATTATCAAAAACAAAAGCAGAAAAATGGTATTTTCAACAGCAGTCCTAGAAGCGTTTTGGATACAGTCTATTTTTATGACCTGGGTAGACCATGACCGATCGTTATTGTAAATAGCACAACAAAATTCATCACAGAAAAGATTCTATACAAGCAGAAATTTATACAATTGGAAATGTTAGGATCGGCCTGTAATTGATCATACCTTCCTCAAAAGCCAGACTAATCAAAATAAATAAACTTTTAGAGAAGTTTCATAACTTTAAATCCTGAAATCAACAAGAAAGGTTTATTCATAACCAGGAAAATTAATTGTTCATACAAGGCGGTTATTATTTAACCGATACTGATGTATGGAGGTTTTTGTATAATTTTGTATATTTAAATAAGTCAATACCTTTTTCTTCCGGTGTCTCTTCCAAATCGTCGTCATCGTCTTCATCATCATCTTCGAATGGCGATTGAGTGTTGGCAGCAATACGTAATCTATTTATTACACAAAAAATTTGTTTTTAATATTTAAACACATGTATACATTTTAAATATCCTCAACAAACTTACTTTTCTGCTAATAATTCAGCATCTAAATGTTCGCGTTGGGGATCTGGTTCAACTAAATTGTATGGCGTTTTAGGTTCATCAACTTTCATATGACCATAATCTTTGTCAGCTGGATGAAAGGTTTGAAGCACGTTGAGTTCATCGAATTTAGCACTTTTGCGGGAACTGTTAATTTGTTAAACCAGACAGAAGGAATAATATTTTAATATCAGAGAAATAAAATAAAAAAATATAAAAAGGCTTAACATTTGCAATATTAGAAATTTAATTAAAAGGGATTCTTGTGCTCAAAACACTTTTCCTCTGACTATATAAACAAGTTCAACAATTTAATATGGAATTTTAGTAATTGAAAAGACAATTTGCTTCATTGGATGAAATATTTGAATATTTAGTTTTCGTAATTTAAATTAAATTTAAGTTTTGTCTAGCGGAATGTTTTCGATTATTTTATTGTTTTAAAGAAGTACATTTTCCTCTTGCAAGTTTTAAATATAAGAGTTTGCGTTTGCGTTTGCAGCTAGTTTTCGTGCTCTGTTTTAATTGTATAAATAAAGACGCAGAAGCTTCAAAAATTCCAATTTCTTCTGAAGTGCACATCAAGACTAGCGCTTTTGATTATCAAATGATAATTTTTTTTTGGAAAAGTTTTAAATTATGTTCATTAGAAACTAATAGAAGAGTGTCTATCTAGTTGCCAGCAGCTTTTTTTAGGTTATGACCAAAATTCTACGTTTGGCTTTCCTTTAACCAGTTTTGTTATTAACAACAATAAGAAAATTTCTATTTTAAATGTCATATACTGTCTTATAATTACAATTCAACACAAGAAGTTTAGTTACATTAACAGTTAAAAATCAACAGGTAATTTAAATAATTCGAGAATGCTTAATTTTTACACAAAATTATTAATAATCCAAATTACCTTGCACCAGTACGATCAAAACTGTGTGATGTTTTTAAAATTCCCTTTTTTGGTCGTTTACCAGCAGTACTACTTGAACCATTACCACTTTCAACACTCTTAGTACTACCGCCATTCGAAACATTTTCCATATTAGTGTTTTGTTATTATTAATCGGTTTAGATAAAATGAAAAAAAATATTTTTTCTTTTTCTTTTAATCGTTTATTCTTCTAGAGTGAGGACTTCGATAATTATGGTGGAATTCGTTTACTGGAAACCGGAAACGAAACCGGTTCTTCTAGATTAGTTGTTGAAATTTCACTTAAGCTAAATTTGTAAAGAAAAATTAAATTAAAAACAAATTTTTATTATAAAAAGTTTTATTATAAAAAACAGACAAACACAAAATTAACAAAAATTTCTGTTTTGAATTCCAAGTCGATTGATATCTGCGCTAGAAACAAAATTTTCAAAAATATTTTATGTATAGACACGGCCCTGTTATAGTTTTATTATATGTATAGATTTGTGATAACTTTACATATTAATTAAAAAAACATCAGGAATTTCAATTGTTTTACCTGGTTCTTGAATGAAATCCGATTTTTGTTGAAGAGAAAAAAGAAAGTAAAAGACCTCTGCACTTCCCAAACAAACAGACTTTGTTACAAAAAAAGTTTCAAGGTGTGTGAATAATGCCCCAGAGACCATACATGATTGTTAATACAATTTACTAATAAAAAACCAAGTATTTACCAAATATTTAAGTATTAGCAAAATATACATAAGAGGAAAATACAATTTATTAAATTGGATAGTATAATACAAATTCAAGTAATTATTAAACAATTCATCATAATCATCATCATCATAAACAAATCAGATTTCATTCTTCTCAATGTATTTAAATATTTTCTGTTTAAATGTTGTGTAAGAAAACTCCGAAGTTTTCAGTGTTCTTGGTAGTTTATTAAAAATTAGTGCAACTCTTACTAGAAATTCTCTTTCCAAAATAGATGAGAAATAATGAGAATAATAAGTTGACAATTGCGTCTAGAATGGCTAAATGAGAAAAATGAAAACAACTACGTTACATTACCGTTTCTAAAAATATTATAAAAGTAAATTCAAATGCTAATTTTAAATACAGTGTAACCTCTGATAACGGGACACTCACCATCGCGGTATGTTTGTGCGATTATTAGAGGTGTACGCTTATGAGAGATGTACAATGTTTTTTATTTTATTTGAATGCAACAAAGTCGTATCTAGCAAAATTCTTCAAACGGGTAATTTGTTATAAAATAGGAGCAAAAATAGAAATATTTCGACATCTAGCTTTAGTGAACCAATCAAAGCAGAGGTTTCCTTTGTCAAAGAAAAAAAATTGTCTTTGCCATTTTGTGACACGAGCTAAGAAAAAGACTTCTTTAAATAAACAGCAATTTCTTTGCTGGCCTTAACACATGAGTATGTACATACTAAACGTGAGCATAAAACGTCTTGTTAGACTAACTTCATAATGTTTAATAATGAATTGGTCTCTTTTTTCTTGCACTTGATTTCATGTGTATACAAATATTGTTGTGCTCTTAAATAAAAACATATAACAGCATTTGCTCTTCTTTCAACCAATGCAATATTTGATGTTGTTTTAAATTAAATTTCAGTAGTGAATATTTTGTTTCAATAGTGTCTCTTGATATGAAATACTGTTATAGCAGACAACATGTACATAAATGTATGATGTTAAAAGCAAGGGTTTGTACTTTGTATTTTAGTTATTTTATATTAATTTGCGCGTTGAGTGGTTGAAAATAGAAAACTGTAAAAGATTGAATTTTTTTAACTTTTATTGATGAATAAAAAAATCTAATTTAATTTTTTCCCACAAAAATCACAGATTTTACTCTCAAGAAATTTTAAGTAAAATGAACTAGTGAAAAATATGAAATGCTCAGCATATTTATTGCACTTGATAAAACTGTCCGGTAAAATCAGATGCACTGATTTTTGCACTGTTTGCTCTCTTGTTCTCTGTATTTACTGTTTAGTAATATTCGACTACACATACAATCAATATTTGCGTTTCAAAAACATGCAATACTGTACACTTTTTAACATCTTGCGCTCACGTTTAGTACATACATAACATTTGCTTTAACAGAGGAATCACAAATATCATTGACATTAGTTGCGATCCCATACTCAATATTGGAAGTCCGCGGAAACCCAATTATATCGAAAACTGTTCCCGTGCTTCAAGATTGGGTAAAAGAGAGTAGTATTGAAAGAAACAGCCCAGAAGTTTTCTTTGCGGAGTTTGACTTTTCGCTTTCATGAGCTTTTTCGCCACTGCAATTACCTGTTATGGATTCGCCTTGATTAAATTATACTTTCAAAATATGCTAAAAAAAATGTCATACATACAAAATATTTGTATTTTTAATTTTTATTATGTGCGAATGCATGCAAAACACTTTGACATCACGTTTTGGGAGAGAGTTTATTTTTGTTTACTCTCATTTTACTCAACTTTTTCCGAAAGGTACGGGATCACACCTCTTAATATTCGAAAAGAATGAAAGTGTTTGTACTAATTAAATTTTCAGAAAAGTTTGGCAACAGGACATTACACTTTTCTGCCCGTCTCTTCTTGTATCATTTAATGTTCTAAATAATTTTCCAATTGTTCGGAAAATAAAATTAAAAAGTAGTAAGTTCGTCTCGTACAATTTTTATCATGACACTGTGGGGATTTATATGCTCAACTTTTAAAGGATAGTGTCCTATAGAATCTGGTCTAATTTCTGAAATAACTTTAATCTTGTTTTCGTCTTTTTAGATAGTTCTTGTTTTTTTGTTACGTATACCTATCTGTATTAGTAAGCTGTCCAATGAGGCTTTAAACTGAAGAAGAGACATCTCATTTTCTTTATCATAGTTAAAAATATATTGCAAAATTGGAATGTAATCCTGTAATAAAACTTTTTGCAAATTCTTCTTCAAGTAATTTAATTTGAAAAAGCTAAATGTACACATATGTATGTGCCAAAGTCCCTGAAGAGGTTAATATTTTATTTATGATACAAAGGGTTTTTTTACACAAAATGCCTCTAGTTGAAGTTGTTGTACTAATGAGTCTACCTTATTAATATGCCTTGATAAGTAATGATATTTAAATTAAAATTTTAAATTTAAAAGTTATAATTTATAAAGACCAATCTCCAAAAATTCATTTTGATCAAGATTAAACTTTCTTAAGTTCAAAATTATTTTGGTTGGTCACCTGTACAAGCCTTAATATAAAGATAACCAAGGCACACTGTCATTATTCTAAAGATCCCTTACAATGTGGGTTTCAATACACAACTGCTGAGTACGTTTCGCCTTCATTAGGGGAATCTGTCGATATACAGGGACCCACCAGATATAGGAAAGACACCTAAATAAATATGCAGTACTTGTGAACTAAATATAACAGCCTAAAGCCGATATGGTTGCTTTAAGTAAATCAGGAATTGAGTGGGCTGCATATGGCCCTAGAATCAGCATTAAATCCAGCTGACCATGATATTTTATTGTCGTCAGTTATGCCGAATTACAAATTTCGGCCTACGAGAACTGATTTAAATTTGTTTGAAAAGTTTAAATTAAAAAATATAAATGATTTTTTCTTTTCTTTATGTAAACATTGAAAGTTAAATAAATGATTGAATAAAATACTGCAATATATTTTTTTAGAAATTAATACTAATTTTTAACCCATTAGTGGACACGGGCTGCCCGTGAACCAATTTGCACCAATTTTTGAACATAGTATAATTTATGTATTCTAAACGCAAATTTTGCATAAATTTTTTTTGTAGGGTCCACCCACCCCCTCATATGTTACTCTTGTCCACTACTATGGTTTGCTATATTTCATATAAAAATTGACTATTGTTTTAATATTTAATTATAAAGTAACAAAATTTATTCATTTTCAATTCAAGGTCATTCATTTTTATAGCAATTATAATGTCGTATTTGAATATTTTATAAAATATATGCATATGTATGAATAAAATATTCCTATTGACGAATTCTTTCGGAATGAAACATTTTATACATAAGCCAACATTACATTTCTTGGACTCTACCCTAGTTTGGCTTTTGCATCCTTCATATGCACAATGTCTACGGTTACAAGGCTGAACAAAATGAGCTACATCGTCGTACCGCACATCAACACTTGCAATGTGAGCAAATCGGCGACTAGTATACTCAGACCTTGACTTATCAATGCAAGTTTTCAACAAATGTTTCACTAAACTGCGACGAAAGTCAAATTGCGACATGCTGTTGTTAGATTTTCGGTGTAAAAGCCAGACATTCTGAATAGCAACATCAATGGTCGAGGTAAAAATTGACCACCACCACTTTTTTACAAACGGTTATACGGTAATTTGATACGCTTTGAAACATGCGATCAATTCCTCCCATTTATCGATTATATGCCATGTGTCCAAGAGTGTCATATGGCACTCTGAATATCAAAACTCGATTTTTTCTTATATATAACTGAAATATTTCACGAAAGTAAAAGTATTTTAATACCTTATATTGTTAAAAGTAAACAATTTATTGTATTTATCGTACACATAATAAATAATCAGCTCTTACCTTCGATTAGTCATTGCTATTTCATTTATTGTGGCAGCATTCTAAACTTGGCACAAATTTCAGTGCCATATGGCACTCTTGTCCTTTAATGGGTTAAGTTCGCGCATTTTTATATAAGATTTGACGTTTTCAGATAAGCAAATTTAAACAGCTGTTCTAACAGTTTTACCTGCATTATTATATCATGCTCATAAATTTCTAAACTTTAAGCTTCCTCGATGTTAAACTATTTCACACGATTTTACATTTATTTATCAGTAAATAAAAATATTGAGAAAATCGGTTAGTTACATCTAGGCTAAAGTATCTGTTAAAATTTATTGTTTAGATTTTTGTATTTTAATATCACCAGATAGGTATGTTATTTTATTAACGGCGAAAAATCCATTAACTTATAGATACGTATTTTTGGTGAACATACATACATACATACATATGTAAACATATATGTATTTAAGTATATGGATGTATATAACTATGTATATTCCCTGAAGGAAATTTGGGGCAATTGCCCCCATGTCACCACTTTTGTCAACAATTATGGTGACTCTTTGGCGACATTGTCAACAAATCGTCTACATTTTTATATTTGAAAAAAATATGTATATTTTAAATATTGAAAAAATCAATATAAATTGTGTTTCAAATCATCAAAACGGCATAACACCTTACTGGACATTCTGGCGGAGTATAAAGTTTTGCTAGACAGAATTGTTAAGTAAAATATGGTTGCTACAAACCTTATTTTTCCCAAGTAGGAGTGAGCAAAAATTAAAGGAACTGGGCGCTATTTTAGCCATTAGAAAAAAAAAGAGATTGCGTGATTATCCATATGTGTTTAAAGTTTTGATAGCTAAACAGATTGTTGTTTATTTTAAGTTTTGTAATATTTTGACAATTATTTTTTTTTTTTCATAATATTTAGATGTTTTTTCAACTTTTAGTGAATTTTTGGATAAAACGCTTCAAGCAGCATTTCAACGGCAAAAAAGGAAACTTTTTAAACAAATAGGTCGAGACAAAGCAAAATCAAACGGAAAACAAATGGATGAAGACACTTCAAAAAAAGATTAATTTTTACAATTTTTTTAACTGAAATTATTTATAATCATACTCTTAAAAATCTTATTGAATTGTTCGTAATAATTAATTTTAACTTAAAATTTTAATAATCATAGTCATGTGTGTGAAGATGTATGTGTGTGAAGATAAATTTTAAAATTTAAAATTTAACTTAGCATTGACACAAACCTTTTAATTTAACATAGCTCTGTTAAATAGTTAACATAGCTCTGTTAATAGAATAAAAAATTGGTTTATGCATCAAAACTGAAATTTTTATGAAAACAACGCATCATCATAAGAAAAAATAATGGAATTTGTTTGAAGATTATCCTTTTATTGATGCCGATACTCGGAATTTTAAATATTTAAATTTCTAACTAATTTTTTCAACAAACATTTTTGAAATTTTAAAAAGGACTTTGGTCCTTTTTTCCAAAACTATAGAAGATGGGCGAAAAATTTAAAAAAATGGGGACACCTAGTTGCATCCAATTTAATGTCCAACAGTCAAAACCCTTAACAGTGTGTTTTTTCAGAAATTATAGCGATATTAAAAAAAGCGCTTTTTTGAACTTTTAAAAAGGACTTTGATCCTTTTTTCCAAAACTATAGAAGATGGGCGAAAAATTTAAAAACAAGGGGACACCTAGTTGCATCCAATTTAATGTCCAACACTCAAAACCCTTAACAGTGTGTTTTTTCAGAAATTATAGCGATATTAAAAAAGCGCTTTTTTGAAATTTCAAAAAGGACTTTGGTCCTTTTTTTCAAAACTATAGAAGATGGGCGAAAAATTTAAAAACAAGGGGACACCTAGTTGCATCCAATTGAATGTCCAACAGTCAAAACCCTTAACAGTGTGTTTTTTCAGAAATTATAGCGATATTAAGAAAAGCGCTTTTTTTAATATCGCTATAATTTCTGAAAAAACACACTGTTAAGGGTTTTGACTGTTGGATATTAAATTGGATGCAACTAGGTGTCCCCTTATTTTTAAATTTTTCGCCCATCTTCTATAGTTTTGGAAAAAAGCACCAAAGTGTTTTTTAAAATTTCAAAAAAGCGCTTTTTTTAATATCGCTATAATTTCTGAAAAAACACACTGTTAAGGGTTTTGAGTGTTGGACATTAAATTGGATGCAACTAGGTGTCCCCTTGTTTTTAAATTTTTCGCCCATCTTCTATAGTTTTGGAATTGAATCTTGAATTGTTCATATTAACATACAAAAAATTTAAATTTTATGTTAGAAAACTGTTATGAATTAGTACTATTTAGTCATTTATTTATTTTTTAATAAACCCACAAAAGTTAAGAAAATATGCATTTTCATTGTCCAATCTATTTCAGAAAAGTACCAAAAGTGTAGACTAGAATTACTAGAATGTACTAGTGAATCACTAGTTCCAATGTCTACATATGGTCCCAAAAGAACTACCTAGTTAGTAGTACCAATGTCAGTAGTGGATTTTCAATGACATGCACATGTTAAATGTCTATAGTAAATAGCATTGTCTGGGGTATAATGACACTAGTACTGGTAACTGTGTCAATAGTAAGTCAGTACAGATTCACTATTGACATTTCCTGCAGGGTAATTTCTAAAGCTGGCTGTCAAGTTTATATAAACAAAAATTTCTACAAAGCAAGTCAATTACGAATGACCCCACTAAACAGATTTTACTAATTAGTATCTATTAACGGATACAATAAATTATAAAAAGTATATAGAAATCAAAACAAAAAGAAAAAACAGGAACAAACTGAACAACGCAAACAAAATTAGGCTGCACATTACACTTTAGGATATGTGGGGTAGAGATACATATGAATGTATCTACATATGTTCATAAACATATGTATAAGATATGGTTTGAATAATTATTGAAGGTGTTTTGTTTGGAACTTTTATATTTTTTGTTTATTCTCTTATCTGCGGTCAAAATAACAATGTGAAGTTGTAAGCGAATAGAGCAACAAATATGTATTTCGTAATCATTGAAATGATGATGCATCAAGTAACATTAGTCGTAATTTAAATTGATTGTAATAACATATGTACATACTTATGTATGTATATGATAGAAGTAATGACAGGAACAGAAACAGTGAGGGTACCAAAAATTTAATTTTGTGATTCGGCATCCTTAAATTACTGCATTGTTTACTTACATGTTATTTAATAAATTTTTTAACAGAAATAACCAAACATTGGCAATGCCCACAGCTTTTTATTAATCTTTAAGATATTTTATCGACCTTTCTACTTTAGTTTTAAATCTTTTGTTTTTATATTTTTTCCTTTAGATTCCGTCAATTTGTTCGTACATATGTATATACTTAAATAGTTTACAGCACAAATATTTGTTCTAAAAATATATCAATTGATGTTTTATTTAAGTAATTCTGTATACACATAAATGGAATAATCTTTTTTCAAATTGTGTTACGGCCCGTTTGATATAAAATTAAATTGGAACAACTCCTTTTCTTTCCTGCTGCTTATGTTTCTAAGATTTTTTCACTTGACGGAAGATTTTAATTGGAATTCTATTTGACATTTACTTTTTTAAATTTTCATTCACCTAGAGTGATACTTCGAAGGGAAAAGATAGAAGACGTGAAGTCCAAAGTACAACTAAACTAATCTAGCAATCGGAGATATCGTAGAAAATATAAATTTTGATTTTTACAAAAAGTGTTTTTAAAAAACAATTAAAACCTGTAGATTATACAAATAAAAAACCAATTAGTTCTGAGACCACCTGTATAAAATTATATGTTAGTTGACATTTTATTGTCGCTATTTTTCCGATTATCTCTCTCAAGTTAACTTATTAAAACATCTACATTAATCATCAAATTGTGTTAACAAAAGTCAAGCTTTATATAAACAAACATTATTAACAAAAAAGAGTGTTATATTCAGCCGGGCCGAATCTAATATTTGTTTTAATATTTTGTTTTTTTACACAAACAAAATTCCTGTGGTTGTAGTTCTAGCCAGTCTATCTGAATCATTTTACCATGGGTGGTAGCACGGCGAAGTTAATTACTTTTTGCTTTACTTTTTATGTGGATGGCAGATGTCAAAAATCAGTTTTTTTAAATTGAAAAAAATTGTAATTATTTTCAAAAAATATTTCAAAATTAAAAAAATACAAAATACCACCAGAAAAGGTAAGGAAGAAGTGTTTTTAGTTGTTGAATTTAATATTTTAATTACATCCGGCATCTACCGTACATTTAACCAACAACAAAATGCATGTGGGTGTTTTTTGGTGTTGCATTTGTTGTCGTGGTGTTGTCGCCTTATATAGATTCCAATTTTTTGTCAATATATAAAAGCAGTACTACGAAGCCTAAAGCGGCATGGCCACACATCAAACTGCTGCTTCAAACTCGCTCTTTTGTGATTGTGTTAGAACAAAAATACCGACACGTATGTATATGTCGGTGTGAGTTTGAAGAAAATCTAAATACTTTTGATTTTCACTACCGTCGCCATAGAAATTTGAAGCCAGTGTGATGTGTGTGCGCGTAATTACCTCAAATTTCATTTTAACATAATTTTCAAAGCGACAACATCTACTACTTTTTTCGACGCGGTATAATCAAAATGTAGGAGATAAATTTTATTTTTGAGTTAATTGAAGTTTATATCGATTTTCCGGCTTTATGGCAAGTGAAAAGTAAAGAATACAGTAATAGAACTGAAAAATAATCTATTTTGCTCATTTTCAACCAAAAAAAAAAAAAAAACTTTAAAAAAATTTTAAAAGATTTTGCGTTTAACAATTGTACGTGTTTCCTTTTGCAAATCAACTTTAAAATGAAGTTTGATGTGTGGCTGTGCTAAGCAAAATGAAATATTACCAACACATACACAAATTTAAAGCAGCAGTTTGATGTGTGGCCATGGCGCTTAAAACCTGAAAAACAAACGAATTGATATCCTACCAATTTTTTTAAGGCTGTTATCAAGGCATATTTAAATATGCCTTGGCTGTTATAAAGTGATTTTATATCAAGTACCATTTTTATAAGTGTATTGTAATACAACTCTGTTTATTTCAACAGCTGATTAGCATCGTGCATTAGCAGGGTTGTCAGATGTAGCTATTATTCGCCAAACGTAGTGGCTTGACTGCATTTACAATAGACAGAAACAGGGCAGACATTTTTTTAATTCTCTTTTGCTCTGTCTTAATGCTTTTAGTCGCAATTTACATTAGACAGAAAAATGGGCAGACAGACGAGATTTGTAGGCAAGGGGTTGAAGAGGTAGAGTGTGTATTTCATGACTAGTGTTGTTGTTTAAGCAAGAGCAAAAGAGAATTCAAAAAATGTCTGCCCTGTTTCTGTCCTATGTAAATTGCGACTTACAATTGTGCACATTTGTGCTTTTACATTTGTGCACATTCTACTTTTGGATTTATTTACTTTACATGTGTGTGTGTTTGAAAATCTGTGGTATATATACTTTGTTGAGAAATTTTAAGCATGTAAACCCCGACTTGAGAAATATAATTTGAAGCAACACAAAAAAAGTACGATAGTCATGAAATACACACTCTACCTCTTCAACCCATTGCCTACAAATCTCGTCAGTCTGCCCTGTTTCTGTCTATTGTGAAAGGGGACTTTTCAAACAGATTGGCGATCAAATTTTTGTATTGGCGATTTTTTAAATAGATGGCGATTTCTCATTAACTCAATACTAGAAAGTGAATTAACAAATATAAAAATGGAAATACAAGATTTTGAAGTAAAATAAAATTGTTATTCATATTTAAAGATGATTTTACTTCTGGAAAGTTTCGGAACATATAAAGTTTACGAATATCTTTTATTTTAAAATTTTTCAATTCCTTATCACAAACAAAATTCTCTGTTTTAAAGATTTTTATAATTCTGAACATTCCTTTGGATGCTTATCAACCATAATAGAAAATATTAACTTATGTTTTAGAAATATTATAGAAATTCTAATTATGAACAGTTCCATCAGTTTTAAACTTGATATAGTGGTAACTCCAATGAATTTCTCATTCACCTAAACTCGACTGCGGAATAAACTCTATTTAAATAAAATCAAATGTCGTACTGTAGGTAATCACATCAGTTAAGAACGGCTGCAGCGATTTGGCCAATTTTTTTTTAATCTTAGGAATTTTAATATACATACAATAATAGTTTGGATTACTATATTTTTAAAAATAAATATTTTATTATTTGTTCATAAAGTATTAATTTAATAAATTTTAAAAAGGAATTATGCGTTCTTTAGAAATAAATAATGTTATATTTAAATCTTAGGTTTTTATGGAAAGAAAAACTGACCACGTCTACTTTTTAAGTAGCTATGCAACTATTCTAAGTAGATCTTTTGAAATTTTGCACCATTAGCCTCCTTATTAATATACCTAGTTTAGCGAAACACAAGTTGGATTGGATTAGTGGGCGTGGTACCCCCTGTACAAAGTGAATAATTATTATCATCTACATGGATATCTACAATAGGTAGAGTCTTAAAAGTTTGCAAAAGTAACCCTCATACTAATTTGCATGTTCTAACCAAACTACGAACTGGATTGGGATAGTGGGCATGGTACCTCCTATAAAAAGTGAAAAATTATTATTGTGTATAGAGAACTACAATATGTAGAGTTTTTAAACTTTGCACAAGTAATTCTTATACTAATGAGATAGTCTAGCAAAATTTAGACAGAGTAGCAAAAAATAGATTGGATGGAATCAGTGGGTGTCGTACTTTGTATATAAACTAAAACAGTTTTAACGTGAGAATATCGTTCGTTTTCGAATTAAGGGTTACTCATAATTTTCTTCCAAGTGTATATTATATTTTTTTCTGGATGGGTGTAGTGAAGCGTGCCAGGGATAGCTAGTAAAGTATAATTTTCTTGATGCTATAAATTAAATGAATACAAATAGCATATTGCACGTCATTTGTATTTTGATTTCCATAAAATCGAAATAAGAGGTCGATGACAAATACCTTGAGAATGGCTTGTACTTCGTAACATAACATAACTCTAACTTCAAAATTCCTTTTATTAAATAAATCAATAAATTTCTCATTGCTTTGAGTAAAAATTTTACCTTTCTCGTGCTCTCTAATCATTTTTGTTTGTTTTATTTTAAATAAAAAATAAAATATCATAATATATTTTAGCGAATTTTAACAATTTCGATAATTTTTTTTTTTTTTTTTATTTTTAAAGCAAGTGTAAAATTACAAAAATATATATCGCACCCTAAACACAAAAAAGAGTCACAACTCAAAATACTAAAATTTTCAGCAGAGAGAAAAAACTGTTAATGTGAAGAAGCAACATACTTAACATAAAAATAGACATAACTGTATATTTCCAGTTAAAGAAGATAGTGATGTGAAAGAAATTTTTGCAGTAGTTAGAGATATGTACTCTGAATCAATTTAATTAATTTATGGAAAAAAAGTCAGTTTTGCAAAATTTTGAGTTGTGTATTTAGTTTGCATTATATATATTTTTTATTAGCAAAATTTATCTAAAAACCGATCTTAGCGATTTTTCCCATAGATATTTTGGCGATTTAAGTGAAAAAAATAACAACACCCTATTCATTGGCAGAGTTTAACCAAACAACAATAGTGGCAATTAAAAAAATTAAATAAAGGAAAAGTTCTGTGTTTTTACTTCCTTGTGTTGTATTGTATTTAAAAAGATTTTGTAATAAAGTAGTATTAAAACATATTAGTAAGAAATAGTAATATTTAACAACTGGAAGAAACTAAATAATATACAAAAAAGAGTAAACCATTTGGGGAATCCCTATAAAAATAATTTGTACACAGTAATAAAAACCTGCAATTAAAAAGAAAAGTTATAACACAGAAAGTATAATTATAGCAACAATAATAAAAAATTGGGAAACATGTTAAACGGTTAGCCATATTTTATAATTATCAAATTGTTCTTAAAATAATAGAAATAGAAAATAATCAATAACTTTTTCCAGAATCATCGCTTTTTAGATTTTCTTTGATAACTAGTAACATAAGTATTTATGCATGTACACACATCATTAATACATACTACGTTTATATTATATATATATATATTATTTTATTTAAAATAATAATACATATGTATGTAAATGTGTGGCTTAAATTATTATCACTATTACATGATATTAAACTTATATAAATACAAGACTAATCAGGTATGTGATAGAAAACGATTTTGAAAATGAATCGAGGCTTAAATCTAGTTTACGGACACATCATAAAAATTTAAAAAAAAGTTGCCTATTGTGTGTAAAATTTAATTTAAAGCAAAAAATGAAAAAATTAGGGGCGACGCTTAGTTTCGGAGTTACGGACCCCCAAAGTTTCTATGTTAATTCTCAAAATCGATCGAAATTCATCACACCCTTTAAAAACAAACGTTTTATGATCGATCGTTTTTTATCACATACCTGAATATGTATTTAAAAAAAAAAAAACAGCACTAACTACCAGGGTTATCAGCTATTTGGGGTATCTATTTAGTATTTATTTTTAATTTTAAACGTTATATATATGCATTTATTTTTAATTTTAAACGTTATATATATGTTGATCTATCTATCTATATATTGATAGATAGATAGATAGATAGATAGATAGATAGATAGATAGATAGATAAATAGATAGATAGATAGATAGATAGATAGATAGATAGAATAAGATAGAATAAGTTTTATTGAGACTATAGCCCCACAGTAGGAGCAGTTGTTGTTTAAATTCTTGTTAAGTAAATGTTGATGAGATGTGATAGTATTCCCCATTCGTCAAAGGGAAAAAACTTTTATTTTGGGTTGTTCATATTGGTAAGGTATGTATGTATGTAGGTCCTTGATCATCGGAGATAAACCTGTATGTGTTGCAAAAGCGTCTGCAAGATTGTTTCCTTGTATTCCCACGTGTCCTGGTATCCAAAATAATTTTATTTTTATTGTGGAATAATAAATCACGGGGTCTTTTATTGAACGACAGTAGCTATTGCTCAGTTTATTTACCCTAGTTACAAGTGACAAGCTGTCGGAAAAGATAACAGTTTTTTTCTTGGACTTACTTGCAATAGATATAGCTTCTAAAACACCCGCTGCTTCCGCAGTAAATATTAAGGAGAATTCTTCCAATGCTTTTGAAGGTATTGTAGCACCATTACGATTAACGACTGCATATAGCATAGCTTATACTGTCCTTAGACGGATCTGTAAAAATGTGCTGTCACTCTGTACTTTTGAAGGATGTTGTTGCCTGATGAAATAGTTTTTTTTTGTAAGACATATCGTTAGAGGTATTTTCTTTTTATAACGAGTGATTTTTTAAGAGCTTGAGAACTTTTTTTTTAAAAAAAACGCATAAAATTTGCAAAATCTCATCGATTCTTTATTTGAAACGTTAGATTGGTCCATGACATTTACTTTTTGAAGATAATTTCATTTAAATGTTGACCGCGGCTGCGTCTTAGGTGGTCCATTCGGAAAGTCCAATTTTGGGCAACTTTTTCGAGCATTTCGGCCGGAATAGCCCGAATTTCTTCGGAAATGTTGTCTTCCAAAGCTGTTGTTCCATTTTTGGCAACAAAAAGTTTGTTAGCATCGAACGATAGCGATCGCCATTCACCGTAACGTTGCGTCCAACAGCATCTTTGAAAAAATACGGTCCAATGATTCCACCAGCGTACAAACCACACCAAACAGTGCATTTTTCGGGATGCATGGGCAGTTCTTGAACGGCTTCTGGTTGCTCTTCACTCCAAATGCGGCAATTTTGCTTATTTACGTAGCCATTCAACCAGAAATGAGCCTCATCGCTGAACAAAATTTGTCACATTTGAACATTTCGAACCGAACACTGATTTTGGTAATAAAATTCAATGATTTGCAAGCGTTGCTCGTTAGTAAGTCTATTCATGATGAAATGTCAAAGCATACTGAGCATCTTTCTCTTTGGCACCATGTCTGAAATCTCACGTGATCTGTCAAATACTAATGCATGAAAATCCTAACCTCAAAAAAATCACCCATTATAAAGAAGGACTAATGTATGTCGCAAGAGTTAGAAGCATAAGTCGAAATTGTGTGTCTCTAGAAGTAATTTTCTGTTTATAATTTATTATATTGTGGTTAATACATTGATGTTTGGCTAATTTTGTTTTCTGAGCTTTGCTAGACGACAAAACTTTTGAGATGTGAACATCTATGATAGAGAATAAGCTTATAAATAATAGTCTGTTTTAGCCCTTTCTCAATTTCGCTTATAATAATATTTATAATATGTAAATTCACAAGCATTTTTTGAGCATGATTGATAAACTATTATTATACACAAATGTTTCTAAACAGTTCGTTTTCTTTCTTCACATAATTTTTTTTTCTATAAAAAATAAAAGTACAAAATAGAGAAATTAATGTTTTGGGCTATTAGGCCACTATGCCACAAATGAATAGTTTATTTTTCATTGGCGGATCTAAGAATACTATTTATTGCTGAGTTCTTTCAGTATAGAATCTCTTTAAGCGTCTCATTTGTGGTACTTCTGGATCAATCTTAAAAAATGTGGTTAATAGTGAGTATCTATGCATTCTCTCCTAGGCAGTAGTGTTGTGTGCTAAATTTTGTACTGGCTATTCTGAAAAGATGTACATACATATATAGTAAGGAGGGATTATGAGATCTGAGAAAACTGGTTTATGTGCTCTATTGCTCTTCATATTTCTTTAGGTGAACATTTTTGTGGAAATTAGCCACAAATTACATATATATACAAATATACATCATTTGCGAATATAAGTCTACAATTATGTAAATAAGCTTATAAAAATATTGAGACGAATAAGCTTTTCTATACCAAAATTAATGAAATATTGTTTCTGTAAGCTTATTCTACAATTACAAATATAAGCCTTTATTAATCATTTACATATAATATTTTCATAATGGTTCCTTTTTGACTTTTCTACAATTGTTACGCTATCAATAAATATTCAATAAATTCTAAAAACTTTCTCAAGCTTAAGGCTTATATTTATATGCCTTTTTAAATATTTTTCACAAGCCATTTGGGATGTTGGGTAAGTACCTACCTAACATTTTTTTAAGGGCAATTGATTTTTTGAGATGTAAAATATGTTTCATTCAGTGGTAATTATTTTCGAATACGACGCCCAGTATTTTTACTTCAGTGACATTAGGAATTGTGGAGTTATTGGCTCTAAGATCTTTTTGATTGCAATTTTGTTTCCTGCATATATGGAGTATAGATGACTTTTTAATTTTCAATATCAATTATTGTGCCATCATTGTTTTTATAAAATGTGTAAAGATCAGTAAAAGCAGTGATAAACATATTAATTGGTTAAAGGCTAATTGGAAAAGTATGACAGACAAGAGAGAATCTTGCGGAATTCCGTTGTCGAGTAGAAAGTCATTTGATAGTTCGTTGCTTTCCTTGGTCTTGATTTTTCTGACAGTGAGAAAAGCCTTTACGAAGTGGAAAACTATTGGTTCAACACACAATTTTTTTAGGGTGTCTAGTATGACATGATTCCTAAGATAGATGTATGACTTCTAGACGAGAGGTTTTTCTTGTGGTAATAATCAATATGTAATAAAGCATTTCAGCTATTTAGATGCTATTTGGTTTACAACTACTAGTTTTTTAGACTCTATGTATCATACCAGACGGTTGGCAATTATTTTTTCCATAAGCTTGGCTAGATATGATATATGGGATATGCGTCTATAACCTCTTTTTAACTACGAACTAACTGACGTGTAATTCAGTACACTACAGATAATATTGTCTTTTTATTGGAAAATAATTTTATTTGTTGTTTTAATCTATGAATTTACCATGATTTTAATGTATTGGCCAGTTTTAAACAATAAACTTATAGTTTATAGTATTTAACGCCATGAATAGAGTTCACAGCACAAATTGTAATCCAACTAGGGAACTGAATTCTATTGACCGATAAAAACAAAATAAGAAACCAACTTCCACGCCCTGATGAATTTGTGCTTTTACCGGAAATTTCTTCTAATAAACTACATCTTGACATCAGTAAAGAACGTTTGGAATTCCTACAACCAAGTAAAAAAGAACATTAATTTCTCTCGGTAAGAATGTATGTATCTTCAACAAGGAATCTTAACAACCACAATGAACTCCAATCAGCAACCAGACAAACAACAACAATAGAACAATCCTCGTCAGATAATTTAATTTATTTGTATCGCTGAATTTTCTCTCCAAAGCATAAAAGAACACTCAAGTCAACAACAATATTCAAGACAACAAATCATATTGAAGATGATGTACATATTTCTTTAGTGAAGACAATTTCTCGTATAATACTTTTAACTCTAATATGAATATTTATGGAAATTTAACTGAAGAAATGTCTTCAGTATGACATAAGCGAAGGTTTTGGTCTAACTACCCCATCAAGACACAATCCTAGCAGTTCAAATGGTGAGATAACACCTACATCGCAATTATATAACAAATTTCTTGATTACGAAAATTACAAAAAACAGTAATAACCCTATCGATTTATCTTATAACTACAGTCGGAGACTAAACTAACTAAAAACTTAAAGTATGAAGTATTTTGTCCTAGTAAATAACAAAAACAATAACAAAAAATTGTCTATACATACAGTGCTGTCTGGGTAGAGTGAACCTCCGATGCTATGAATACCTTGTTAGAGTGAACTCCAGAATGTTTACATTGACTACTCTGTATAGTGAACACTCATGAACCTCTATAGAGTGAACATACTTTATAGTGAGTTTTTAGGTTTGGCGAAGGAGAAAAATAATGAAAAGTAGTATAAAAATTAAAGACAACATAAGATAACGGTAAAGTAACGATTCTTTTAGAGTAAGTTGACAAGTTACTCTCACAAATACGCATTCTATGAAGTGTTAATTTATTTAAGTCTGCGCGTATGTTCCATTAAGGTCGTGTCTTAAAGTTAATTTCTAAATAATTGGTGTTATAATTGTTACATAAAAATGGATTCGAAAAAAAGAATAAAATAAATTGGAAAAGGTGCTAGTGTTACTTTTTTGGCAAAGAGTTATGACGTTGCAAAATCAACAATTTTTTGCACATTTGAAATATCAGATGATGAAGACAATGGCGAAACACCAGAAAACACAAATCTGATATTAGCTGCTGAAGCCATTAAGGTTTTTGATAAGGGTTTCGAATGTGCTGAGGCTAATACTACAAATTTCGCGAATATACAAGCTCTACATTGCCTTCGCGATCAAACAGTGCAAATATGGGTAAACAAACAAAAAAAAAAAAAAAAAACAATTAGTACTAATTTTTCCAGTTATAAATTTAAACTTTAATATTACATGGAAATAAATAAAATTTATAACCTATAAATGCATTTAGAATAAATAAATTAGTTTTTTAAATAAAAAAAAAAATTCAACCTGGATTTAGTGAACAACCTGAGTATAGCGAAATCGCTCTGCAAAAATTAGTTCACTCTACCCAGACAGCACTGTATACATATATATTTCACTACAAATATAACGGTAATTATTAAAAATACGATAAAATTCATTGGACAAAGGTTAAAATATAATCAAATTTACATCTTTGAATGTTATTAAATTTTTTAAATAACTTAAAAAACATTTTAATACTTTGTTGGCCGCCATGGCTATCAATAACTGCCTACAAGCGGCGCACAGTGGCTGAAAATCGTTTTTCGTTGGCCAAAATTCTGTAACTTTTGAACCGATCAAAATATTGAAATAATTTTTTTTAATGGATAGATATTTAGCTCAGCTTGATTCAGTTTTAATTACATTAAAATTGATTGAGGAATGCGAGGTCAAAGTTGAACATTTTAATTTTTTTAACTTTCAGAGTGAAATATGAGTTTATTCTGTGTGTAACATAGTAAAATATCCCTCTAAGATCCAAAAAAGTATATATATTCTTGATCAGTGATGAAATCTAAGACGATATAGCTATGTCCGTCTGTCCATACGTCCGTCTGTCCATCCGGCCGTCCGTCCATTCGCCTGTCTGTATGAACACGATTCAGTCTAAACGAAAAGAGCTAGACGCTTGAAATTTGGTACATATATATCTTGAAGGATAGGGCAGGCTAAGTTCGTAAATGGGCCAAATCGGACCAGGGGGAAAAAATTCCCCTAGGAAGAACTAAACCAACCCCTGAAAAACTACAAATTTTTACAAGTTTTTTTTTTTGTAAATTTGTTAAGCAAATGAAACATTTTTATGTCAAAGAAGATTCAAGGTCTTTACCCTGGAGCCAGAAAATCATAAAAATTTATTTTTGGACCCCGCCCCCTTTTTGTGGGCGTTTATATAGCAAATTATATGAAAAATAGTGTCAATAATTAACAAATTGTATTACCTAAGCCTAGATTGCATAAAAAATTAATTTTTAAGCTTTCATGACGAATGGAAAATGTACTCGGATCTTCTGTGCTACCTTCACCTAACCCCCCCCTCCAAAAAAAAAAAAATTTTTTTTTTTGGTTAAGCAACAAGAAAATATAATTTTTATTCATTTGACTTAAATATTAATTGAAATATTCCATATTTTGTTCTGTGCTATTTCTGTTCTTTATTAGTTTTTTGGCTTCTTCATCTAAATCCCGATGGTCCACTTTCCATTGATTTCGAATACTGGATATGAACGGATCTGACGTTGCCAATAATATATTAAATAGATCTTCATTTGTTGAATTCCGTGAAATTTTCCTAGTATTGTGCTCTCTATAAAATATGTAATCCTTGTTCCTTTTTTCCTGAGCCTCCTCTGATAGATCTCCAAGTGGCACCAAATGATATTTAATGACATCTTCACCATGATAAAGGATTTTGTGAACTGTTGTAGACATATTTCTCCATGGGTAGTTAGTTGTATATATTTTTGCAGTTTCCTTAGCATAATTTCCAAATTTTCTACAGTCAATTTCTTCATTGCACGCAAGTACTTCTAGTATTATTTTAAATCTGAAAATAAGGTTGAAAT
Source organism: Phasia obesa (assembly GCA_949628195.1). Classification (NCBI taxonomy): domain Eukaryota; kingdom Metazoa; phylum Arthropoda; class Insecta; order Diptera; family Tachinidae; genus Phasia; species Phasia obesa. The sequence continues at coordinate 57,748,691 of OX451217.1, read as the reverse complement.
CCACTCCTGTTATTTCAGATGCTGTTTCTGGATCTGAAAAGAATCTTCTTGCGGTTTTGCCATCATTTGTATTGCCTGACCCTTGTTTTGGCTGATCTATAATCAGTCCACGTTTGCGATATTCATCTTGAACAAGTTTCTTTTTTGAACTTCTTTGTTGGTCACGTTGTTTCTTATTGATCCTGAAGACCCGAAATCCAAATCATAACTGATTTTTAGTATGTGTTCCATAAGTCGTATTCTTGCGGTATTATCTAATGATTTTGCTGGGACTTGGTTTAATTGGGTTGATGTTGCTTGGCATATAATACAGCTGGATGCAGCCTTCGTGTTAGTCAAAGCCTGACCCACTTTTCCATCTATCATTGTCAGGACTAACTGGTAGCTTACTTCAATTCGCTGCCCATCTAACTGTAATTGTAATGGCTGTAGTGCTGTAATTTGGGCCTTGATATCACTAATTTCTTTACTAATAACATCATTTGTTTCTTTTTTGAATTGAAATTTGATTGGCCTGCAGTATTTCGTAGAAGATGGTGACTCATTTTTCCAAATATCCATTGTTTGCGTTGTACTAGTCGAAGGCTCTGAATCTTCCAAAATCTTTTTCAATCGCAATGGTACAAATGATACCATGAACATATCTGAGTCAGAAATATTTTCACATACAGCTTGTTTATATTGTTTTTGTCCCGAAGAACCATCACATCCCCATTTACAAAAAAGAATTAACTTTGTGTTTCCGTATTTCTTCAACTCATTTCCTGTTATTGATTGCAGCAAGCGTGCGGCTGTGTGATCAAGTAGAGATTGTAGTTGTACCTCTGCCGAAATTGGTGTGATTGTAATAGTGTCCTTTGATGGCAAACAGTCCATTTTAGCAGCGGTTATGTGATGATATGCTGGATATATATTTGAGCCTTTTTCAATCGCACGCTGTCTGAGTTTAATATATTGCTGTTTTGTTAATTTCAAATCCAGAAATAATGCTACTGCCTCCTCATTTGTGTACTGTATTGCATCATTCGGAGTTGGTATACTTTTAAGAATCCGTTTTGTTCTCGGTGGACTAGCTTTAACAACTTTTTCAATGATATCCACTTTTGTAAATTGGTTCTGTAATCGTAATTGATGTAGGAAAGATTATTTTATATTTGTAGAACCAAAGGCATCGTTAATATCTTTAAGCTTCCGCCTCTTAGATCTATCGCTGCAATTGTCCACTAATGCTTTGCGTGGTCTTCCAGCCTTATCTTGCTTTGCTGTTTCTGCAGCGACAGTAAGTTGACCTTCTAACCACTTTGCACTTTTTATATAAAATTTAAGAAAGATTTAATTCACTGGCAAATCTGTAATCTCTGTACTCCAAAGTACCCATGAGCAAAGTTTAAATTATTTGTACCATTATTCAGGAAATTATAGTGAAATGACTTTCTGTTTATATTTTTTCAGTGTCTAATCGCATTTGGAAAAAAGCTTAAGAAACTACAAGATATTTGTTCCAAATCATAAAAACTTCTTTGACAACTTATTAATTACAATGCCTGCGTACTTTTGTTAGACATAAAATGTTTTGCCAAAACATGCGTTTGACTCGCATACATATGTAATGCTTTAAGATAAACTATTTTTTTTTAAATCCAGATAACTTACCTATTATGTCCAAGATAGTAGAAAGAATTATGAAGAAACAAATAACTCCATATTTGGATCGGAAATGTTTATTAAGTGGGTCTCAATATGGCTTTAAAGTGGTCACAATACATCATCCCTTCTTATTGGTCTTACTTATACTATACGAGATTACCTGGGTAAAGGTAATGCTTGCGCTCTTCTTTCGTTTGATTTGACTAAGGCATTCGATAAGCTTAGTCATAACTCGTTATTACGAAAATTGACAACTCTATTTTCATTTTCAAAATCGTCAACTTTCCTAATCCAATTTGTTTCTTTCGGCAAAGAATCTTCATTGATACTTCCGATAAAAACTGGTGTTCCACAGGGTTCAGTCATGGGGCCTCTGTTATTTACCATGTATTTAAATGATTTATTTTTTAAACTTAGTATGGGTAAAACCTTAGCATTTCCCTATGCTGATGACATTTATTAAGTTTTATTTTTTGGCAGAAAAGAAACCATACCCGTTTTTCAGTCTATAATAGATTATGGTATAAAGAGTATCTCTGATTGGATGTTTGCTATTAATACACTTAAAACGATAGCCATGCTATTTACCCCTACCCATAACTTAATTTTTCACATACATGTCTCCATTAATAATGTTGCTGTTGAATTATAATTGAAAAGTTTTATGAATTATAATTGACAACAAAATGAATTTTGAATATCATATATCACATCTTGTGTTTAAGAAGACTGTATAATACTAACATGTATCTGCCTTTACATATTAAATGGAAAATTGTTCATAGTTTGATAATGCGCTTATTCTTGTATTGTGAAGAAGTATACACGGGCACTTATGGATACAATATTGATCGTGTTTATCTATTATTTAAGAGGGTTATGCGTTACCTGTTTTCCGTGCATATTAGATTACATGTGTCTCAATATGTTCAACGTTTCTTGGGAACATCATATTAAAATTTCATTAAAATACGTTTGTTACTGCATTTTTATTCGGTAATTCGCAATGGTTGCCCTGAATTTTTACTAAGGTTTTGCATTTACTAAGTCTTCAAGATGTAATCAACTTGTTGTACCCCGTAACTCATCATGGCTAGAGCGGTCATATCAAATGAGAGTTATACGTTCATTTAACTCATTACCCTCAATCTTAATAAATTATACCCCACTCAAAGGAAAAGACTCATTGAATTTAGTTGCTCAAATAATATCATCTAGTAATTAGGGATCAGAATAAAAAGCATTTTTGTAAGTCATTAACCGTGTTCAGTATTTGATGCGAGTGGTCTTGCGAAGGTGCAAATGTGTTATATATCTCAAACTTAACAAAAACGATAGGTATTTTGTTTTTTGATCTATGATATTTGGCACTTGCACTTTTGCGGGACGATTTGCATTAAACACTGAATACCGCTATTGTATTTAAAGTTGTTATTCATATTTTTAATGTGTGGAATTATGTAATTTATTTATTGGCAAATTAGGCTTACAAATTACAAATGGAAGATAAATAAACTTAAACTTAAATTTATTTTAAAGTTTAAAATTGTTTTCCTACAAAATTTAAAATTCATACTAAATCGCTTTTTCCTTATTGCCACAGAATTAATAATTACTAATTCATCCAATTACATTAACTATATAAACACTTTTTAATTTTACATTTTTTTAAATTTCTTTACTGTGGCTTAAATAACATTTTATTTTATTTTTTTCATTTCATTTTCCAAGATTTCATTGAATAATTTCAACAAACAGCAAACTAAAAAATATATTAATGCATGAGAATAAAAATTATAATTCATCTACTATATAAATCATTAACACATTTAAAGGCAAATAAAATCCAATTTTTTTAAATAAGAAAACTAACGTGAAACGCTGTAAAATGTCTTGGAAGAATTTTGGAGTGCTTGCATCTGCTCTTGGTATTGAAACTTTTTTTTCAAAAAAATACTATTATTTTTATTTTATTTAAGGCTTAACATTATTATTATTTGTTTAAAACGGTTTTATTTTGCCTCTTTTTAACACTTCATTTAAATATTTATTAAAATGTTAACTTTTAGCTTTGCAGCGTTTGTTGGGTGCAGATGCTCCACCAAATAAAGTCCTGGAAATAAAAAGTGAATCTCTGGGCATGTTACAAGTATTAGCGAGAGATGAGGCTATGGTTTTGTATGCACCACCCTTTAATTCGAATGATAAAAAGTGTTACGAAATAGTTTTACAACGCCCACATACGGACTCAAATACTACATCGTTTAGTTTATATCGTTCACCATCGCAAGAGGAGATTGAAGATAAATTTAATGCCTTCTTGCAACGCTTGCCCTTATTTGTCAGCATTGTGAAAGAGGTAATCATAAAGAGTAGTGCCATTTTTGCCAACTACTAATGTTTAATAATCTTCTTTAGTTTTATAATGTAAATGGTTTACAAAAACTATGCGATACTTTAACTGAAAATCCTTCTTGGTCCATAACACATTTAGTCGCCTACTACAATCTTGTTGAGTATATAAACAATCCAAAAGTTTTGCAATTCATTGACTATGCTGACCATGCTAACAATATGTCGCCATTTCAGGTATGTACATATGTATATCTAACATAGCTTTGCTTAATATCTAATTAAAAGTAATATCTAATTAAAAGTATTTGTTGCAATATGTTTTTCATTATAATATAGCTTGCCATTAAATGTGGAAATGTTGATATGGTGAAAGCTTTGTTACCCCTATGCAAAATAGAACATTTAGACAATAACGGCAATACAGTGTTTCATTACGCTGCCAGTTCTAATAAGGAAATTTTAAATGTAAGTAAAAACTTTTTTCTTAATGTTTAAATTTAATATTTTTGTTTCCTTAAGTATAAAACTATTAATAAATTTATGAGTGAAGATGAAAATGTCAAGGTAAACACATTTGTTTCCATTGTAGTATTTGTGACTTGTTTGGCAAATATGTATTGTATTTATGACAAATTTGCAAATATCTCTTCGTATGACTTAAACATATTTTAGCTGAAATTTTAGGATGGGCAATATCTAATTTTAAAATCAAAGGTCTTAAGCAGTTTGGATATTTTATAAATAATCCTTTGGGGTTTTTCGGAACAATTTTTGGAATAATCCCAGAGACACATACATCCTATCCGAGGGAATTTAGGAAGTTGTGGTCAAATTAAGATAAATTAAGGGATGTATAGTTGAAAGACTGCATCGGATTCTTATTGCGGATGGCGTTGTACACAATGAGTGTATGGGGAACGACATCAGCTTTTTTACTGATGGTTCTCTTATGGACGGTAGAGCAGGAGCTCAGCTGAGCTGAACTTGTCCTGTAGTCTCCGTTGGTGGGAGTACGTCTCCGTTTACGGGGCAGAATTGCTTGGGCTGCTGCATGCGTTGGAACACGTGCTGGAATGTCGAGTGCGGTGAAGAAAGGTTCTCATTGCACTCGGCAACCAGTCGGTTAAAAAACGCATGTTCTTCAAACTAGTGCTGGAATGTGTTTTAAAACACATTAATGTGGGTTAAGGGGCACATAGGCCCAGCTGGGAATGAGGCAGCGGTGTGAATTTCTGTGGACCAGAACCCAGATTAGCGCTGGGTAAGGGCATAATGCGAGCTAAAGTTCTACAATGGGAGAACTCACTAAATCTGAAAGTCGCCAAAATATATGTACATGTATGTATGTTCATATTTTATTATTTCTTTAAAACAAAATGATTAGAGAACATAATAAAGGTAAAATTTTTTACTTAAAGCAATAATATAATAAAAAGAATTCTGAAGTAAGAGTTTTGTTATATAACGAATATGCCTAATTCTTGAGGTATTTGACATCGTCCTCTTATAAGGATTTTATTTTATGGGAATTGAAGTAAAGATGAAGTGCAACATGCGCTATTTGTATCGTCCTCTTATTTGGATTTTGTTTTATGGGAATTGAACTACAGATAAAGTGCAACATATGCTATTTGTATGCATATAATTTATAGTATCGAGAAAATTGTACTATATTCTATTCATAGATCATAATTTTAATAATCTTTCTAAAACAAAAGTTAATATTTTCTATTGCGGTTAATAAGCATCCAAAGGTATGTTAGGATTTATAAGAATCCTTGAACGAAAGGATTTTTTTTTGTGAAGTCTCAACTAGAATTTTTTTTTTATTTGAGATAAAAAAATCTGGAAAGTTTCAGGTCTATCGGAGCATTTTTGAGTTAAAGTATTTTTTTACATATTTAAGAATAAATGTTAATTTACACCCAGAATTTACAATTTGCTGTTTACACCTAAAGCACGTTAGCGACAGATTTGACTAGTTATTTCAAAGTAAAAATTAAAAAACAAGTTTTCACACCCTTCAGGTAATCATACAGCCATATTTTTAAACCCATATTTAAAAAGTTATTAAACGAATGATTTATTGGCGCTTACTTACGTGGCTTAAAAAGAAACGCGACGATTTAAAAATGGATACATATTCGTAAGCTTTGAATAAATTTTCAATTTCCAGATGTGAAATCATTTTTAAATATGAAAAGCAATATACTTTTATAACTTCAATTTCTTCATTATTAATTCAGTTTATAATTGTTGTTTATAATGTTGTCCAAAAGTCGATGACAAATTTCTAACTATTTTAAGAATCGCAAAGTCCAAATCTAAAATTTGATCGCCTAATAAGATTGAAAATCGCCACGTTTGGCGAAAAATCGACACATTTCACAACCCCGGTAACAATTAGTTATTGAATAGACCTAATATTAAAGTAAACAATCATAATATGAATATAATGTTAAATAATCATCAGAATTGCCAATCTATTTTCCAACTTTATAGTCTTATTAAACTGACGTAAATTTTAGTGAAACGTATAGAAGATGTTAAAAATATGAAATATTTGTTAACATTTGCAATATGTTACATCTAACATCTACTATCAACACAACTGTCAACAATAAAAGAATTAAAAAGATGGGTTTATATTAAATACTTGCTATCCCCGGTGCCATTCGCTAAACCCGTCCACAAAAAAATACAATAAACACTTGGAAGAAAAGTATGTCCAAATTTACTTTGTATGGGAGGTAACACTCCCACTATCCTAATCCAGGCTTTATTTTGCTAGATTATGCACATTAGTAGGATGGGTTACATTTTAAGAGTACCTATTGTTGTTCTCTAGGTGGAGGATAATTTTTCACATTGTATGTGTTAGGTTAGAGTATGCACATTAGTATGAGGGTACTTGTGCAAAGTTTCATGACTCTACCGATTGCAGATCTCCAGAGGTACGATTATTATTGTTCATTTTGTATGGGAGGTACCACGCCCACAATTCCAATCCAGCCTGTGTTTCGCGAAACGATGTAAACTATGATGCAACATTTCAAAGATATACCTATTATAGTTCTCTAGCTACATTAAAAGTGGGCGTGGTAAATTTTACTTTCCGTAAAAACCTAAGTTGCGATATGAAGATTTAATAAAAATTGTACAAATCAGTGCAGCTGTTCTTAAGTGATGCGCTTGCCAACAAACGACATTTGCTTTTATTTTTACCGATTAATAATTAGACTAATTCCAATTGTTAACTTAGAGTATTCAAGCATTTTGAAGGAAGTTGAAAAATACATTTTTCTATGCAAACGAATGTCGCTGGTTTTTAAAAAAAATATTTGTTTTTATTATTTAACGTAAATCCCATCTTATAAGTGATGCCGCTAAAATAATCTAATTTAATACCATTTTACTAGTGATGACTTTAAAATAATCGAAAGATTTAAAATGGAACAAACTGAGATATGAACATCTTTAGAAGATGTTGAAATTTAGCCCTGTATAATTCTTATGGAAAGATGTCAACATCTTCGAAAATTGATAGTAAATGTTAGATGTTCATCAGTGTAAAAAGGCTATTTCTTAACATTGTTAAAAATATTTATTTTAATTCACATTTCTTACTGTTTCACCTTTCTCCCTCTCTTTATTTTGTCTACTCTCTGTTTAGCTTCTTATTGATAAAAGTACTGTTAATCTAAATCATTGTAATTTAGATGGTTATACTCCTCTACATTTAGCTTGTCTCTCCGACAAACCAGAGTGCGTAAAGGCGCTACTTATAGCTGGAGCAGATGTTAACATTGAGGCTAAAAACATAAGTAAACTTTACAAGACATCGACACCAACCTCAGTAGCTGAATTTCTTAAACAAAACAATACAAATAAACTCTATACACAAGATATGAAATTTGGCGGTACTCCTTTACATTGGTGCTCCTCACGCGAAACATTACATGCTCTTATAATGCAGGGGTGTAACGTTAATGCCACAAACTTTGATGGCCGTACAGCGTTACACATTATGGCTGCACGAAATCGTTTTGAATGTGTTGTCACTCTGTGTGCTTATGATGCCGATATTGATGTTGTCGATAAGGATGGCAATACGCCGTTGCATATTGCAATTGAACACAAATTGGTACCGATTGTCCAGTGTTTGGTGGTATTTGGCTGCGATATTAATATAAAAAATAAAAATGGTCAAACTCCTCGTCATATGGTAGGTAATGACGCTAATGGCAGCAAAGAAGATGAAATTCTTTATATTTTACATTCCGTGGGAGCGAAACGGTAATTAGCAATTGTTTATTTAAAAAACAAAAAGCTAAACTAACACTTCTTTATTTTGAAGTTGTTCTAAGGATAAAACGAAATGTCCTCCTGGTTGCAATGCTAAGGGTAATTATAATGGCATACCACCAGAGGCTCCAGAAGCACCAGAAACACGGGAACATATAGAAAATATGTTGGCTTCCACCAGTCGTCAAACTGCTATGGGATTTTTGAACTCGGCCGCCAACAGTATGTTCAATGAAATGATTGAAAAAGAGTAAGTTAAATTGGGCCACAAACTAATTAACTGCAGTCATAAGATTGGCTTTCATTTATGCAGGCCACCAGTTGTGGTTAATACTGAAAAAGTAGAGAAGGGCCAAAGTATAATGGATGCCTTATTGGGTATGTTTACCACGACAGCTAATGCTGAAGCGAAGAAAGGTAACAAAACCAAATTGATATAAAATTTTTATAAGAACAATCCGCTTAATAATTTTTTAATTTAGAGTCTCCCACTGACAGTGTGAGTAGTTCAAATTCCTTTGGCGTCGAAGATGCAGTATTAGCCAAAGCAACTTCAGATCCTACAAACTCTCCATCACATTCAAATCCTTCATTAAATTCCACATTCTCACACAAAGGTGATAAACCTTATGGTCAAGGACGTTTGCTCTGTTTAGATGGCGGTGGTATACGTGGTTTAGTTTTAACTCAAATGCTTTTAGAAGTCGAAAAGCTCTCCCGAACACCCATCGCTCATATGTTTGATTGGATAGCCGGTACAAGCACAGGAGGAATACTGGCATTAGGTCTGGGCTGTGGTAAGACAATGCGGCAGTGTATGTGTCTCTATTTACGCATGAAAGAGCAATGCTTTATTGGTTCACGTCCATATGCAAGTGAAACCTTCGAGACTATACTCAAAGAAAATTTGGGTGAGTTTACCGTTATGACCGACATGAAGCATCCTAAAGTGATGGTAACTGGTGTAATGGCCGATCGTAAACCAGTCGATTTGCATCTATTCCGTAATTATACATGTGCTAGTGATATCTTGGGTATTATAACTCCAATAAGTAAGTACAAAAATCCATATCGATTTTATGAGTTATCTCTGTTTTCTAAAAATTAGGAGTTTTACAAAAAATACACTGTAAAATAACAAAAACCTGATCCAATAACACTATATTCTCTTTATGAATTGCAGGTTTAGTTTACAGTAGTAATTTTATTTTCCACCAATATCATAGGTCATTGTTTGGTTATAATAGTAAATAAGGGTTCTTTCAGGGAAAAACAGATGAGAATGACAATGTATCAAGAGGTCTCCGGGTGGAGGTGAATAGTACTAACTTGCACTACCCTTCCTAACCTATCCTTAAAAGACTCGTTATCTATTCAAAATTACCTTTTTCTTTATAATGATGATGGTGTTTTAAACAGGGTAACAATATAGTACTATTAATTTGGTTAGTTTCGCTATGACTACTCTTATGGCCTCAAAGATATACTGTGACAGCTGACTGCAATACGTTCTAAAAAACAAACAAAAATATTTTTTAACGTTATATAAAATGTTGTTATTCCTTTTTTACAATCAATAAATGTTTTACATTACTAAATACGAATGGGTTTAATAATAGGTGCCATCCCGTACTCAACATTGGGAGCCCTCGGGATCCCAATTATACCGAAAGCTGTTCCCATTTTGAGAATCTTCTTCTTGCACGAAACAGCCCAAACTTTTTTTTGGGTTGATTGTAAAATAACAAAACAATCAAATATTTGAAAATAAACAAACAAAATTAAAAAATTATTATTATATAAAACTAATTAAGGCAATTTTTTACCTTCCTTGCAATGTTACTTAATGCCGTTTCACACTATAATACAAGTGTTAATACTTTTGAGGAAAATTAAAGCTTGACAAGATGAGTTGTTTTTGTTTTTTGAAAATTTTCAAACAGCCATTAGAATCATGATGGTATTTTATTCAAAAATATTAATACTTGTATTATAGTGTGAAATGGCCTTTAGTTATACTGAAACAAGCTCGCAAAAAACAAAAAAATTATATTCAAATTATATTCAAAAGAAAGGTATTTCGTGTTACTTGGAAACACGATAAGTAATTATGGAGTCTTGAATCAATAATGTGCATAGTCCTTTTTTGGACTATACACATTATTGAACAAATTTACTAGATTGCTACAGTAATAATTATCGTATATCTAGATTACTGCAATAGAGACACTCTCTAAATTGACCTAGGCTTCTCTGAGAATAAGGTGAGTTACAATTTGACAATGACTTATTATTTCATTTTTTGACTATCGGGTGTAGCAAGATTTCTAGTTAAAAAAAAAACTAAGAGTTAATAAAGAATTAATCGGCTAATTTAAAAATAATAGCGAAAATATCGATTTGCTATTGTAAACCTTTTACGTCATGTTAAATTTACCAAAGCTACAAATAAAAGGTTTACCCTGGCAAACCGTGAATTCATATTTACTTATTGTGGTGACAGTTAAAAAGGAACTGAACAAATCAAAAATAAATATTATATTATAAATATTTCTGTGAATATGTGATGATTATAAATTACGCAACTTGACTACAAAAATAAAATAACATCACTTACAATTATTTATTTAAGCGATTTAACTCGCAAAAATTGCAGAAATAATTTAAAATCGCATGATTTGTAGAACACCTTTTTGTGTTTTCAAATCTCTTTGAAAATTATGTTTTCACACGGTTTTGATTTAACATGGTTCAGCAAAAAAAAAAAAAAATGATTCCGCTTTAAAATGCTTTACGTCGAATTTGTACGAATTGATTGAAATTAGAATGAATTTTTTTTACCGTAATTTTTTAGAAATGTAAAATAAATTTTATAATAGCCCAATTCACAATCTTGTGCATTTGGGGTTACAAATTTTTCAATTGGAAAAATTTCCCATGAATTATGAATGGTTTTTTATTTCAGTTTGCAACATTTGTTGCAAAACAAAAAATTTCCTATTGGAATTTTGGCTACAATAAAAATTTCGTCAGTAGTCCAGTAAAAGATAACTGTTAACGAGAGGGAACAGTGTTGCATCGGAAGTTGCAAACACAAAAAGTCACCGAATTATCAAAGTTGCAAACACAAAAAGTCACCGAATTATCAAAGTGTCCTTGTAATCATGCCCAAAAATCGACAGTCGTCTAGAACCAAATAACAATTAACGGGAGCAGTGCTGCATTGAAAATTACTGCACTAGAGGTACACAAAATCTCGGAATTATCAAACTGCCCAGGTAATAGACGCAACATGCCCAACTAGTCTAGGACTAGATTACAGTTAAAGGCAACAGCATTTCTTTTTTCAAGATCACGGAATTATTAATAATTCCCTTTCTTTATTAATGTCTATTTGGGTCAATGTTTAAATTCTTATTTCCTTTCTTACCCTTTTTTGTTTTTCTATTTTCATTTTTTTTTTGTTGATTTTAATTTTCATATTTTTTATTTAATTTATGCAAGGCGTATCTAACTTCAAATATGCCTTGTACATATATTGTCAGCTGTAAGTTTGCGAATGCCTAGCAAATAAAAACTATGATTTTTGCTGTTGTTTATTTCCAAAAGTGTAGCATATGCATTTCTGTATATTTTGTTAGTGTGTTGTAAAATTATCCAATACCATTTTGCAAATGCTACGATGCAAGACCATTTGCACAAGATTGTGAATTGGGCTAATATATTTTCATAGCATTTTAAGTATGTATACATTTTAGTCTTTTGTTTAGTTTCCATAAAATTGGATATGTTCTTACACAAGAGCTATCCAAAACTGGGTTACAACGGGTAATAACCGATTTTGGTCTCAAACGAAGTGCTATCCAGTCAGAAAGAGAAAATTCCTTTTTTGTTTAAGATCCCATAGGGGGAACCTCACAATTGGAATCTGATAATAACGTACAAAATGTTTCGAGTAATGATAGTCATTGTTGAACCAGTCTTACGCAAGTGATCACGTATAATGATGATAGAGAATAGCGCTACTTTAGATTTTAAACACATTTTGTTTTTATTGAAATAAACAGTGCATTAATGCACATAAAAATTTAATTGGGCTTTTGTTAAGACTCTCTTAATAGTTTTTTATGAATCATTTATTTTGACTATTTTTTACAGGTTTGAAGGATATGGAACTTATCCTCTTTTTCTATGATTTTCATGTCTTTATTTACACGGTTTTGTCTGGAACGTATCTAACGTGCGAACAGAATTAGGTGATTTTTAATGATTTTTAAAACAGTTCTTTATAATGTAGTTATTTCGTAATTTTTGGGAAAAATTTTATATTCTGCGAAACTTGCATATTTTGGTAAAATGTTAAATTGTTTATAATTATTAGTTTAATTTAAAACTAATCACCCAATTTAAAAAAATTGAATCTGCCGTTATCGATCTGTGGTCAATATAAAAATTCCTTGTTTGAATAGAGATGTTTTCTTTATAATTTAATTTAGTTCTAAGTTTTAGGTCAAATGTAATTTTATGCTTATTTTCTACATCAACATTTTCAAAACTATGCCTGACATTACGTTAGGTTGCACAGGTTGCCCGTTTTGTAATGCCTTAATTTTTGGGTGAAAGTGTAATTCTTGACTCTTTCAGCGAACTTTTGAAAAATTTTTTACTTTTGTTGTGCATTTTCAATATTTTAATGAAATTTAAATATTTTGATAAAATTAAAATTTTTGGGTAAATTTTTTTGGTAAAATTTTAATTTTTTTGCGAAACTTAAGTATTTTGAATTAATTACTTATTTAGTTCTTTAAATTTATTGAAATTTTTTAGTAAAATTATTGGTGAAAATGTGATATTTTAGTGAAATTTCGATTGTTTAATGAAATTCCAATTTTTTGGAAATCTAGTTCTTTTCTGAATTTTCGATTTTCAAGACAACAAAGCAAATACAATAATAACATACAACAACAACGGTCGCCCTTTTTTATCATATTGCCGCCATTATAAACCGATTATGCTGATTTTCTATATCAAAATTTTCAAAACGATGCAACCTGTGAACCTAACCTAATATTGCATTGGCAAAACTGATTTCAGAAAGAAGACGGACGAACATCGCTAAATCGACCTCCCTATGTACGTACATATAAGGATCCGCAATATATATAATTTAAGTGGTTGGAAATGATTATTATAGAAATTACAAACGAAATGATTAACATATACCCTTTCCATCTATGCTGAAAGGTATAAAAAACTAGTCCATATAGTGATTATTGGATTACAAAAGAAGTTTTTTAAGATTGTTGCAGTGTCATATTTGAAATTTGTTACTTAATACATTTGTTTTCCTCTTAGCCAATCGACGTGTACCTCCTCCCGCCCCTAAGGACCAGTTGGTATGGCGAGCGGCACGCGCCACAGGTGCAGCACCATCATATTTCAGGTGTGTTAAAAAATAAAATATGTTAAAACTATTTGCACAACTTTTATTTTTCTATAGAGCATTTGGTCGATTTTTAGATGGTGGCCTGATTGCCAACAATCCAACTTTAGATGCTATGACCGAAATTCATGAATATAATATGGCTTTGCGTAGCGTTGGACGTGAAAGTGAAGCTGTACCGGTAAGTTTTTTTATTTAAATTAATTTCTATATATTTATCGGCCATTAAAATATTACTGTAGGTCTCTGTAGTAGTTTCATTAGGCACTGGTCAAATTCCTGTGACCGAACTTAAAGATATTGATGTTTTTCGCCCTGAAAGTATTTGGGATACGGCTAAATTGGCTTATGGGATCTCAACAATTGGTAAATTTTTGTAAAAATATATTTCATAAAAGTTTTAGGAACAAAAGTTTAATTTATTATAATTAAAAGGTAATTTGCTAGTTGATCAAGCAACAGCTTCAGATGGTAGAGTCGTTGATCGAGCTCGTGCTTGGTGTAGTACAATTGGCATTCCTTATTACAGGTAAATTTATTTTTTTAAGTAATATTAAACAATAAAGTATAGAAGCATACGAGCTTGTATTAATTATATTAATTTATCTACTAATCTTCCAATTGCAGGTTTAACCCTCAACTTTCCGAGGACATTGCAATGGATGAAAAGAACGATGAGAAGTTAATAAATATGTTGTGGTGTGCCAAAGCTTATATGTATGCAAATCGTAACAAAGTTGTTGAAATGGTCAATTTATTAAAATAGCATGTAGGACGAATTTAGACCGCGAATCAAATTAATAAATAATACAAGTTTATATGTGTTTCTTCGACATTTCAATAAATAATTGATTTTTATATATGTATGTAATTTAACAATTTGTATCACAACTTAAGGGCGGCCTAAATTATGTTTATTATTCATTCAATCAGTTTTGTTATTTTTTGTTATTTTTAAGGTGTCAATATTAATTATTCCATCCAATTATTTAAAATTTATTGTTTTTTTTTCTTTTCTTGTACACTGGGGTTTGAGTTATAAAAAAATTATTTTTAATTATAAACAACTACATATCGATACCTTAATATAGAAAGGCTCTAACTAATGTTTTTCCTACTTTACAGGAGAAGGAAAAAACTTAATAAAAATTATAGTTTTGTAGTGGCGAATTATTTTTTAACGCAATTTTTTATTAAATTCTCCTAGTGTTTTAATGATGTAACAATTAATTTTATTTATACATATGTATTAGAAGATCATCTATCCAAATATGCAAAAAAAACGAGTTAGGGCCTTTCTATATTATGGTAACGATATATAAAAATTGACTTAATTTTTCTTATTCTCTATTTTTAATGAGAGATAAGTACCGTTTATAATTAAAGTTTTCTATAAAAATAAAATTTGGAATATTAAATCTTTAAATTTTCAGTCGGACTATTTATTTACATGCAAATGAAACTGGTAAGTAGACTTAAGTTCGTTTCTGCGTTTCTAACTACTTAATAGGATTGAAAGAATATTTTTTACACATTAGGTGATTTGTTTTTATTTTCATAGGAAAAATGGTAATTTTATTTTTATACATTAGTGGAATGTATGCATTCTTCCTTTGGGTTGTGTTTAGTTGTAAACATAATTTATTTTACCAACCAAATCAAGATAATATAATACGAGAAATTTTATTTCAATCAACTATCGTCAGTTGGTGTTGCCTAAAGACCTAGTTAGTGGAACATAATTTAAAGAAGTTTAAATTGTTATTGTTCCCTCTTTTATGATCTTTTGTCTTTTTATTCATTGCCGCCTATATTGGTTGTTGGATCAGCAAACTTTTCAACAATGAAAGCAACTTTTATTTACAAATAATATTTAACATTTAAATTAAATGTTAAATATTGAAAATCGCGGGGCCTCGCGTAAAAGGTTCGTAATGAACTCATTAAATATCAACCAAAAAATAATGGAACAATTAAATTAATAGCAATTTTAAAATAAAATTGGGTCAAAAATCACATTTGAACTGAACTGTTAAAAATTTAAACATTAAAAACTGAACTGTTAAAAATTTTTTCATAATAGTAGCTGTGGTTGTCGGTAAATTGTGCTATTTATGTACATAACAAAAAAAATTAACTATTGATTTTTAGTTTTGTTTAATTACTCTTTTAAAAACGTTGCCCCATATTCATAGTCAAATATAAAGTATACTTTAAAACAACTAAAATCGATTTTATGTTTCATGGACAAGTTAAACTACACTTTTGACATTCAATTCGTCTTAAATTCAAAACTAGATGAAACTTTTTTAACTCATTTAACAACAGCTCTCGCCAAGTAAAAAATTTTGTAGAAAAAGTGATATATTTTTAGGTTGGCAGAGATGTTGCAACTACGTGGAAGAGTTTGATGAAAGGACGGTTAAAATTGTATATCAAATCACATATGTAGGTTTATTCCTTTCGATTTTGATGGTAAAAGATTTTTCGCGTTACAGGGGGGTTATTACGTATTTCGTTTCGAAACGGAAATCATTCGAATTTGTATGACTTTAAACAAGTATGTTTCGAAAAAGATTTCTTTCGAATCGAAATACGTAATAACCCCCCAGATTTGACATGAATTTCCAACGATATGTATGAACGAAATCGCAACGATATGTAGTTACGAAATCGCAACGATATATAGGTACGAAATCGCAACAACATTTAGGTACGAAATCGCAACGACATATTTTCTGTTCTCTGAAAGTTAAGCGAATATAATGATTTGGTATTTAATGCATTACTTTATCGTAATCAATTCGAACAATTTGTCCATCTTGCACATATTTATTGAATTTTTTTGTATTTACTATAATTCTTTTTTATTTAATACAATTCCGGTTGTTGTTTTCTTACATAGAAATCAATGTTTTATTATTGTTTAGAAAAACAACCGAAATTTCTTAACGAACTCGTTATTTTTTTCAGTTTTGAGACAAACTACCGAAATGTCTTAACGAATTCGTTGCGACAAGTCTGAACTACCTGACAATCTGACTTTTAAAAAAAATCGAAACCTTTGGTTTGGTGGGATCTTGCAGTTCTTTACCTATACGGTTATCAAAATAGAAAAATATCGCTATTTTACATATGTAAGCGCTCGAGGATGAAATATACTCTTATTCAAGGTCCTTAAGCCTTAGAGAGTTCATTAAAAGCTTTGATTTAATACAATCATAAAAATAATTTTTTCTTAAATTTAAAAAAATAGTATTTTTTTAATTTTTTGAGATAGTGTTTTTAATTTTTAATGTGGCTAAAGTCCATGATTCACTATCATACTCAGTCGTACGATTTGTCAAAAATTGCATGTGTGCTCTAAAAGTATGATAGTGTGTATGTGTGTGACAGACTTTTTGACAGTCTGAAAGATTTTATAATTTATAGTGTGACATCTACATCGCCATTTTGAAACGATTTTTTGAGTAGGTCAGAATTCTGTTGGATTTTTTGTAATTGAAACGTTCGATTGTGTAGGATAGTGAATTCTGGCCTTTAGTGAGTATACCATAACAATTTTAGACTGGGACTATAATAGGATTAGAAGTTATGTTAAAAACAACTACATATTTTTCAGTTTTAACGAATGTTTCTTACCTTTATTACCCAGTTTATGTGGTATAGACTTTCAGCCTTAACACTTCGTCCAGACGAGCCATTTTGTTTTCAATATTAATAGGTGCCGAACACTTTAGCTGAATATCCATACCACGTTCTTTGTCTATGAAAGTTGTATTAATTATTGTGTGCGCACTCTTTGCATATAAATTTATACGAAGTCACATGTGGCTTTTTTCCGACCTATTGGAGCAAATTATCCATTTGGGAACAAAACTGTATGCAACGCGTTTAGAAAGTCAGGTTAAATTGGTCCCTTTGTGTTACCTGCAAAAAGGAGGGGAAAAAGGGAGAGATAGAAAAGAGAAAAAAAAGCGTTGAGAGAAGACATAGGATAAAATCACAGACAGACAGTTTCAAGGCAGAAAAAGAAGATTAGAAATGTGGGGAGGTAGCCACGGAGGGCAGGTTGATCGAGCCAGGTTGTTGACGAGAGTGTCTATACCTCGCCAAGTGCAAGTGGGTTAGAAAACCATCCGCTGCTCCTCAGAAAGGAGTTAATCCTGATCGGTTCCAATATAGAGACACAGGAGAGGCTTGCAAAGCACCTTTGTCCAAGGTGCTGGAGGCGTTGGTATTCTAACGCAGGGCAGTGGCAAAGGAATTGTTCGACAGTTTCCTCCTCTTCCTCATCCTGACAACTTCTGCAGAAATCGTTGTAATGGAGACCCATTTTTCTTGCATGAGTTCCGAATAGGCAATCACGTAGCAGCATTTTTGGCAGCCGAAATACCAAAGCCGTTTTTTTCTGATCCAGTAGAGGCCAGATCGTCCTCGCCGTTTGACAAGTCGACTCATTGGACCATCTTACCTGGGCCAGATCATATAAGGCTCGATTTATTCGCTGCCCGCAAGCAGAGATGGGAATGACACAATAGACGTCAATGGCGCTATCGTTGAGCAAAGTTCCCTTCTTTGCCAGTTCATCAGCAACACAGTTGCCTACAATAGTCCCATGTACCCGCACCCGTTTAAGGGTGACTGTTGAATTTTCCGCCATCACATTTAAAGATGTCCGGCATTCCAAGACTAATTTTGATGTGGTAAACAAACATGCTAAGAACAGAATTGCAGCTTTACTGTCGGTACAAAACCAGATATCCCTGTTGAATATTCTGTGGTACCTTAACCAGTTTGCCTCTCTTTTGATAGCAGATATTTCTGCTTGTAAGACGTTACAGTCATTTGGAAGCATGGCCCCATGGCCTATGGTTCCATGCATTTGTGACATTCAGTCTAATAGCCCCCTGACCAGTTGGTCTACTGGTAACCAGTTGAGTATGGCAAAGAGTGCCCTCGTCGGTGTTGACCTAATGGCTCCTGTTATAAGGATAGCCATATTTCGTAACACACCTTCTATAATAGATATGTTAGTTCTAATGTCTAGTGCTTTCCACTAGACAATAACTCCGAAGAGTAAGATCGGTTTGATTACCGCTTCAAGTAGCCATTTTACAATCCTTAGATTCATTCCCCAAGCTTTCCTACATAAGTACGTATATTGCGGTAGTGGCCTTAGAGGCTCTCGCCTGGATGTTCATTTTCCAGGATAATTTACTATCTAAGATTATGCCTAAATATTTCGCGCTCTCAGATAGAGTAAGAGGTTCCCCATTTAGACCCAAATACAAACTGGAAGTAGTATTTTTAAAATAACCTTATTAACGTGACTTTTACAGACTAATTAACATTTATACAGCAAAAAATTAACAACAACAAATTTTCAGTTTTGGGTAAAAGTCCGTCCTCAACTGGGGACAATGGGCTCCAGTATAATATTTTCGAAACTGCTGGAAAAATTCATCCGGACTACAATAAAATAATAATGGTTATTGCATTACTTGATTTAATTTTGATTTAACGCTAAGACTTTTAAAGGAATTCAACCTCCGTATTCAGTACCTTTATGCAGTAAATTCCAATACGAATTAGCATAAAAAGTAATATATCGTACTAAGAATAAATTATGTGCATACATAAAGAGGTGTACCCATATGGGTACAGCGGGCGTAAATGGGTTAAAGTCGGTTCCTGAAAGATGGAATCTTGAATTTCCTAGAGAATAATACAAGTTTGGTTTTGGTTGGATTAACACTCAGCCCGCTCTGTACTCCCCAGGAGCAGATCATTCTGACTGCCGTCTCCAATCTTTGTGTGATAATGTCTATATGGATACCAGACACAGCCACCGCCACATCGTCTGCATAGGCGACAGTCTTGAAGTTCAAGGAGTCTAGATCCCTGAGTAGCATATTTATTGCTACATTCCATAGCAGTGGGGAAAATACACCACCTTGTGGTGTGCCCCTTACCACACTTTTGGACCACTGGCCATCTTTTGGACCAAACTACTGGGTGGAGGGTCCTGGTCATGTGGCATGTGGCATGTAGGTAGAGGATAACCACACCACAGATTCAGCCTCTCCCCAAACTGCAGTCACCGAATCTTCATCACTGTAATCAGATAGAATGAAGATGTTGAGGTGATCTTTTGCTATAATACAGGATCTAATAGTTTTATTGTTACCTGAATCTGCTGCATACAATAATTTGTAGCCTTTTGCGTTGAGTCCACAAATTTTACCATCAATTATCCATGGCTCTTGGACTAATGCGATGTCTTCACCACGTTCTGCAAAGCGAAGAATTAATGCAACAGTTGCTGCCTTAGAGTGATGGAGGTTGATCTGTATCACCCTCACCATCTTTATCAGGGTCGTAGATGACGGTAACAACAATGTCCTCTGGATCAGAGTCCAGAAGGACATCTTCGTCCTCCTCCGCAACCCCCAGACGCCCGAAGAACTCCCCAACCAGACCTAAGTCTGATTGTGAGCCCTCCGTAGTGCCATAGAGTGCGGGTTCATCCACTACCTCATCTATTTTGGATAGAATTGATTGGCTGTAGCTATCAGCCACGCCTTTACCTTGCGGCTCTTCAAATTGGTCGCTGGAAGTTTCGGGGTTGGGTTTGTCATCACCTCGGTAGATACTCAGCTTGATACTATCATAACCATAGTAAATCTTGCCTTGTCTCTTCCGAAGTGGTGACAACAATTCCTTGTTTAGGACCACAACCGCCTTCCTTGTCAGAAACCTTCACTACCTTCCAGTCACTGGTTGGTAGATCAGCATTACCTCGCCGAATGATCGACAGGATTGTCGCAGGGTCGTGAAACTTGGAATAATCGCAATGGATCTCGGCCTGCGTGGTATATCACCGACCGGGACCACATCCAATCTAGCGCAGGGCCACACTTCCCCTAGGGACGTCACTGCTAGCTTTGGCTGATTTGCTGAACTTTCACTTGTACATGAAAGCAGCTTTATGTGACCTTGAAACCAGCCAGCATCCACATTTGGGGGTGCTGGAATGGATCCATTGCTCAAGAAATCTTCCAGCAACTTGAGACGGATCATCTCCCATTTCTCACGCTTCTGTCAATGATAGTTCTTATCAGTGGATCTTTGGCAACCTCACTGTAAGGTCTATTTATGACTCTGGTTGATGGCTGAGTAAGCATTTTCGGGTTGTTTTGTGTCCGATTGAGAATTTTGCTGATGCATCGGCTCCTCCCCCGATCGTTATCTTTTGGACGCAGCTGACGTAAATGGTTTGTCTACATCTGCATCGGGTTTGGAGCTTTCAGCATTAGCTAAATGGCCTTTGGCCCAAGTGAGGGAGGATTTTTCCTCCGTTGATAAATTAGTAATTGGTCTTTTACCAAATTTATCAATAATACGTTGGGCGGCACGCCCTTCGATGAAGGCCCTTCTTGAGTTAATTTTGCGGTCTTTTGGGGCTGTTTTTAATGCCGTTTGGGCGGGGGCACATTGCAACTGAACTTGTGGGCTCAGTTGGTGCAATAACCGCAGGGTTGCATACAGCAGTCACCGGAGCAACCGAGGCAGGGATTTTTGCTGAACTGGAGTCAGCACGGACCGTAGAGGTACCAGCCGAAAAGTCGAGTGGTACCTCATTTGGATTGACCTCAGCAGTTGCATTAGCTTGTACTGCTGGGCAACATTGCATTCGGCAGGCGAGGGTTGCCCCTGCTCACCTCCTGTTTGTTTTATTTAGATTTTTGTTTATTTTGTTCCCACGAGTATGCACGTACGTCCATGCAGGGACGGCGTACATGGATTAGGCAACTATTCTTTACACCCGACCCGTGCCTTAGCGTCGGGGGGAGCTGTTAAAGACTAGTCTTCTTATACCACTGACTAACCACTCAGATTCTCAGTACTGCTACCTTCACCTTAATCTTACAAGTGGGTCAATTTTGGTCCGCGGGTCGGACTGAATCGGCTACCTTGTTTAAAATTTTACAAGCCACTCCCCTGAACCATTTGTTCAATGTATCCATAGGGATGGCTAACAATTCTGACATCTCTCGGGCATGGTACCATTTTGGGTGAATGGCTGCCATGCTCGAGAGGTTTCGGAAACAAGGGCTGGTTCACACAACCTAGCAGATTCCAACCTCTGCGCAACTGCATAGCAGAATCCACAGAGACCGGGCCCTGCCCGAGCAAGTGAATCACGGGAAATATGAAAATTGAGCTCGTCCCCTATCCGCCACCTGGGGACGCGTACGATGGGAGACCGACAACTCCCCACGGAGACTGATAGACTAGCGCGCTATCGATCATGTGTAAATCTTTTTTATAATATTCTTAATAAGGATATACATATTAGCTTTAAGGATTATATTAGCTTTCTTGTTATTTCGTTTATATATGTAAATCAACATAGAAACTGTTTGTTAAAACATAAAATATACCTTTGGTGTAGTGGTTAAGTGCGTGCCTACAAAGCGAAGCACACCAGGTTCGATTCGATCCCTGGCAGAGGACGAAAAAATTTTCACTTCATTTATTCAGGTTTTAAAAATTGAATGGCTTCAAACCCCTCTAGACAATCCATCAAAGGAAAGCGCCCTTGACCTTCCACCCAACTCCCTGGAAAAAAAGAGTATAATATGAGGGCAAAAATAAAGTTAGGCAGCCGCCAGCCAACCACAAAAAGAAAAGGTAGAAATAAATCAAAGATTGATTAGATTAGATTAGAAAAAATAATTTCAAAGATGCTAAAAAAAGGCTTTATAATTAATATACATATGTATACTTACATATTTATTTACCTTTTTATAAAGCAGAAGTTTTTAAATTGTTTTCAGTTTTTTATTTTAAACATTTTTTGTTAGAGTTTGTTTTTATACAAAACAAAAATTAGCGCTGATGCACAGGGGGGTATTTTGCCAGTCTAGCTGGACATTAGGCCAAAACTTAAGTACGCAGCTCGACAGACAATAATTCTGCATGGTATAGAGAATTTTCAAGGCTTTTGGTTGAGATTTGTCGTTTTGGGACACTGTTAAAATCAGGAAAGTTGAGTAAATTTCATACGTTTTTATTGACTTTTTACGTTTTTGAGAGGTTTGCAATATATTTTTTGTGACTAAATGAATAAAGAGGTTGTATTGATTTTTTTCTGTGAAAGGCAACAGCTACTTACATATACATATGTATGTATGTACATAGGTATGTATGTACATATTAATTTTTAGAAATTTTTATGATAAAAAATTTCGTTCGAAAATAAAAAAAAAATATTTTTTTTTTTGTCAAACAAAAAAGTGAAAAGGTTTTAGAGAGTGAGGACCGTCGCGATCCTAATTTTTTCCAAATTTCACCTTTTTTACTTATTTGCTCATTTTGTATAGGTAGATACGAGTAAGAAATCTTTTTGTCGGCCATAATTTGTTTGGCTTCTAAGTTGTTTTAAATAAATTAATTGTTATTATTTTAAATAAAATTTATTGTTACTAATAAAAATAAGTTATTATCTATAGTTATAATAAAATTGTGATTATCTGCCTGTTTGTGTTCGCATCACGTAAAAACTACTAGGTGAATTTTAATAAAGTTTTATGGAAAAAATGCTTTTATAAATATTCTTCTCTTTGACATATAAGCTTAAAAATTAATATTTTTTGGAAATTAGCAAAAAATTTTGGAAAATCCTCATGGACGTAATCCTGTCCATAAAAACTTGAAATTTTTATTTTTATGGTATTAAGGCATATCGTAGCGTTAAAGTCTCAACCACTAAGTTTTTTGCATTTAAGATTCAAAAAATAAGGAAAGTTTCAGGCGAATTAGAGCATTTTTGGTATAGTTAAAAGTTTTTTTTTTTGATAAATATAAAAATAAATGTTAATTTACACACAGAAATTTGCAAGTTGCTGATGGCGCCAAAACCACGTAAGCGACAAATTTGGCTACAGTTAATTGTAAGTAAAAAATTAAAAAAAAACAAAAGTTTCTCTACCCTTTAGAGAGTCGCACAGCCATGTTTTGCAAAAAAAAATTGTTTTGAAGCCCCTATTAAAGAAGTTATTAAGTTTTTTTCGTTTTCTGAAAAACGATTTATTGGCGCTTACGTGGTTTAAGAATAAATGCAACGATATGCAATCCACTTTTTCATAATTACATTATTTTTGCAATTACTATTTTATGTCACCGCCCACAAAAGGAGCGGGGGGAAAATGGCATTTTAGAATCTCCAGGGTCCAATTTTAGAGTTTTGAACATTCGCTGACTATAAAAGTTGTATTTGCTAAACAAATGTGAATTTTTCAGAGGTAAGATTAGTTCTTCTAAGGAGAACTTTTTTTTCTTGGTCCATTTTTTTTATTTTATAGATTTATCAGCCTATGATCATAAAAGATTTTTCTACCAAGTTTTATTAATATAGGGGCACTGATATATAAGCTAAAAAAAGTAATGTCCGGCTAAATTGTGATGGTTGGTTGCATCGTACGTACTGTAAAAGGAATCCTGTAAAAAATATTGGAGCATTTTATTACTTTCAAAATCGCGTTATTAAAGTAAAAACGTAGGGAAAGAAAATCTTCAAATGTGGCAACTATAAATACAAATGCTTTTGTTTACTTTTCTTGGGAGATGTGAATTTTTGGTTTTGTCATGGTAAAATATTTCATAAATTTTAAAAATCGCCTCATTAAAGTAAAAACGTAAGGAAAGAAAATCGTCAAATCTGGCAACTATAGATATAAATGCTTTTGTTTACTTTTGTAGAGAGATGTGAATTTTTGGTTGTGTGTTCAAATTCACCTGCGAGAAAATAACAAACTCTGGCCCAACAAACTTTTTTTTTCATACAATCGAAGAGAGACAAAAACTCTCATTTGTGCAGAAAAATTAGCGTTTTCTCAGTTTTGCAGAATGTGGCTGCCAGACCAGAGTTTTTTGCAAATAAATAAATTGGTACTACCAAGTTAGTAATATTTTGTAGAATGTGCTGCCAGACTAACTTTTGTCCAAATAAATAATTTAGTACTACAAGATTAGTAATAAATTATTTAAAGCCCATACAGTAATATTTAAAATTAATGGCCAATTTTTGAATTCGTATTTATCCTTAAGTTGTATTTAAATATGAAAATTAGTTTTTCGCCACGCTCTTATATGAAACTTAATATTTAAAGTCTATTTAAGTTTTACACATAACTATATGTTTTTATCAGCTTGATTTTGTCCATGAATGAACAAATGTGAGGCAATTGACAGTATTTGTATTATTTTACACAAATTAATTAAAATATAATGTTTCCTTTTTATGAAATTATTAATATTACATGTATTATTATCAAATTATCTGCATTTGTTTTGATATTTTTTGATGCTACCATATTTTTACCACAATTAGGTAAGAACATTTAAATAAGACTGAAAAACTGAAACTGTATTTAAATACAACTTAAAATTAAATGAAATGAAAAAATTCGAAATCCACCTACCACAAAAAATAATCAAAATAAACTTAAAGGACAGGTTTGCATTTACATATGAAAACTTTTAAATCAAGTATTTCTTTTCCTGTAATAACATAAAAATTCTGGAGTGGCCTACAGAAAACAGATATTACATAAAAAATAAAAGATCAAAGTATATTCGAATGAAAAAAAATTCTTATTTTCGGTTTGGGGTGTCAAGTAAACTACCACTTGTTTCCTCTTGATTATGCTCTTCATCTTCATATACCAAAGGCACATACAGAATTTAAATATGTAAAACAAAAGGGACATGTATGTAAATATAATAAAAATAATAATAAACAAATAGCGTACACACAAAAAATAAGATTCTAAAATAGTGTACTTTCCACTAAAATAGTGAACGATTGGTCATCGTACCTATAGGTCAGCACTTTTGTAAAAATTTACAAATATTTTAAAGTATAAAATACACTATTCAAATTCTTTCATCAACAAAATTTTTATTTTGGTTTATCAAAAGATAACATATTAAGGTTGTTAATTTGTTAAAAATGTTAAATATTTACGAAACAATTTAAACTTAAAGCGAATTTAATTTATATTTTGATAAATTAAAATAAATAGTTTTTTTGATGAAAGAATTTTATTTAATGTGTTTTATAATTGACAATATTTGTAAAATTTATAAAAGGATAAAAGAAAACCTTTTTTAATACAAAAGCAGGAAAAAGTAATAAAAAGAAATGTAATAAACTTGGTAGCACTCTGAAGTTTTGATTTGTTAATAAAAAAATATTGGTTATATATAAAAAAAAAATTATTTAATAAATTTTACTGAAATTGTACAAAAAGACATGAAGTGTACCATTGCACCAATGATGCATCGATTGTACCTAATTTGATACAATAGTACCACAATCACTTGTATTGTTGTAAAATCATTTTAGTATTGCCATATTTTTAAATTTTTAGTACAAAAAAAACTTGGGATCACAACACTTTTAAGCGAATTAAAGTCTGGTATACCTTAGTTATATGTTTATTATTATATTTTTTTCAGGCAGGACTTTGGGTTTCAGGTAACTAAAATCTAATAAATTCATTCATTTATTAATATATTTTGTTTTTTTTTTGTCTTCACAGCTTTAAATTTGTTGGAAGGAGGAAAGAGAGAAAAGGTAAGTCCCATAAGTGCCAAAAAACATTTTGAAATAGAAAATTAATGTTTCCACGACAAAACGAAGCACTTGCTTCACCCTCTGTTAGGAGCCGGTAATTCTGCAATTTAAAGCAGGTGGTTGAAATTCCTCCAAAGTAACTGGATCTTAATCCGGTGAAATAATAAATAATTTATTAACAAAAAAAGTGCTTATGATTTCTCCGTAGAAAGAATAGAAAAATTTATCAGCCAAATACTGCCGGAAACTGATTGAGGTGATGCAAAAAAGTTCAAACGCTGTAGTTCTGCAAAAGAGCTCTGTAACTAAATTTCCTATTAGTAAAGTAAATAACTATAATCCTGAACATAAATTAAAAATGTTGCAATTTAGTTAGTTACAATAATAAACAATTTTAATTTAATAGTTCTCCAATCCTGTGACAGTCTTAATTTATATTCAAGATCTTTTATATTTACTTTGATAACCCATTCGTTTATAATTAATAGATAATTCAGTTACAAGGAAATTTTTCTGATCTACAGCATTTGAACGTTTTTGCCTCAATCAGTTTTTGGCAGTATTTAGCTGATATATTTTTCCATTCTTTTTAGTGGGAAATCCTATGGTCTTTTTGGTTATTAGATAACTTTTTAATTATTCTTTCAAATAACTCTAGGCATAATCTGTCGACTTAGAATCCGGTTAATTTGGTAAAATTTCAAGTATCTGCTGGAATTTGAAGAATAACCAGCTCCTAACATTGTTGCTTATAAAGTTAGTAAATTATCAACATTAAAACAATTCAAAAATCAAGGTCAATTATCATTACTTTAAAATACCTTAATCGAGCCAAATTTTGTTACAATTGATGCGGATTTGGTACAACTTTATCAATGGGGCGGTACAATTTAAACACTATCAGATCCCAACACTGATTCAAACATGATACCTGCGAGAAAATAACAAACTCTGGCCCAACAAACTTTTTTTTTCACACAATCGAAGAGAGACAAAAACTCTCATTTGTGCAGAAAAATGAGCGTTTTCTCAGTTTTGCAGAATGTGGCTGCCAGATCAGAGTTTTTTGCAAATAAATAAATTAGTACTACCAAGTTAGTAATATTTTGTAGAATGTGCTGCCAGACTAACTTTTGTCCAAATAAATAATTTAGTACTACAAGATTAGTAATAAATTATTTAAGGCCCATACAGTAATATTTAAAATTAATGGCCAATTTTTGAATTCGTATTTATCCTTAAGTTGTATTTAAATATGAAAATTAGTTTTTCGCCACGCTCTTATATGAAACTTAACATTTAAAGTCTATTTAAGTTTTACACATAACTATATGTTTTTATCAGCTTGATTTTGTCCATGAATGAACAAATGTGAGGCAATTGACAGTATTTGTATTATTTTACACAAATTAATTAAAATATAATGTTTCCTTTTTATGAAATTATTAATATTACATGTATTATTATAAAATTATCTGCATTTGTTTTGATATTTTTTGATGCTACCATATTTTTACCACAATTAGGTAAGAACATTTAAATAAGACTGAAAAACTGAAACTGTATTTAAATACAACTTAAAATTAAATGAAATGAAAAAATTCGAAATCCACCTACCACAAAAAATAATCAAAATAAACTTAAAGGACAGGTTTGCATTTACATATGAAAACTTTTAAATCAAGTATTTCTTTTCCTGTAATAACATAAAAATTCTGGAGTGGCCTACAGAAAACAGATATTACATAAAAAATAAAAGATCAAAGAATATTCGAATCAAAAAAATTCTTATTTTCGGTTTGGGGTGTCAAGTAAACTACCACTTGTTTCCTCTTGATTATGCTCTTCATCTTCATATACCAAAGGCACATACAGAATTTAAATATGTAAAACAAAAGGGACATGTATGTAAATATAATAAAAATAATAATAAACAAATAGCGTACACACAAAAAATAAGATTCTAAAATAGTGTACTTTCCACTAAAATTGTGAACGATTGGTCATCGTACCTATAGGTCAGCACTTTTGTAAAAATTTACAAATATTTTAAAGTATAAAATACACTATTCAAATTCTTTCATCAACAAAATTTTTATTTTGGTTTATCAAAAGATAACATATTAAGGTTGTTAATTTGTTAAAAATGTTAAATATTTACGAAACAATTTAAACTTAAAGCGAATTTAATTTATATTTTGATAAATTAAAATAAATAGTTTTTTTGATGAAAGAATTTTATTTAATGTGTTTTATAATTGAAAATATTTGTAAAATTTATAAAAGGATAAAAGAAAACCTTTTTTAATACAAAAGCAGGAAAAAGTAATAAAAAGAAATGTAATAAACTTGGTAGCACTCTGAAGTTTTGATTTGTTAATAAAAAAATATTGGTTATATATAAAAAAAAAAAAATTATTTAATAAATTTTACTGAAATTGTACAAAAAGACATGAAGTGTACCATTGCACCAATGATGCATCGATTGTACCTAATTTGATACAATAGTACCACAATCCCAACACTTGTATTGTTGTAAAATCATTTTAGTATTGCCATATTTTTAAATTTTTAGTACAAAAAAAACTTGGGATCACAACACTTTTAAGCGAATTAAAGTCTGGTATACCTTAGTTATATGTTTATTATTATATTTTTTTTCAGGCAGGACTTTGGGTTTCAGGTAACTAAAATCTAATAAATTCATTCATTTATTAATATATTTTGTTTTTTTTTTGTCTTCACAGCTTTAAATTTGTTGGAAGGAGGAAAGAGAGAAAAGGTAAGTCCCATAAGTGCCAAAAAACATTTTGAAATAGAAAATTAATGTTTCCACGACAAAACGAAGCACTTGCTTCACCCTCTGTTAAGAGCCGGTAATTCTGCAATTTAAAGCAGGTGGTTGAAATTCCTCCAAAGTAACTGGATCTTAATCCATTGACTAAATTGACTTGTCTCAAAACAGTTTTTCGAAAATTTAGTTCGAAACAGTAACTGGTCTGAGAAAAAGCAATGATGCCAAAATGTAGCCAAGACCTTGGCACATCATCCCCCATTTGCGGAATTTTGGCACAAGTCCCCATTTTTCCCCTAGAGGGCAAAAAGTGACTAAATTGACTTGTCTCAAAACAGTTTTTCGAAAATTTAGTTCGAAACAGTAACTGGTCTGAGAAAAAGCAATGATGCCAAAATGTAGCCAAGACCTTGGCACATCATCCCCCATTTGCGGAATTTTGGCACAAGTCCCCATTTTTCCCCTAGAGGGCAAAAAGTGACTAAATTGACTTGTCTCAAAACAGTTTTTTGTGTTGAAGTGTTTTTCTTCAAAACATTTTTTTTGTGTTATTTTAATAAAAAGAATAATAAAAATTTTTTTTTAATACAATTTTTTGTATTTTTAATAAAAAAAATATATAATAATACTTTTTTTAAAATTACTGAAAGTTTGTTAAAAATTCGTGCAGGTTTGTTGAAGGCCGAAAAAGAAGAAAATATATGCAGGTGTTACCAGATGATATTACACGGATTTGTACTAAATTGGCATATTTAAATTTGGTAGCACTTAAATTTGAGTCTGCAAGACCGAAAATGCTCATTTCTATCTGTAAAAGAGAGAAATTTTCTCGCTCTCACTGCAAAACCAAAAAAGTTTGTTCAAAAGTTTGTTATTTTCACGGAGATTTCAAATTCTGTGTTCGGCATTTTTCAAATCATAAGCAGAGATGCAGACAGATGCATACAGAGATAGATAGATAGATAGCCAGCAAACAAGTAAACAGCTTTGCAGTGACAAATTAAATTTTTAAACAAATGCTATAGAAAATTAATAGAAAGTTTTTTAAGTTTTAGTATTCAGATAAACTCGGTGCATAAAAAATAAACTAAAATGTCTGGTACAATATTGGAGAATCTTAGTGGACGGAAGTTATCCATATTGGTGGTTTTATTGTTGCTGTGCCAAGTGGCTTGCTTCTTGTTGGGTGGCCTTTTTGCACCAGTACCAGCTGGTCATCAGAATATTTTGGGAATGGTGTGCCGAGATCAAAAAGAGCGTCAGAATGATACATCATTTTGGTTGTACACGCGAGGTGCTGGACAATGCTTGTCGATATCTCAAAGGGAAATTGAAAATCACGATACCAAAATGGCAAATGGAATTGTTTATTTGTTTCAAATGCCATTACCAAGAGATGACAAGGAGTTGGATTATTCCAGATGGCAACAAAATTTAATTGGAGTATTACAAGTAGACTTAGCATATGTGTCGGATGGAACTCTAATGGAACCCCCAAAGGATCTACAGTTGACAATTGATACACGTCTAGCC
Organism: Phasia obesa; assembly: GCA_949628195.1. NCBI lineage: Eukaryota > Metazoa > Arthropoda > Insecta > Diptera > Tachinidae > Phasia > Phasia obesa. The sequence goes on along the minus strand of OX451217.1, from coordinate 57,717,968 downwards.
TACCGAAATAAAGTGGACCACCCCAGTGATTGGAAATTGTATGCTCATTCTATAGAAAAGAGATATTTGGATTGCCATCCAGTGCACAAGAGCCAACAGGAAACGTTATATTCCTGCGAAATGATTCCACTTTTCGAGTTGGGTTCATTGCATCATGACTATTATCTCCTTAATTTGCGGTTTCCCATGGACACTGACATGAAAATGAACTTAAATATTGGCCATATGCATGACCTGACGCTTACAGCTATTTATCAAAATGGTGGCTTTACTAAAGTCTGGCTGTCCTTAAAAACTGTACTTTTCCCATTCATTGTAGCCATAATGATTTGGTTTTGGCGACGTGTTCACATACTACAACGATCACCTGCTTTGTTGGAATATATGCTAATTTATTTAGGTGGAGCATTGACTTTCTTAAATCTTCCCCTTGAGTTTCTGACATTGAGTATGGAAATGCCATATATGCTTTTACTAAGCGATATCCGACAAGGAATTTTTTATGCCATGTTATTGTCATTTTGGTTGGTATTCGCTGGCGAGCATATGCTAATACACGACTCACCGCAAAAGAATTCTATACGATCACGCTACTGGAAGCATTTGTCTGCCGTTGTGGTTGGGTGCCTTTCGTTGTTTATATTCGATATATGCGAGAGAGGTGTTCAACTGCGTAATCCATTCTATTCAATTTGGACTACACCATTGGGTGCCAAAGTAGCACTAAGTTTTATAATATTGGCAGGCATATCAGCTGGTGTTTATTTTCTATTTTTATGCTATATGGTTTTAAAAGTTTTTCGCAATATTGGTGCAAAAAGAACATCATTGCCATCTATGTCACAAGCTAGGCGCTTGCATTATGAAGGTAAAATTTTATTAAAAATTATTAAGACTGCAGAATTACTGCTTATTTCGATTTGAAAAGAAAACATTTTCGAAACAATGTATACAAATAAATGTTTTTCTCTCGGATCAAAATACGTAATAACCAATCTATATACCTACATATATAAATTTCTAATTGAAGGGAAAACATTTTCGAAACAAAGTAAAATACATACAAATATCTATATTTATTCTTTCGGATCTAAATATGCAGTAACCACCCTGCTACTATTACTATTTTACCATTTTAGGTCTGATTTATCGTTTTAAATTTCTTATGTTGGCCACATTATTATGTGCTGCTCTAACTGTTGTCGGCTTTATAATGGGGCAAGTGGCAGAGGGTCATTGGAAATGGGACGAGGATATTGAAATACAATTGACCTCAGCATTTTTGACCGGCGTCTATGGCATGTGGAATATTTACATATTTGCTTTATTGATCTTATATGCACCTAGCCACAAGCAGTGGCCATGTATCAATTCGAACGAAACTTCACAGTCAAATGAGAATATTGTAGCAGCTGCAGCTAATGAAGAAATTGAATTTAGTAATTTACCCTCAGACTCTAACCCAAGCGAAATTTCATCTTTAACATCATTTACACGTAAAGTAGCATTTGATTAAAGCCATTATATTTACTAGAATAAGAATATTTTATTTTTATAAGTACTTAATAATCTTTACATTCACTTTTAAAATATTTTTTATATGTTTATTAAGCATTCTGTTCGCGAAAAAAGGTAATCAATTTTTAATATTTATTTCGATTATTCGTGTTCAGTGGAAATAATAACCCCCATATTTATAAAAAAAATATATTAGAAATCTATTTTAGAACAAATTTTTCGTACAAAAGTTGTTCTAAAGTACATTTTAAATAAGTTTTATTTTTTATGAATATGGGGGTTAATATTTAAGTTGATATCCTCTGATTATTAAAACATTTTATTGGAAAATATATTAATAGAATATTTATAAAAACCAAATTGACTTAAATATTGGCTTGATAATTAAAAATATTTTTTAAAGTGAGAATTTCTCGCATTACATTAAAATACTTACATGCATATTTTCAGTATTAAAAGGCAAATATATAAAAGAAGCCTGTATTTAATATAGAATTTAATTCTTATAATTTATTCTCTATTTCACATATTTATTAGTAATATTAGTTTAAGTGAAAATACATTTTTTTAATATTCATAATAAAGCAACCACTTATAAACAAATTTGGGGGCAGGCATGTTACAAATTCCGTTCGGAATTGAATTGATTCCGTAGTTACCATTCCATTTGGAATGGTTTTAGCATCTAGAGATTCCGTTCGGTTTTATTGAACCGAAAGAAATACAAAAGCACTTTAAATGTATTAAATATGGCAACATAACAACGAATTTGGCAAAGCAAAATATGGCTGTTATAAAATACAATAAAAATTCAAGAACTACAAATCAAAGGAATTATTTAATTGGAACAGCAGAAGAACATAAATAAGAAGTTGATAAATTCTTATATATAATTTACTAATAAAAAGATGAATAGTTTAAGCGACTTGAAAATTATTAAAATATCCTTTGCATATACCAAATTGAGAGTGGTTTCATTTCGCCAAAGTTTTCATTTTACGTTTTCTATAGAAGCAAAATACAGATTCACTTCCGAACGGAATTTTGGTCCGTGACATAGCTGATTGCTTTAAATTCTGAGTGCATATACATATGTAGTTCAGCTCTGTAAGTATGGCTGACATCCAAAACGTCAATTGATTTGTATTCGAACAAAGTGTATTGCAAGGCATATTCATTCGCCTTGGTGTAGTTTCATAACGGCGCAGTATAAAACGTTGACCATACATACATACCCTTTCAAAACGCTGTCGACGAGTATTCGTAACGCATTTAAAAGGTAATCAGGGCATAAGTTCATGATTCAAATACGGTAGCACAATTGTATAAAAAACTGCTCTTGATACGTTTTGAAAGTCAACCTAAAAAACACGGACACGGACGGAACAAACATTTAAAAAACAGTCACTGGACATCAGTGACAATAATGGAGTTGACACTACTATTGCGGTTTTAACATGTTCGAGTAGAAAACTTTGGATTTGATAATGGAAAAAAGGCTGCAAAATAAAAAATATAATCAAAATGTTTTTGTTTTTATAGATAATTGAATTATAAGTCATAATTGTGTTTTACTGTGCATCTATAAAAATATTATGTTATGAGCGCTTTAAATTTTTTAAGTGTATTTAAAAAAAGACAAAATATGATTATCAGCATCACCCTGTTCAATTATTTGTTTTTTGCTTTGTTTGTTTTCATCCCCTCTTTCTTTATTATTGTTGTTCGGTATATGAATACTTAGCTTTTTGACATTTTCTTTTTGTATTATTGAATAAATAGAAACAAGGAAACGAAGACGAGAAGAAAACACAAAATACACAAAACAAATTTTTTCTCTAACATAATACCATCCATTTATCTTGAAAAGTTTGATAATAGCGTCTAAAAACAATTATAAAAATTGTCCCGTGTTTTTATAGAAGGAGAGTATAAATACTTAAGCCGTCATCATTAAGGGATATAGAAATCCACAACAACCACTCGTCGACGAAGCCGAGGAGGTGGAAACAGAGCACACCACAATGGCCGCAAATGATTCAGGTGTGGACACTAGCAACGATAGTAATGACGGTGTGACAGCTAGTATAATGATAACACCGCCGCCGCCAATAATGCCGCCCACGCCAACATCGTCACCGAATACCCACGAGTGGCCAACAATTAATCCCAATGCATTCCATCTCAACTCGGATGAGCATTTTGCGCTACCTACTTTACCGCCACTGCCATTGAATTCTTCGTCGCAATCATCAGACTTTATGTCTAGTATAATCCATCCTAGTACCCTGCCCTCTAGCAGTCACAACTTTAAAATGCGTCCCCGCACGTGCATAAAGAGTAGGTTGCGATTTAGTTACAACAACATTTTTGCCGAATCAACGGGTCGCAAGTTGCGATATGCTGCCTCAACAAATAACATAGAGTTGTTAACTCGAGTCTTAGAGTCTGGAGCTGATCCAAATGCCTCGGACGAATATAAACGTAGTCCGTTGCATTTGGCTTCTTGCCGTGGTTACATACAAATTGTGCAGCAGCTGCTTAAATTTGGAGCGAATCCCAACGTGGTTGATTCGTTGGGAAATACTCCGCTACATTTGGCCGTTATTTCGGCCAGTTCTAATAATTTTAACGTTGTGGTGCGTGTCCTTCTGCAAGGCGGAGCCAGTGTTCATATGTTTGACCGCAGCGGAAAATCACCTCTAGAACTTGCCGAAGCTAAACTACGATTACTTCGTACTAGATACGAGAATCCTACACCTGAAACAAGTAAAATTTTAGAGGACATGTGTATGTTAACTGCTCTAATTCTACGATATATGGTTAAACAGCAGCGGGAACTTGAAGATCTCTCAAATTTAGAGAAACGCTTGCAAAATCTTAGTACCCGCGACGATCAAGAACAGGTTGTTTCTCAAACTGCTGACGAGTTATTAGCCAGCATTGAGGGTCTATCGATTAATAAGTAAAACAAACTGGCCGGTAAAAATAAGATCACTCTTAATTTTTATTAAAAACAAAATGTGTATTGTTGCGTAAGTATCGTCAAAATATTTGTTTATACCTACTTCTTATATTTGTTTAAACTTCTTACATTTGTTTAAACTTCTTATATTTGTTTAAACTTCTTTCATTTGTTTAAACTTCTTATATTTGTTTAAACTTGTATAAACTTCAGTCAACCCGTTTTGTTTTTTCCAACACCCAATATTATAGTTGTGCTTGTTCACAGTGGTTTAAAAGGGTTGTAAAGATTTTTATTTTTACAACATAATGAATAAGCAGAAAGACACCAACAGAAACTAGTAAATGTTCTATGGCATATGTATATCCAGCTTAATTCTATTTTCTCCAAAATAATTCATATAAAAACTTTTTGAATATTACTAATATAGAAGAAAATTTAGTTAGATTTTTCTTTAAGTTAGATTACATATTTTATATTAAAAAAGATATGTACATATCAATTCATTTCTAAGGTCCAACAATTTAAGGCTTTATGAAAAGCGAAAATCTCAATTTACCACATTTTTGGATAGTAGAAATTTCGTGTATAAAACTACTCACTAAACCAAGAGAAAATGTTATGCAGGGGAGGTAGAAGGTAAATATGTTCTACTAATATATTTTCTACAATGTTGCTGAACACACCCTACACCTCACATGTAAAGAAAACATAGTTTTATATACCGATATCATGCAAGAACAGGCCAGAACTCAGAAACTTTAGCAACCTCTAAAATAAAATTCTGATGTGATCTTTCATCACGCCGATCGACACTCGTATATTTTTTTGGCCTCTTCTTCTAGAATACCATAATTTTGAATAAGTTTGAAATTGTACATTGTAATCTACAAAAATAAAATACAAATTACTCAAAGCAAACACCGGTTTGTCGTATATGTAATTTGAATTTCGTCTGTTTTTAAAAAATCCGTAAATTGGAAAAACTACGTTTTTCGAACTGTTAAAAAACCTGTTTTATAACTCTAATTGATTCAAAGCTTAACTAAAATTCTACCTATTTGGAAGATTGTTTTTGTATTAAATAAAAATTTTGATTGTGAACTAGTTTTTACTTGAAATCTAAGATAATGAATTTTTAAAAACTATGTACATATTGGGCTATTTTGAATTTCAATTATAGAACTAAAAGCTCACTAATGTGAAGAATTGTAATTGTAGCCCCCTTACAGACAACATGAATAATTAGCATTTATTTCAAAGAAAGCTGAAATTACTTTTTCTGAAACTGCTCCACAATTGAAATTTTTAAATAATTTGTCATTATCTGATTGATTGTCGACTTGTGTTGACATGTTGAAATAGCTAAATTCAGTAAAAACTCACAAGTTAATTTTAACGAAGACTGCTAATGCAAATTAACGATAATTCACAAGTTAATTTGGATTAAGACTGTTAATGCAAATTAACTCTGTCGTCTGTCTACGCTATTAGACAATTACAATTGAAATTAAAAATGCCTCTATATGACGATTTACAAAATTCAGTAACTTTCGACCATTGTCTGTTATAATTTTATTATAATAAATTTAATTCTATATATTAATATTTAATAAGTCGCTAAAATTTTATATTTTGATTTTAGGATATAGTTTCGTTTCCTAATTTGGTTGCAGCTTGTTTGTACCGTTTGTGTGAAAACATACATCAAGGATTGTTTATAAGAAAAGATTGCACTAATACATACTAATGTATGGATATATGTATATAATATACATATAAGTATATATAAATACATATGTACAACTTTTCATTGCAATTTTTTTAACACAGATGACATTTTATTTGTATTCTTAAGATATTTTAATTGTTCATAATAACTTTTAACAAATATACATTTGTATATAAAGATACATTCATTTTATACATACATACATATGTGTGTATATTAAGCTTATTTTGCAGTGGTTAAACTTCAAATGTTTTACAAAGTACAACAACTCCACAAAATTAATATCATAGAAGAGAATTAAACATTTATTTGTTGTAAACATTTTCAATTTTTTTTGCCACAAAATCTTGTTTTAAGTTTCGAAATAAATTCAAATGGCGATTAAAAACAGATTCGAATTATTATATAGATGTTATCTATAAGCTACAAAATTAACTATTAAATAAGTTTTATTATAAAAATAAATATATAACTTTATACAAATAAAAAAATGTTCAGTAAAGCAAAGTTTCCATAATAAACAAATTTGTTCTAAAAATATGTTTGTAAATGTTTATTTACTTCTGATATATACTTATGTTAATTAATATTTCTAATAAAACTCATGAATTTTTATTTAAATTCGGAATTTATTATATTGATTTTTGTCGTAATTAATTTAACAATAATTTACATGAAAAACTATAGACATACACACGCATAGACAAGGTTAAATGCATTGACATAAATATTTGAACATCATGTGTACAATATTTTAAAATTATAAATAATATATCTCAAGAAGTATAAAGTTGTACTAATTGCTGTTGGCTTTATTGCCAATCAAATAAGTAGGTACAACAACCGGTGATAAAATATTTAAACAGAATAAGAAATAATTCTAGATATTTATTAACAACTAAAACAGAAATTTATTAAATAAATATGTGTCTATGTTAATAAAATTACTTGAAAAAAAAAACTTAAAAACATTTCGTGAATTCTATTCAAGAAATCGTAAACCATTTCAATCTATTGAGTGTGAAAAATAAAGGCATTTGCCGTTATAAATTAAATTTTTGTTTTATTTTATACTTACAGACATGTACATTCACCCCAGAAAACACAAAGTCAAATGTGTCTAATAATAGATTTTAAGCGTAATTGACAAACCTTTTTCAAGGAGATGTTTAATTATACAGGACTGTCACAGAATCCAATGTTGTCGGAATTGCATTTTAAACCGATAAAAAAATGCTTTGGTGTCATGAAATCCAATGTTATCGGTTTTAAGTTCGAACTTGAATTATAGTAGGTTTTAGGTGTCACAGAAACCAATATTATCGTTTTTTATTGGAAATAAACCAATCAGCAGTTAGCTGTCGGTTTCAATTTACTAGTTTTTGTTTTTAATTTTTGCAGACGAATATTTTGCAAAAATTTAATAAATTTATTTTACTTTATAAAAGTAAATATTTATTGATTAATATTTATATTAAAAATTAGGGGAAACCATAAAAATATCACCTTACATTGCAAGAGGCTTTACGAAGCGGGATAAGCCAACCATAGATTCCCGTTGGCTGAATCACTGAACAGTGCAGGTTTCCCGGAAAATACAAATGATCGTCACAACTAGGCTTAATAATCTTTATGTGTGTCCAACCAATTATTGCAGAATTAGCATTTGCTATAGAAATGTACCTGATTTGCGCTTTTCGTTGGAGTTTATTTTAAGTTGCACCCAAATGGACCGATACATAACGTCATGTAATACATAACGTCATGTAAAACTGTGCTTCTACCTAGAATACTAGATCTCCGACTGATCTCTGATAGGATCCTTCATCTAAAAATCGCAAAGAAGCTGCAAGTTGCAGCAATGGCAGAATCTTTGAACGTGGTAAGTGACTTTTCATTATGACAAGGACCATTCGGAAAGCGTATTTGTTTAACCGATAATATGCTGTAAGTCTGCAAATCAGCTTTAAATATGAACGAACAGTATAAAGTACTATGTACATACATATATATGTAATTACGCTGCCTTCGGCAGCTCAAGTGGATTGCGTCCTGCAGTAGTCATTTTGCTTTACCGTAAATTTTTTTTTATATATTTCAATAAAAATGCAACAACTTTTAATAATATTTGAACGAAAACAAATATTTTTTCAAAAAATTAAACAAATGTGGTAAACAAATGTACAAGTACCAAACAGCAGCTGATTCGAATATCGGTCTTATTTCCATTCGAAAATAATCAAACCGACTTGTTTTTTTTTTGATTCTTGATGAAATATTTAAATGTTAAATGGCAGAGGTTCGCCGGCACCCACATGATATGGGTGCCGGCGCACCCATGAATGTCTATAATTGATGACTTGTCAGCTAACGAATTAATTCCATGTACTAAGTAATTTAGCGAGTTCTTCTCTTTAAGAATAAGACACGAATTAAGCTGTCAGTATAGATTACCAAACGATTAATATTGTTTTCAATGGCAATATTGATAGCTTTTTTAATTGCGATGAAAACTTATGCAGAAACATTGAAAAGGTAGAAACGATCATTTGTGATTAGGCTTTGGGATTTTCCGGACTTTTTCAATTCCCGGGAAACGGGGAAAAAAATATTCGCATTCCCGGGATTCCCGGGAAAAATTCATAGTTTTAATAAAACATAAAAAATAACGCAAATAACGATTAGTATTAACAGTTTATAAAACTTCAATTCAGGTGACAAAAATAACAAGATATAACAAATATTTATAAATACTGAAAAAGTATTTTAATAATTATTTTTTTTACAAAATATGGTTTTAGAACTGTTAGTGCATTTTACAAATCACTGGACATTTTTTCCTTGTTTTTGTTGCGAAAGTCTCTCTTTAAAAGTTGGTTTGATCAAAATAACATCACCATTTCTAGTTGACGGTTCCACAGATTCGAGTGGCTTGAATAATCTGTTGAACAATTGTGCTAAATAAAAGGTCTGTTCAGTAACTTTCCTAGCAGAAACTAGCAACGAGAGAGTAAAACAGAAATTTACATTATTACTCTCCTAAATATGAAAAAGTAAATGAACGCTTTACTAGCAAAAGTTAGCAAGTAGACTACGGTGGCGTCAGGAAGTACTTAAAACTTGTACCGATTAGACCATAAAATAGTACGTTTGAAAACTTAATTGTACTGAAAAGGCAAACATAAAGTAATCTGTCGTTGTTAGCCAGAAATGTTGATTTAAAGAAGTTTAAACTGATAATAGTAATCTCAAGGAAACCATAGAAATAAATCAAACAACAAAAATAAAAACACAATAATTTAAATAAAATTGTTTTAAAATATTGGGTAGATTTTGAAAGAGTTTATGATGCAATTAAGCTTTAGAAGTCAATATTTTTGGTTAGTCAGTGCTAATAAACATTCTTATTTCAAAGAAACTTCTATATTATTTGCATTAATAATATTCCAAAACACAAATATGTTTATTGTTCAAAATATATTAAAAACTGTACAATACCAATTCTAAAATCGGAATTGTACCGAAAAAAGTACGATTGCAATAAATGTGTCATCCCTGATTTGTTTACTATTTATCATTTTAAAACAAAAAGACCTAAAATGAAAACTTAAATTTAAAAAGGAAAAACTAAATTTTATCGTTTGATATCCTTGCTAAATTAAAGAAAAACAATATACCAACAAAATTTTATATACTTTTATATTATTTTCACTACTAAATACTAATATTTTCCTCAATATTACAAAAATTTCTTTTTTCATACAATTTTTAAAAAAAAATATTTTGAACACAAAATCCCGAACAGCTGTTTGACTAATTCTTGCTACATAATAAAAATTTTACAAAAACTTGCAAGTAATTTTATTTCTCTCACATTTTTATTCTCTTGTTTTGCTCTCTCGTTGATAGTTTTTAGAGTTAATGAACGCTTTTCCAGTAACAATTAGTACTAATTTGCAGTTACTGAACAGAGCTAAAGTTTTATGGCATTTTTTTTGGCATATTAGCAATTTTATCATATTTTAAATATTTAAGTATCGCAAAAGTTTTATCAGCCCTTCGTTCATTTATTTTTCTTTTCAATCATCGTTTTTGAAATAGTCGAATTAAAAGCCAAAAGCTGATCGTAGAGGTTCTGAATAATAACATCTGCTGTTAACAAATGTGTGCCCCTGCGGCTCAAGCCCTCTACTTCAACTTTAATGGGATTTAAAAAAGCCACTAAATTTTCTAAAATCTGAACATATTCTTCTGTGCAATTGAAATTTATCAGAGTTTTATTAAACGCGTTCTTCGATTTAAGAAACGAATGAATCATTTTACATCATGAATTAAACGCGTCTCTTTGTCATATTCTTGTTTCTTATATTTCTAGTGACATATAAATATTACAATTACGATGCTGTGGGGAGCAATCCTACTAAGGCACCTGCGAGTTACAGTTTTAAACATCATGTATGAATGCATAGAACTACAATAATGTTTTGAAAACGGCTTTTCCCCACTCTCAAAACTTATTTTGAAATCTAAAGTGTCGTTTTTAGCACGATAATGCTCCAAACCATACAGCCCGATCCGTTAAATCGTGGATATCATCGAAAAGTGTACGAGTCGGATAAACAATACAATACAAAAAGCGAATTAATCGAAGGCAACAAACACGCTTGGTCCACAATTTCGATGAATTCGATGAAATCTGTGCAATTCAATTCCCAATCGAATTTACGAAGTGATTTTATGCAAAGGCGGCACTACGAATTACGCATTATCCTTAATACTGTAATAAATATAATATGAACGTATTAAAAAGTAATATACCCTGCAGATAATATTGGGCTACGTGGTCCATTGTAACTGAAATGGACTAGCTACAACATGGTCCTATGTCATGGACCATGTTATTTTCCAACAAGAGTTTGTTGTGAAACGACAAGTGTTCGCGTTTTAACGATTGTATAAAGTGTTGGCAAGAGCTGTACAGTACGTGCAGTGTGTTCCATCGTGTAGTGACATAGAGTAGTTTTGAAACTACACCCCATGTAATGCAAAGCGGGGTTATATGGTCCAGCTCTAGGACATCATTATGTTAAATGGATCATGTTTTCTCTATATACCTGGGTTACCTTTGGACTAGTCCTAGCCCCTTATGGAATATAATTTACATGCGTGTAAGGGCTAGTCACGTTATCTTCAGGATAGTTACTCAAAATACTAATTAAACTAAAATTATAGCAGATGGAGCTATCATGTTGACTAATTTTTAATAAGTTTTTTTAATACATACATATGTATGTACGAGTATGTATATTGTTTTTTAAAATAAGAATTAAAATAATTTATTGAATGTTACAGCAGTCATTGTTGTTTTATTTTAAAGGGAATTGATAAGAGTTTACTGGATAATAACTTGAAGGCTATAACGCAATTGGTTCAGATAATATTTAACATTAACAGTCAATGAATGTAAGTATTATTTCTTTTATGTATTTATGTGAAAAATTTGTTTACAAGTTTTTTCCAGCAACTTTGATTTTTAGGGTTCCGTACCCAAAGGGTAAAAACGTAACCCTATTGTTTTCGCTACAATGTCTGCCCGTCTGTCCGTCTGTCAGCGCCTTTTATCTCTGGAACCGTAATAGGTAGATTCTTGAAATTTTGACTGATGATGTATAGCTGTTGCCGCTATAGCAACAAATACTAAAACTTATAGGGTGTTTCGATAGAGAGATGTTATTCACGAATATGTGTTTATTTCTTGAACTGTACGAGGCATACACCTAAAATTTACACTTAAAACTTAGTTCGCTTTATAAACAAGTCTAAAAAAATAAACCTAAAAATTAAAGGGTATTCCGATAGTGGTGTGATTTGCATGTATAAGGCCTAAGTTTTGAACCATAATAGGTAGACTCTTCGCTACTTTGGCATCTGTAACAATTACTAATATCTAAAGGGTGTTACGTGTTCCCTTTGTCCGTAGTAGTTTTGGTGCCAGCTAGCTCATAGGCAACTTCAGGGCAGGTTCCAACCCTTAACTACACGTCGGGACAAGCACAATAAAAAAAATTACAATAGACGAAATAAAAAAAAAAAAAATCAAAATAATACCAAAAGAACATTAAGTAAAAATACCAAGAAAAAATATAAATAAATAAATTAAATATCTAAATCAATAAATAAATGAATTATATAAAAAAATAATAACCTTTTATGAAACCACTTTTTATTTTTAAGGGAAGAAATAGTTGTTATTTATCTTCCTTTAACCCTCCCTACCTGGGACATTGTATCTTAATCGATAAAAAAAATATATATATAATATCCCCCAAATACCACACACACACTTACATCCGACTCACATGCAACCTAACTCAAAATCAAAAGACTTAGAACACGAACATTGTTTTCCGTTTATACATATATGACAATTACATTATTTATTTATTAAATTATTATTATAAAAGAAATTATAAAATCTAATAAAATTTAGCTATTTAAACATATTATGTATGTGTACTTTAAATTCATATTATTTTTTTAAATACAACAAAGATAAAAAAACAAACTTAGACTAGGTGCCTTAATATAAAATCCAAAAAAAAACTAAATAAAAACCAACCAATAAGGATACATCCTTATGTAACTAAAATTGTAAAAAAAAATTAATTTATCCTTTACATTACCTCAAAATTCAAAATATATATATAAATATTTCATTTAAAGTATAACGTAGATCTAAAACAAACAGAAATTGCCTACCTAAAAGAGCTCACTTAGGTGCATATCCTTATTCAAGGATATAATCCATAAAAAAATTAGATTAAACTCGATTTATATATATACTTAAAATCATTTTATTTCCCTAAAGGATAATTAAAACAAACAAAAATTAAATCTTTTATATTGAGGCACTAATACAATTAACCATAATCAACAAAATTAAAATTTTACCAATTTAAAACTAAAAAAAAAAACTATTAATATCACTTAAATATTTAATAAAATCCACGACAAAACGGATTTAATCCATTAGATTTCTTATTACACATTGTTAAAACAAAAATTCTTTTGATTATGTCTACCAATACCCGTATATTAACAACGCGGATAAATGCAATAAATAAATTAAAGCAAAACAACTGCCGCCTATTTATTTTTGGCGCAGTTTTACCTGTGTGATTTGACTATATTAGTTTGTTTTTTTGTTTTTTTCTTTTTCAACCACCTCAACCCAAGAACAGTATCCTTCGTCCTGAGAATTGGGATTGGTGTATGACTGGCACGATTTTGTTTATCTTTTTTTCTATTTGTATTTTTTTTTTAAATTCACAATTGGAAATAATCCGGTTTTGGCAACTTTGACAAAAAAAATCCCTTGGTTATCCTTAACCCCTTCTTTAAGTCTTGATTTATTTTAAAATCCCCTTACGCTGAATCCTTTTCCAGCTATTGCGTCTTGCACTGGATATCCTTCGCACTGAATTTTATTTAGCACTCTTTTTTTTATTTAATTCAATTTAAATTTTTATTTTTTTTTATATTTGCAATCCTTTACACTGAATTATCCTTATCCTTTTTTTTTCTAAGGAATGTTTTTTGTTATCCTTCACACGGTATCCTTTTTTTTACTTTATCCTTTTTTCTTAATTTAGACAACAATTTGATTTTCTTTTTATTTTATAAATATGAACTGAACTGTTCGACTTTCTGTTAACGAATGAAATTTTTCACAGCCAATAAATTCAATTTTCAAATTTCCAAAAAAAAAAAAACTACAAGTTTACTTTGTCAATTGAAAACAAATATGAGTGAATTTAGTACAAATATTTTTACTCTGTATCCAATTCATAAACCAATAATATTCATATCCATGACAAATGTTATGTAATTTTTCATGCTACTGTGTGTTTCTAAAAACTATAAAAAAAAACTAAAATATAAATTGAAAGACATATAAATCGAAGAAGATAACTTATTAATATAAAGTTAAAATACTAAGTAAATTTTTATTCAGAAGATTTGTTACACTTCAGCTTATCTTGATCATATACAAAAAAAAAAAAAACAGGCGCAACAATGGTGTTCCATCAGTGACATGTCTTTCACGTTTTGAAACACAGTAGGTAGGCGCATATATATATATATATATATATTTATAGAAAGTGTATTACCATGGCCGCTATAACAACAATTACTAAAATTTAAAGGGTGTTCCAACAGTGATGCAATTTTCGAGATTATGACTTTAATTTTAAAATTGAAGGGTGACTCATAAGACATGAAAAAATTAACAACTAGAATTTTTAAAGTTATACTAAACATAGTACGGAACTCTACGTGTGTGACTAGAATATATGGGCATTTTTAAGAGATTTTAATATTTTCTGATGGAAGCTGCGCTCAATTTAAAAATAAATATATTTTGACAAGCTTGAAAGACATTATTAAAGAAATTGGATGCATATGTATGGAATGGAATATTTTTTGCTAGTTCTCACGGAAAGGGAGCCGTTGGTGGAGTTGGAGCCGTCATTAAAAGAAAAGTGTGGCAAATAACCAAATCTAAAAACGTTGTTTTACCCGATGCACTATCGTTTTATCAATGTGCACTAAACAACATAAATGGAATTAAAATGTATTTTATGCGATCGTCTCAAATTGAAAATTTGTCTCTACATTATAAGTTGAACAAAAATGGAAGGAAGTAAAAAGCATTCCAGGTATATCACAATTGCATTCGTTTTGTTGCTATGGTCAACACATAAAAGCAGCTAGGACTGCATATTCCATTACAAAAAACTTTATTTGACATTAGAAATACTATTCTTAGTTAAGTTAGTTTCTGTTCTTTGTTTTGTATAATATGAATTATTTTTGTTTTTCTTTATTGAAGTTATTTCGTGAAGTATATAATTTTTGTACTGAAAATAAATGTATTGAATATATTAAAAATTATTTATAATCAAATATGCGTATCTCATTACAAAAAAGTAAAAAAAATAAACATAAAATGTATGATGGAACAAAATGTAGCGTGCGACATGTCGCGTGCGAAAGTGATTAATATTAAATAAAAAATAAACTACTTAATATTTTTAAATAAACTAAAACAACATTATTAAGATAAATAAATGCACTACATTTTAAAATTAATCGCATTAAAATATTCCTTTACGTTTCGCTGAAATATGTGTTTAATTTGTTTGCTTTAAGAGTCTCTTTTGTTTTTGTCGCATGCGAATGTCTTGATTTTTTGCAATTATCTTGGAAACAAGCAATTGTTCAAAATCAACCTTAGCAGCAATTATAGTGCTAATCAAGATCTATAAGATTCGCCTTTTGTCAAAATAAAAAAATGATTTGCCATATGTTTTTTTTACAATTTCAATGCGTACAAATGTCGCATTCAAAATTATGGAAATGCCTATATGTATGTATGTTTTTAAAGATTTATAGCTAAGTTTATATAAAAATTCTTTAATTACAAAATAAAGATTACAATAAATTGTTATATGAAGAAAAATAAATATTCGGTATCTTATCTGCGTTGACCTTTTATTTCTTAATCAAAAATCGTATCAAAAATTTAAATAATTATTAGTTTGTTTCGTTCATTTGCTAAAAGAAAGTCATAAATCAATAAGAATAGTTTTAGGAAAAGTAGCTTTCAATCTTTCATATAATTCTATAAATATCCCTATATATATTTGTCTATAGTCAAATACGTTATTTAAAAATAATAATTCTTGCAAAAAAAAACCGACTTCAAAACAGATAGAAGGGCACCAATTCTAAACTAAAAATGTAAGAAGTAAGATTACTTCTTACATTTTTATTTGGTTTAAATCTAAACTAAATAAAATATGCGCCAAAATTAGAGGGAAAAGAAGTAAAGACTATGTGAATGTCAAGCATCTCCCTATTTCTGTTCAAAAGTTAAGCTATTTTCACCAGCATCCGTCTTTTATGGGGACACCATTCAAGCCTCTGTGTATAACGGTTTCAAAGATAGGGTCACATAGATCAAATAACATCTCATATTGTGACACCCTTTAATTTACAATTTTAAATTAAAGACCTGTTGTTATAAAGGACGTGGTCACAAAGATTCTTTGTAAATTTCAACTGTCTGTCTATTACGGTTCAAAAGTTTGGCCATATATATAAAATTACATGAACTATTGGGACACTCTTTATATTATAATTCCAAATATTTATACTTGTTATTATACCAGAGAAAGTAGTGGACATTCAGCCTAATTTTCAAGTGTTTGTGTTTTACTGTTCAAGCGATAGGGCCATATAGTTCAAATTACATAATTTATGGGGACACCCTTTAATTTCTGAATTCAAATTGTATATTTGCTATAGTGGACTTTGGAACACAGGTTCCTTGAAAATTTCAGCTGACTGTCTATAACAGTTAAAAAGTTTAGCCACATACATGGAATTACATTAACTATTGGGACACCTTTTATTTCCAAATTCAAATTTTATACTTTTTGTTATAGCTGACTTAGCAATACAGTCTCTTTGTAAATTTCAGCGGTCTGTGAACAACTGTTCAAAAGTATGGCCATATACTTAAAATCAATGAACTATTGGAGCACCCTTTAATTTAAAATTTTGAGTATTTATACACTTTATTATAACGGTCATAGTAGTCGACATTGTGTAAAATTTTCAAGGTTTTGTCTATAACGGTTCAAAAGATAGGCCCAAATAGGTCAATTTACGGTACCTATGGGGACACCCTTTAAATTTTAAATTTATTTTTTTATTAATTTCCGCCGTTGGGAGCTATGGCGACACGCAATTTTTTTAAATTTTAATTTGGTGCCCTTTACGGTTCTTAATACACGTAAAAAACATGTATGTTGTATGGGGACACCCTTTAATTTTTAATATAATGAACTGTTTTTAAAATGGGACCAACCTGAAAGCATAACCTTTCAAATAAAGAAAAAAAAATTTTAAAATCGGTTCAGAAATGGCTGAGTTCTGCGGTTACATACATAAAAAAAGCAACATTCAGACGAATTGATAACCTCCTTCTTTTTTGAAGTCGGTTAAAAAGTTAAAATCTGGACAAAAGAAATAAAATACGTATACTTGAAGTAGAGTTTATTTCATTTGCATAAGCGCATAAATCTGCATAGAATACTTAGAGCGCCAACTGAACTGTAAAAAACCTAACCTAACTCTAAGAATGTAGTAGTGGAATTTGTATAAGTGTTGGTTTTTTAAATTTCCCTAGAGCACATAAGGTGCACATAGTTGTATAAAATGTTTTGTAAAAAAAGAAAAATGTTTGTATGCAACTCTCCAAATGTCAAAAGAAGTTGCTAAAAATCTTTCACATATACACATATACATTTGGACAGAAAATAGGCAGACAGACAGATGAGATTTCTGTAGATAGTAATGCAATACCCACTCAACCCCATGCCCACAAATCCCGCCTGTCTGACCATTTTCTGTCCAAATGTAAAAGCAGTGTATGTGTGAAGAGATTTATAGCCACTTTTTTGGTTATAAATCTCTGTTGGCGCTCTGTGTAGTCGAAGGTCCATAATCTTTATACCCTTTTCCACAAAAATATTATATAATATTTTTTTTTACCTGGCTTTTTCTATGAAATTTAAGTTCTTGCAAAATTTGGCTGTTTTGATTTTTGAAATTTTGCTTGTACATGCATACATAATTTTAGATTTTTAGGGAATTTTTATTTTTGGGCAATCGATTCTCTTTTTAGAATTTTTTATCATTTGTAATTCATAAATTTTTTTTACGTTTCGAAAATGTTTTTAATTTTTTAGTAGCTTTGAAATTCTTATAAATTCAAATTAATAATTTTCTCGGCTCGAGTTCGTATTTGTACTATTCCTCAAAGTTAAAGGAGTTTATTTTTATAAATTAATTAATTAAATATATTTTTTTAGTTAATATTTTAGTATCAAGAAAAATTACTTAAACCTTGCGATTTCCTAATATTGTTCTTTACGTTTGTCTTTGTTTAGACACGAAAACATTTGGAAGGGAAACATTTAGTTTTTGGTACTCGGCGACACGCGTTGTTGATATTAGAAATTTTTTCATTAATATTAAATGGTTTCCGTCAAAATGTTCGTTCGCTTGAACGCAAATAAAAAAACAAAGAGAAGTCAAAATGTTTTTCTTCGAAATGTTCGTCCGTCTAAACTGGGACTAAGAAATGTTTAGGCCTCGAACTCAATCAAAGTAAAAAAAAAACAAATAATTTGTAAATTTAAATTTTTTGTAAATTTTCGAAATTTCTAGTAATTCCGATTTTTTTGTACATATAAGCTTTTTTGTAATACTTGGATAGTTTAGAATTTCTATGTGAATTCGGAACTTTTCATTTCTTTTTCCAAATTTGATTTGTGGTAAATGTTTAACTTTTTCTCGGCAAATTTGTGTTTCTTTTTGGAGTATACATACGAGTATGGATGTACATTAGAGCACCCTTGAAATATATAGGATTTGCAAAAGTATTATGTTTTTCACTCACCACGCATTTTCGGTTATCTGGGGATTAAAAATTGAGATGTGCATAAAAATTTCGTTTCTAAAATGTAAACCGGCCAGGCCCATCGCATTTAATAGTCTTAAAAAGATGTCTGGATTTATTAATCAATAACTCTTAAACTAAGCGGTTTTCGTGATTTAGTTATTTAAACTTTTTATTCGTTATAAAGGGACAAAAATTTTGTTCATACAAACTTTTAACCCACGATAAAGCGTTAGTGGTTTTTTTTTAACGGTTCACTCAAAGTTTACCTTGAAACAGAACTTTGAGTGGCTCTCATTCATTTCTGGAGGAATGTAAATACAAACTCTCTTCATCATGAGATATAAAATTTTTTTCGTTAATATTAAATACGAAATTTGGTTTAGTGTACACATTTACATACATACATATATTATATTCAGTTTATATTATATAAATGAGTTTAGCCATTAAATCAAAGCAAGGTATATTTATTTTAAGATAAATATACCTTCAATCAAAGTGAGATATAACTTTCTTATTACAAACGAACTATTTCAATTTATAAAAAATTCTACTACATTTTTGTTTTCTTCAATTCATATTTTAGTTTTTATCTTCTCCTCAGACTATTGTTTTTCGAAATTCTCCGTAAAATGTCAACTTTAGGAAATCAAAAAAATCAAGAAAATTGGACCGTAAGTTTATTTAAACTTAAATAATAGAATCTAAATAAAAATGTTTGTAACACTATTTTGCAGAATTTGCCATTATATCAGGTTCTGTACGAATGGATTATAAAAAATATGAGTGTCCCCAACGACATAAGCACGGTTGTAGCATATATTGCACTATTTTTAATAACTTGGTATTCAGTAGTGTGGCTGACACGTTTTCTATTCACTATAATATGGCCATTGTTTTTGATAGGATCGGGAATTGTAAGTAGCGACTTTGAATATTATACATACATATGTACATAAATATAAATAAAAAATTTTAGATTTCAAATTTTATTACAATTTTAATTAAAAAAACATGACTGTTTTCAAAGGAAGTATTCCACACCCATTTAGATTCATATGGACATATCAAACCCTAAATCAAACACAATTAGAAGTCAAAATTTTTCAAAATGGTTTTTTTTTTATAAATCACGAATACCGCATTAATCCTTCCATCACAGTTTTTTCTAGTGGAAAAATACTGTTATGTCTTTTTTTATATCTGTTACTTGGGGCATTTGTATAGCATAAATCAGAGTACCGAAATGTTCACTCACTGTTCATTCATGTATGAAATTGTACATTTTTTTAGTTGCATCTACTCATACATGTGTGAGAGACTACAAAATATTTGGTGTTGTTTCATTTATGAATGTGACGATTTATTTTTTCCCTTTCTTTTCAAAAGTTAATAAATGAGAAAATATTGTGTTGTTCACGCAAGTGCACATATTTGAGAATTTTGAATTTTGTTAATTTACATTAATGAAAAGATGGTAGAAAAATGTGCGCTAAGCATTCGCACATACATTTTGCAAATGCCGGCGTATGCAGTAACAAAATCTTTTCTCTATTTCTTTCGTCTTTTATGTTCATTTATGAGAAATTTTAGAAATGTTCAACCTTTATACATAAGTGAACATTTACATTTATGAAAAAGAACATTATCGAGAAGAAGCTAATTTATCACTCTTCATGTATGTATTTATATTACACAAATTTTTATTATGATAGAACCACATCTTGAGGTGCCACATAGAGTTATGTATGTTTTTATTTTATTGATAGTTTTTCATATTTATTATTATTTTAATTTCAATAATACTAATCCTAAAATAAGGTAAAACATACAAATTTGTTATCTATCGTCATTTTATTATTACTCTGTTCAGTTTTTCATGTGGAATGCTGTCAAAATACATACGAGGTATGATCAAAAAATAACCGTTATTTTAAATTTTCGTGAGATACGTATGTTCGATTTTCGCATTTGTTTTTTAATGTTGGTACACTTGTCTGTTATTTATATTGACAATATCATCCATTTTGGATTGTCAGTTTGTTTTTGACAGATGAAAAGGTTAGTCGTGTTTTGGTGTGCTCTTCGATTTTTTACTATTTCAAAAAATGGATCAGAGAAACTGTGTTAAGTTTTGTGTAAAAAATGAAATTTAATGTGCAAGGACATTTGAAATGTTGACTGTGGCGTTTGGAGAGTCTACTATGAGCAGAACACAAGTTCAATCGTGGTATAAACGGTTTAAGGAAGGCCGAGAAGATGTCAATGACGATGCTCGTGTTGGTCGCCCGAGCACGTCAACAACCGATGAAAACATTGAAGCAGTGAAGAAAATGATTTTGGATAATCGTCGAATCACTATTAGAGAGCTTGTTGATGATGTTAGGCATAAAACGTGCGGCAGCGAAGATTGTTCCAAAATTGCTAAATTTTGAGCTAAAACAACGTCGCCATAGACATCGCTCAGGAGATGTTGAACATCGTCAACGACGATCCAGATTTGCTCAAAAAGGTCATAACTGTCCATAATGTCCTTGCACATTTAATTTCATTTTTTACACAAAACTTAATACAGTTTCTTTGATCCATTTTTTGAAATAGTAAAAAATCGAAGAGCTCACCAAAACACGACTAACCTTTTCATCTGTTAAAAACATTGTCAGTTTGTTTTTAACAGATGAAAAGGTTAGTCGTGTTTTGGTGATATTGTCAACATAAATAATAGACATGTGTACCAACATTAAAAAAAATGCGAAAATCGAACATACGTACCTCACGAAAATTGAAAATAACGGTTATTTTTTGATCATACCTCGTATTTATGTACATAATAAATTTTTATAAAAAGGTCATGAAAAAATATTGCAGAAGTAGTACTCTGTTTTTACTGTAGAAATTGAAAAGTGTCTGGCAACATTTTACCAAATCTGTGAAATGAAGCAAATGGACATTATTTCATGTGGAATTTTTTGTTGAAAGCTTTGTAAAACAATGTGTGATTTTTCTTTGACTAAAACTTATTTAATGGACTTAAAATGTTCCTTTTATTTCTATAATAAGGTTTTTTCAAATCCAAATGTATTGATATTTGCTAAATTTCAATACATTTGGATCTAATGCATTTGGCTTTGCGGCACCTCCTACCAAACTCTAATCATGTTCAAACTTTGCAATTGACTTCACAATAGCAAATGGCAACTTTTTATAACTAGCAAATGGCAACTTTTTATTACTATTACATATTGAAATTGAAAAAAATATTTTTCGTTCCACCCTAAGGTACACGCATTCATGTATGAACATAGGCAGACAATTTTTTGTTGGCAGTTTGTGAGCGTGAAAAATAAATATAAAATTTTAGATTTCTCATTTATGACAATGAATGTTACTTTTTGAATGTTCACAAATGGAAAATTCTGAACCATAAATAAAATGTTTGCTTAAAATCAACATCTTTCAAATCACCTTCACAAGATATTCCTACATACATATGTATATGTTTTAGTTTGTTGCATTTTATATCTTTCAATTATTTTAGTGTCATCATTAGAAAAATGGGAATAATTTAGATTATTGTAGTGACATCATTAATAAAATGACATTCATGTTGAAAAAAATTAAAAAAAAAACATTTATGTAAAAATAAGTGGCATACGTAGATATGTACATATGTATATCCAGTAAAAACTTTCTTACATCTTCCTCCAAAAAGCTTTCTACATTAAAATTGTTCTTGCAAAGAAACAATTAGATCTATTATTACGTAGTGGTAAGGCAGCTAGCTGCAACGTGTATAATCGCTAGCTCTTGAAGAACTACCGCTAGTCCATCCCAATCTACTTGCCATGCATTTAGCTGATGAATTTAACATGGAAATTTCCTACGACATCTCTCCATAACCTTCTACTTTAGTGGGGTTGGCACCCGTAGATGATGAAGCAGTAATCCCCCTTAGATTTAACTTACAAGATAATAAAGATAATGGAACTTCCCCAGGTAGCAGTTAGAATAATTCTACTTATTTTTAATGCAATTCTATGCCTTGAGCATTTTACCTCAGAATGGAAGATTTCTCTTATTACTATGATACCTAAGTCACACACAAAGGTAGACTCATATAGGCCAATAAGTTTGTTGTCAAAACTATTTGAGAAAATACTAATTACTAAGCTAAACCCAATTTTTAGCTCACATTTAGCTTCAACCAATTAATTCTGAAGTTTCCCAAGGAAGTATTTGAGGACACGTTTTATTTTTGCTGTATATATCCGATATGCCAACTAGCAATCGAGTCCACACATAAACATTTTCTGACAATACCGCTTTTCTAAGCTCTCATAAAAGCCCCTAAGTAGCATTGCAATACTTACAAGATCACATTTCCTATTTGGAATTTTGGTTAAACAAAAATGCACTCACATAACTTTCACACTGTGCAGGGACTCGTGCCCTCCTATACAAATCAATAACCAGGCCATACCTCAAAACTCAGAGGTCAAATACCTCGGCTTACATCTCGTTAGAAGCTTAACCTTGAAAAGTTACATTGAAGCAAAATTGACTCAAGTGAAGTTAAAAGCAGTGCAAATAAATTGGCTCATTGGCAGAAACTCAACCCTAAGTTAAGATTGCAAACTTTTACTTTATAATTCAATCCTTAAACCAATATGGTGTAATGGCTCTCAGTTATGCTTCAAATTTAGAAAAAATTTAGAGGCTGCAAAATAAGATTTTAAGATTAAATACAGTCGCCCCTGATATATTAAAAACTCGAACATCTACAAAGATCTAAACGTGCCACTAGTTAATGCAGCGATAGTGAAACATGCAACAACATATCCAAAGAAGCTTGAAACGCATCCACACCCGCTGGCCCGCCACATTCTGAATGATAGTGGTTACGTTCGACTAAGAAGGAGGCTTCTCTTGGCCGAACATCACAGAAGTGACCAATTTAATTATAACAACAACCCTGTCATCATACATTTTTTGTCTAGCACTAGCTGGACTTTAGTATACATACATATGTATGTATATATTTTGATTTTTTTTTACTTTAAATTTTTCTTTTAGTTCTAAGATTTGAGCACTTATTGTTATTTCATATAATATGAAGATGCAATAAATAAATAATAGTGGACTTCAGTGTTCGATGCAAATGGTCTTGCAAAAGTGCATGTGCATAATATAATAGCTTTTTTGTGAAATCCGACAACAAAATACGTATTTTTTTTTTTTTTGTTAAATTTGCACTTTCCCAAGACTATTTGCATCAAATACTGAATACCGCTAATATGAAAAAAATGCATGTATTGAAATTAGCGGTAATTCTTTAAAAGCTGGCGAATAAACACGTGAGGAGCGTGTGGTTACATAAACCACTGGGTACCTAAAACACTGCTCTTACATTTGGACAGAAAATGGGCAGACAGGATATAAGAATGGAGAAAAGGGTAATTTATGTATAGAAACACCCAGTTGCAGGGTACTTTCATATGATATTAATTCTCAAAACTGGAAAAATGATCTGAAATTATTTTTTTTGTGCTCCCCTGGTGACAGCCTTTGTGGATTCGACCCAATAGGTGGCGCTGTCGCTGCGATATAAATAATTGTTTTATCTTCGAGGCTACTTATTCGAAAATTTGTTTTTTTGCGATTAGAGGAATCCTAAAATAGAGCCCAGGGAACTCCAAGTAAAATGAGCTCGTATTTAATAAATAACGTAGATAATACATTTGAATAATTTTCACAAAATTAAAAAACAAACACAGTATAAATCATGATATAATAATAGAAGGTAATTCCATTCTCTCTTTTTGTCGCCATATTAACGTTCTGACATTTGCGGGAATTATTTAAATTTGTGCTACCATATCATATACTTTGTGAAATCCCATTTTGCGTTTTTTTCCCTTTATTCGAAATTTTAAAAATTAGAAACAGAAACAATCCTTAAGTTTATGTATGTAAACAAACGAAAATTGTTTTAGTTTAAATTAATAGTAATACAGTTTTGCAGAATTTCAAAAATAAGATTTTTAATATCGCTATATCTGACAAATGTGTCTAAGTTCCCGTTTTCTTATTAAGTACAAGTTACCCAAGGCAAGGTATGTTCATTTAAGAAATTATTTTTTTTAACTTAGATGGAAAGCTAATCTGCCAGGAGTATCAAGAAAAATTGAAAGTTGCACAATTATAGGAACTTAAAATTAAAAAGTTTGGTTAATTTTATTGTGAATAAGGAGGCTGCATGCAAAATAACTCTATGCAAAATTGCTCAAAAGCAAAAATGAAAAATAACCTAAGAAATCCAAAATTTGGTAATATTTTGTCGTTTTTGAAAAATTTACAAATGGACAATTATCCAAAATGTTTTAATAACTATCACCATGAACTTCGTCACCACTTTGATGAGCCGACATCATTTTATATTGACATCAACATCAATTTGATTATAATTTTGCATTCCCTATGACGATTTCGAAGGCTTATCCATAACACTGTTCTGTAGAAAAATATTCTTTTAAAAAAATGTTATATTGTGGAATGAAAGTGCTTAATAAGAATCTGTTCTAAGTTTTTTCTATCACGTCGAAATTTTCTATTTCTTCAAATAATTTTCCGAATTGGGTCAAACTTGTATTTAAATCTTTTCCATTTTGAATTTTATAAACCAAGGCGATGAAATCGTCGTCGATACAACAAAATTTTAACGTCACATATTCTTACAAATAACAAATAAAATTAAAAACTCATCGTTAAATGTTATGTCGACAAAGAGAATACCAACCTATAATGTGTGGACGACGCCAAATGGAATAGGGGTGATTCTCAGGAAATGCATCAATAAGAGTGTAAAAACAACGGTTTGAAGTCCTAAAAACTAGCTAAGTAGTTACGTTGTTTACCTTAAATTACAGAATTGTTAACATTAAAGATTTGTTAGAATTAAAAAAATATAAAAAAGTCAATGCCCTTAATGTCACTACTGACTTTTTTACAAATTTTTTTTTGCCAAATTTCCATTTTTTCTATTTTTTTATTTTTTACGTTAATTATTAATTTGGAGATTTTTTATTTTGTGGCGATTTCTCATACAAAAGTGTACCTATAAAAGTTTAAGGAAATCATAATCTATAACAAGATTTATTCCTCATAAGTTTTACTATTAAACCAAAGAACGTTTTTATTTTATGTTATTTTTATAAAATACACATTTTTTTTTAAAATAATTTCCAATATAAATATTTCTTATTTCTATTAGTGGCAACGCTTTTTTTGTTGTTTACATAAAAACATACTTCAATAATTCCGGAAAACTTCAAACATTTTTGAAATGGAACTACCAAGGTATATTTATTTTACTAGGTAGTGGCGTCCCTACAACAAATACAACAATACTAGAACAACATGGAATTTTGTTGTTGCTTTGTAGTTCGAAATGTCAAAAAACATAGGAGAAAATTTAGAAGGCCTGTATGTGTTTTATTGCCTTTTCACTTCTACACTATAAAATTTCTGAACACACACAACTTTTGACATGTCGAACTACTAAATCAGCTGGGCGGACGACACTACCTAGTAAGATAAATATACCTTGGGAACTACCTTGTATTATTATATCATGGTATAAATTGATGACAAAACTCATTTAGTTTTTGAGAGTAATAATTATGCCATTAGTTTTTTGAACATTCATATTACTTGGACAACAATTGCTTATATACAAGAGCCCCCACGCAAACTCCTAAGGGTCTGTAAGCACATACACAATCTCAACGAGAATCTCACAGAGAACAAAACATGTACAAATTTTTAATCAGTAGCATACCAGCTAGCATACCAGCTTTCAACAAGGTAGTTTTGTGTTACTTTACTAAATATTTAGCACACCAATGCATTTTCATTTTAACCATTTTTTTTTTTGGTTTGGGGGCCTTATAAATTATTTGTATATGTACATACCTCCTATTGCATATAAATCGTTTACAGTTCTAAAATATATCTATTTTTATGTAACCAAATTTTCATAATTTATTCTAGGCAGTTTTCCGTATCCTACAATATTATGAGCCGGACGATATTGCGGACATATTTTCTAAATCGGTCTCAGTGGTTGTGGATACTCTAGTAAGCGCAAGATTTTTTTACAAATACACCCTTCACCAAAGTGTTCGAATTTACAAAAATATTCAAGATTGCATCTTAGTATTTTACTATTACGTTTTTGGCATTAAACAATCTGAAGAACAAATAAAAGAAGAAACACTTGACGAAATATTTGACGGGGAAGAAATTCTTCATATCAATTAATCAGAATTTTAAGTTGCGTGAGAAGTTGCAAAGTCTTTTTTGATCTAAAGTCCAATACAAAGCTGGTGAAGGGTTAGAAGTTTAATTAAATTAAACATTACTCTAATTGTTATTCTAATCTATTACAGGTACTAATAATTGGAAACATTTTGGATTGTACTGTAAAGTTAATAGAACGATTTTCGGGTTAGAGTGACACTTCCCCAACAGAACTATGAAGTGAAAGCGAAAACTCAAAAAAAAAAAAATATTTAAGTTAAAATTGAAAGTTTAATGAAAAATTTAAATAAAACTAAAAATTAAATAAAAAATTTTATATTTCAATTTTTATTGCAAAATTTAAACATTGGTTTTAAAAATTTTAAGTACAGTTTCGCCAATACATTAATGTAGACAATGCCTGTTGCTGTGCGGTTGGTTGAAGTATTGGCTTTGATAACATTGCTGGGAATTTTAACTGGAGTTTCAATATTCGTTGTTTTGGCTCAACGGGCATCGTATGTCTTGTTACTACTGATAACGGTAAGAATGTTTTAATGTAATAAGTGGAAAATAATATTAAAGACCCTTAAAAGAACGAATGTTTACCAAGATTTATTGTGGATATGGAATTATTTGAAATGTTATGCGAAAATCTTATCAAATTATTTAAACAATTTTCAATTTTTAAGTTAGTTCCTGACGTTCTATAATGGAAATCCATGTATTTTTACAGAAAAATTATTGTGTGCTTCCAAAAACTCAAATTTGTTATATATAACCTTAAAAAGTTCATAAATCCGGATATCTGCATTCAAAATGTCCTCAAAGTATGTATGTTACAAACAAAGCGAGCCATGTATCTTCAAAATGGAGCAATTATTCATGGTATTCATTTACAATTTATTAATGGCATTTCATTCTGAAAAAATACAGCACGCTCACATACATATGTATGCGTTTTCTGATAAGAAATTTTATAAATAAACGTTATTGGAGTTGTTTTTCTCATACTACACATCTAGTAATCCAGTTGTATACTTGTTCCACAAACTTTACTATAAGCTGTGCGATCCATGTACAACTTCATTAAACAACCAAGTTATCTCAAAGTAAGTCGGCGTTTAATATTCTCGCGTATGCTCTAATTGTTGTCGTCCGCAAATAATATACACATTTAATGTGAAGTGCCACTGTTGTGGCCACCATTAACAAACACAAATACTACGTAAAATAGTACGCGCCAGGTACACAAACATTGCGACAACAGAAAATCAAAACTTTTGGAACTTTCTAACAGCCGACACACAACATACTACAACTCAAGTTGTACCAACGGTCGCATCGTCTGTGGCTTGCTTTAAAATGCAAGCATGTTACTGCTGCAAATTTTTGTCAAAAAGAAATACCAACAGTAGTCTATACATACATACATATATGTATGTATACATATAATAAAACTGTATAACGTCCATTTTTGTATATAAAATATTTTTGAAAATTTTGTTGCTAGTGCAGATATTAATCGATATGGAATACATATACACAATTTTTAAAATGTTTATTTATCTGCCTGTCTGTCTGCCTGCCTATCTGTGTTCCCCTAAAAATATTTCACTTCCAAGACAAAATACAGATAGATTAGTGAAAGTACGCAATTTTACCGACTTAATGGTACTGAAAATTTGGCAGCACCTTCTATTTTTGTAAGCGGAAAATATAAGA
This sequence comes from Phasia obesa, assembly GCA_949628195.1. NCBI lineage: Eukaryota > Metazoa > Arthropoda > Insecta > Diptera > Tachinidae > Phasia > Phasia obesa. Next base: position 57,689,195 of record OX451217.1, on the reverse strand, counting down.
AACTATTTACAGAACTCTACAATAGTTTTAGAATTTTATATAGGGAGTATGGTGAAACATCCTGAGTAATAACCCAGGGAGCACCCTTTAATTTTTAATTCTTTTTTTATACTAGAGCAAAGTACTTAATATCCTGTGTAAATATCAACTGTCTGCCTATAACGGTTAGAAGCGAAGGCCAAATTTCTCAAATTCGCGAAATCTAGAGAACACCTACTTCTATTAATTTTATATTCATTACTTGTTGTTAAATATACTGGCACCCGGCACTTCGTCAGCGTCCTTGCAATATTTTGTTCGATTTTGCTTTGAAAGCAATCCACACCAAAGACCCTTACGTTTTTAGTGCCGCCTTAAACTATGCTGCATATTAGTTTATGTATTTACTTTATAAAAAATAAAATAATGCATATCCGGTTAGTTCAGTTCAGTTATGGTTTATGTATATACTTTACTACTAAAATAACTGCGTACTTTTACTGCTTTTTCTCCACTTTCTCTTGGAAATAAAATATTTTTACAAAAAAAAGTATCCTACATTGGAATCAGGATGCTAAGGTACCTACTCACAAAATTTTGTTAAAAACCATCAAGTAGTTTTTATGTGATGCGAACACAAAAGAAAAGTAGACAGACAGACAGACGGCAGGATTTTCGCCAACAATGAACATAAAATGAAATCAGTCGCGTTTTGTCTTTCGTAATGAGCTTTCACACTTAAGATTGTAATTCCCCTGTATTGTTTTTTAAAAAAAGTTGAATATATTTCACTGTTTTATGTGTGTTTTTTAAGAATATTTTAAATATCAACTTCCGATTCATGCCAATTTTTTAAAGGTAAGTATTTAAGTTATAATTAAAGAAAGTTTTGAAGATATTCGTCATTCCCCTGCAGTCATTCCTCTGCCAAAAATACGAACAGGGGAATGACGACTAGCAGGAAAATGATAATTTAAGGTAAGTTACTGAAGTAATTTTTTTTTTTTAATTTTCATGATGGCTAAAAATAAAGGAAAACCCAAGGAACAGGTATTGGGAGATAAGCGAGAGGCTGATAAAAAGCGATATACATATGTAATAAAATTATAGAAGAGCCAGCTACATATGAAGAGCAAACGCAAAAGGAAAGATTAAAATATCGAGAAAAAAAATTTATTAAAGTCTTTTGCTGAAATGACATCGCGAGAAAAACAGGAAGATCGTCATTTTCGAGAGGAAGTTCGTAAAAAAATTATAATTTTTAATAATTTATGTACATATGTACGAGTATACATACATACATACATCGACTAAGATGTTTCTTAATTTTCTAATTTTTACAAATAAACTGAATTAAAATGATTAATTTTAAAAGAAATAATTTGATTTTATTTGTCGTAGTCATTTCCCATCCCAAAAAATCATTACCCTGGGAGAAATGTTTAAAAAAAAATTTCATAATTTGGTTAAATGTTATGAAATTAATTGAGTAGCTATTCTTTGAAGGATTAGAGTTACCTGTTTGTAAGACTAAAATCTGAAAAAAAACTTCAATGCTAAAAATATGTCGAAATTATCCCTTAATATCAGAATAAATCATATATTTTTTAACAACCCAGCAAAAAATTAGATTTACTTGGACTAAAATCTGAAGACTAAAAAATCTGAAGACTAAAATCTGAAAAAAAAAAACTTCAATGCCAAAAATATGTCGAAATTAGCCCTTAATATCAGAATAAACCATATATTTTTTAACAACCCAGCAAAAATTACGTTTACTTGCTTGGAAGCAAGTTTGTAAGGGAGAAAGAAATAGACTCTCTCTTTCAGCCTGCTTCAGCAAGTCATGACTTTTGTTTGCGATGTTCCACTTGGTAGGTCTCAAATTCTTTATAAAAACTTATTCGCTTACATACCTGCATCCGCGTATGCGAGGTAGGTCTCTTTGGTTACTAAATTTTATAAAGAAAACTTATTCCTGTAACCAGTTTGTTATTAATCGGCCCTATTCCAGTTGGCGTTGTAGTTTGAAAACGAAATAAAAACGACAATTGGGCATTACCGTTGGCGTTAACGACACTCGTCGTAAATATATCGGTATTCTCTATATTGATGCGAAGATAGAAACGACAATAAAACATTCGTTCTCTATCGTCATAAGTGTAGGTAACGAAATTCAAATGACTACAAGAAAAACAAATTAATATAAAAAATATATTAAGTTCGAAATTTTAATTTTTTAAATGGAAAAACATCCCGCTTATGCTAAGGGTTTTCGAAAGGGCATAAAATCCTAAATTTTAGTGATTTTTAAAGCGAAACTGCCTAGAAAAATAAATCCGTTTGGGAGGTTGGCATAAAGTAAATCTAAATTAGGAGAAATATCCAGAGCTTCTCCATTGGAGGAAGCGGTGTCAAACCTATTAAAAGGAAATGTAGTGGTATTCGCCGACCATGAAGAAGTTAGATCGCTACTAATCGATATTCGTACTTAGAATCTAGGATGGCAAAAATGTTAACGTTCTGTCGTAGCATCTTCCGATGTATATTCACCCTTATTCTGCATTTCGATTACGTTCCCGCATTCAGTTACGCACGAATCGTAAAAAGGTATTCCAAACAAAAACTGAATCGAAAGAAAAAGAAGAAGAGTAGTACAACTGTTTTTCTATGAAACAAATGAAATAGGAACACAAAATAAAATAAACAAATAATTATTAATAAACAATTCTGTTTGTCATTGAAAAAAAAAATTTAAGTTAAGTGTAGAAAACTTTTAAAATCTTTGTTACATAAAGACAAATATGCTGAACGTGTTGGTGCCGGGGCTCCCGTATATTTAGCTGCCCTTAAGGAATATTTAGCTGCTGAAATTCTTAAATTGGCTGGTAATGCTACTCGTGACAACAAAAAGACCAGAAACATTCCTCGCCATTTACAATTTGCTATTTGTAATGACGATGAGTTAAACAAATTATTGTCTGGAGTACCAATTGCACAAGGTGTAGTTTTGCCCAAGAAAACAGAAAAGAAGATTTAAAATTTCCATCCATTAGAAAAAAATTACATACCGTCCTCAAGTATCAGTTCTTAAGCGGCAATCAGTTTTAACAAAAGGGAAATTCCGGGAGAACATACATACATATATCTTTTTGGGAACTTATAAATATTTTAGAAAGAAAACATTAAAATATAAAGTAACTAAAAGGAATTTGTGCTCGAAGCATTCCAGTAACAAGAATCCTGCAGCGCCGGGGGTAATATTTACACATCATTGTAGCACAAATATAAAGATTCTTTGTTTTTTCGATCCACACGCAATATTATCCTTCGTTGCCATTCAATTCACCAGATCTTAATAATGCTCAGATGCTGTTGTTTTTGACCAATAAAACTTTCAAATATTTGTAAAAAACCAATTAATAATTAAAAAGTGTTTATTCATATTTATGTACATGTTTTTCTTTTTATTTATATCTTTTTAACTGAAGAAACAAAAATCGAAAAACTTTCCGTTAACAAATTACCAAGTTGGAAAAACGTAGTTACGTTCGAAATGCAGAATACATTCGATCGTAACAAAAATTGAAACGAAACTGAACGGAATGTAGAATACCAAATTTGACAAACGTAGAAAATTTCGATTCGAATCGAAATGCAGAATAGGTGTGATTTATGTCATCATCATCACTTGAACTTGAAAAATAAAATTCAGTATCGCCATATTTTGTTAAAACTTACAAAGAAATAACAAACTTTTCAGAAATTTACAAAATTGTCATAAATAACAACACAAAAAATTTGCGGTTCCACCACACTTTACTAATTTTTCTTTTTGTTTTCGATAACGTTTTTTCATCGTTTCAATATATTTCAAGAATACGAATTTAGGAACAAAACGACACAGAAACGACTATTAAAATAAAACGCCAACGGGAATAGGGCCGATTATCTTACTATTATAGCATTCTCGAATGCGCTTATGAGAACCGCTTTTGAAAACATACGATTTATTTTACTGCTTATCAAAACCCAATAATTTTTTGCTGGGATATATGTATATGAATTTTTGAAACTAGGCTTAAGTTTAGGATTACAACGAAATACTACCCAAAGTAGATAGATACGAAGAGTGTTGACAACGGATGTAGCTGTCTAGAAAATACATTCCATTCTACCAGCGTCTAAAAATTTTCTCATTTTTTCTTTAATTGATTAATCAACTAATTTGTAATTAATATTCTTTCAACTTAGAATATAACGAACTTAAGCTAATTAAATTATATATTTATAACAAATTGTTCCAAGCAATTTACCAACAACAATTATAAACTATTGTAAAATAAGTTGACAATAAACCCTTGTGAATTGAACATACATACATATGTAAACTTTTTACAAACTACATAAAATATATTATTAAACTTATACTATTTTCTTTTTTTCAGCCATTGACATATATTCTCTATGGTGTTCTATTTGTGGCGGAAAAAATCCTGGTCACTACACTGGGAGGATTGTTAGGTGTTACTCACAGCGTTAGTGACAACATGAACTAACTAAATTAATATTTTTCTTGTAAAATGAATAAGTGTATGAATTTTTGAATCTTTTTAAATGAATCTTGTGCTGATTGAAAGAAAGCTAATAAAAAAATATGAGTTTCTACAGGTGTGCATTTTTTTCCAATATAACCCTGAATAGAAATTTTACCAATTTTCATAAGGATCTATCTTGACTTGACCTTTTCTATCCCTCCGCCAGTGAATAAGGTGGCAGAATAAAAATATTTGGGGAATAAATCTTTCATTTTTTAACGCAATTTATTAGTAGGAAATAATGGTATGAGTGTTACTTCTCATTAAAAAAAAATAAAACCAAATTATTTAATTGAATATCACATAGTTACTATATTGATGACAACTTGTCCTTAATATACAAAGATGATCATTGCATTGATGACTATGTTAAAAAACATTTATTTGATGTCTGTGTTTCTGATGACAAGTTTGTGATCGTTGGCATTGATGAAAAAATTACTAACTGATGTAAAGATTACCATTATAAGGTTTACAGATTACATCACACAGCACAGTGAGGCAGAATCAAAATATTTTGATTAATGCAAAATTTGACATGAGCATAGCGGAGAAGTATCTGACCTTAATAGGTCGATTATGGATGGCAACCAAACCTCAGTTGTGTTGTCAGTTGCCGAAATTGTATTACGTATGGCAACTGGCAACTATAACTTGTTAATTTTAGCCATTAATTTGTCGTTGCTGTTGATTTTTTCCACAGTTTATAAAGTAAAAACTGCACTAAAACTGAAGACATACAGGCCTGTTCTGAAAACGGCGTGGTTTCAAAGCACGAACTGTTTTGAAATCACGCAGACGATTTGATGCTGTTCTGCAAATCACGCGATTTTACGGTTTTCGGCGTGCTTTTAAATTTTCGAAAACACGAGAAAACAGCTGAATTTTTACATTTATGCTTTGTTTGTTTATATTCTTACATTTTTAGGGTTCCGTACACAAAGTGTAAAAACGAAACCCTATTGTTTTCGCTACAATGTCTGTCCGTCTGTCCGTCTGTCAGCGGCTTTTATCTCTGGAACCGTAATAGGTAGACTCTTGAAATTTTCACAGATGATGTATAGTTGTTGCCGCTATAGCAACAAATACTAAAACTTATAGGGTGTTCCAATAGAGAGGTGTTATTTACGAAAATGTGTTTATTTCTTGAACTGTAGGATGGATACACTTGAAATTTACAAACAGTTATTAAAACTTAGTTCACTATATAAACAAGTATAAAAAAATTAAACTAAAAATTAAAGGGTGTTCCGATAGTGGTGTGAAATGCATGTTTAAGGCATAAGTTTTGAACCATAATAGGTAGACTCTTGAAATTTTCACAGAAGGTGTATAGCGATGGCCGCTATAACAACAAAAATTAAAACTTATAGGGTGTTCCGATAGAGAGGTGTTATTCACGAATATGTGCTTATTTCTTGAACTGTAGGAGGCATACACTAAAAATTTACAAACTGTAATAAAAACGTAGTTCGCATTATATAAAAGTCTAAAAAATAAACCGAAAGTGCTGTTATTTTGATTTAGAAGACCTAAGTTTTGAATCATAATATGTAGAATCTTGAAATTTTTACAGAAGGTATAATTTTGCCCGCTATAGCAACAAATAATAAAATTTATAGGGTGTTCCGTTAGAGAGGTGTTATTCACAAATATGTGTTTATTTCTTGAGCTGTAGGAGGCATACATAAAAAATATGTAAGCAGTAATTAAAACTTAGTTCGCCATATAAACAAGTCTAAAAAAATAAACCTAAAAATTAAAGGGTGTTCCGATAGTAGTGTGATTTGAATGTATAAGGCCTAAGTTTTGAACCGTAATAGGTAGGCGCTTGAAATTTTCACAGAAAGTATATAACTGTGACCGTTATACTAGTAAATACTAAAACTTATAGGGTGTTCCGATAGAGAGGTGTTATTCACGAATATGTGCTTATTTCTTGAACTGTAGGAGGAATTCACTAAAAATCTGCAAGCACTAAATTAAAATTAGTTCGCTATATAAACAAGTCTGAAAAAAATAAACCTAAAAATTAAAGGGTGTTCCGATAGTGGAGTGATTTGCATGTATAAGGCCTAAGTTTTTAACCATAATAGGTAGACTCTTGAAAATTTTACCAAAGGTGTATAACTATGGCCGCTATAGCAAAAATATTAAAACTTATAGGGTGTTCCGATAGAGAGGTGTTATTTACGAATATGTGTTTATTTCCTACAAAAAGTAATTAAAACTTAGTTCGCTTTATAAACAAGTCTAAAAAATTAAACCTAAAAATTAAAGGGTGTTCCGATAGTGGTGTGCTTTGTATGTATAAGGCCTAAGTTTTGAACCATAATAGGGAGACTCTTGAAAATTTTACCAAAAGTGTATAACTGAGGCCACAATAGCAAAAAATACTAAAACGTAGGGTGTTCCAAAAGTGACGTGTTATTTACGTTTATGTCTTTTTTTTGAGCTGTAAGAGGAAACCACTTACAATTTGCAGACTGTAATTAAAACTATGTTTGTTTTATAAACAAGTATACAAAATTGAACTTAAATATTAAAGGGTGTTCCAAAAGTGACGTGATTTGCATGTATATATCCTAAGTTTTGAATGAATAGGTGGAATTTTGAAATTTTTACAGGAGGTGTATAACTATGTCCTGTATAACAAATAACAAAAATTAAAGGGTTTTCCGCCAGTGACGTGATTTGCATGTATAAAGCCTTATTTCTTGAACCGTAACAGGTAGACTCTTGAAATTTTGTACAGACGATGTGTTGCCACGGCCGATATGACAATTTCTAAAAATTAAAGGGTGTTCCGACAGTGACATGTTTTTCACTTATAGTGACTTATTTTTTAATCGCAATAAGTAGATCTTTAGTATATTTATAGAAAGGAAGTTGCCATGGCCACTATAATGAATAATAAAATTAAAGGGTGTTCCGACAGTGACAAGATTTTATAAACCGTAATATAAAATCCGACAGTAGATGTGTCACTTCGGCCGCTATAACAAATACTTAAAATTGAAGTGTGTCCATTAGTAACGTGTTTTTCACGAATATTACCTTATTTTTTTAACCGCAATAGGTAGGCTCCTGATATTTTAATAGAAAGTGTATTACCATGGCCGCTATAAAATCAATTACATATTAAAATTTAAGAGGTGTTCTAATTATGATGCAATTTTCGCGAATATTACTTTAATTTTAAAATTTAAGGGTGTCCCATAAGACATAAAGAAATAAACAACTGGAATTTTTAAATTATACTGAACATAGTACGGAACCCTACGTGTGTGAGTCTAACTCGCACTTGACTAATTTATTAATTACAATAAAAGGTGGAAATTAAGTAAAAAAATGCCGGGAGCTACTTTATTGGCAGTAATTGCTTAAAGAAAACAGCATTTAAAAAAATGAGCGTATTAAAAAACGTCATTTACGGGACTTTTCAAATCCTATGGATACAAGCGAAACCTTGTAAGTAAGCACAATTAAATTGATGTAAAAGGTCTAGTCCAATTCTTTTCCAGCTTCATCTCGTTTTACCGGCTTAACAGAAGATCTTTCCAAATGGTATTGGACGATCTAGCACCGAAGTTACCACAGAGCAGTATTCCTGCAAATATACAGCTAGCGGCTGTGCTTAGATTCCTAGCCGTCTGATCTTATCAAGCGGTTATTGCTAATGATGTTAATATTAGTATGGGGCGGTCCACTTTTTGTAAAATCTTGTGGAATGTGATGCAAGCGTTAGAGGAAAACTTGTGTCCAGCATGGATTTCTTTAGAAAAAGTAAATCACGAACATTGGTAAACAAAGCAAAATATTTTTTTTACAAAACAAGCAGTGTACTTAAATATTTGTTAATATTTACGTTTTTGTGTGTATAAAATATAATTTTATTACAAAAATAAATAGAAAACATATCATATGAAGTATATAATAACATTTTTTATAGATTCTAAACGAATTACTTAGAATAAATAAGCAAGTGATTTCAAACCAGTAGGCATTTAGCTGTCCCGTTTTAAATCACGTGATTTCAATATTTTTTGTGTACAGAACACCTTTTGCGTGATTTGAAATCACGTTGACAAAAAGTGATTTTCAGAACACCCCTGTAAGTTTATTTTTTCATCTCATACAGACAACGTAAGTATCATGGCCCCCTTTCTGCGGTGCTCACGTCATTCTACACATATCATCTGCAATGCAAGAAAGGAATAACGCTGATACGAATTTTTATAGACATATATTTTATCAGCACCTGGTCCCACCTTTTCAAATTTTCATGAAAATGGTCGAAAAATAGCTGGTAGTATGAAACTTGGTATACCAAGGGCTTTATGTTCAAGAGGGTGTTGTAATTTACAGGAGGATCTTTAGGTGGATGAGGAGTATTGTATATTTTCCTTTGAGATTTATCGCCTTGGCTGGAACATGATGATAAACTTGCATTAAATTTACGAGTCTTTTTAGGCACATTTTGCTTATTAATTTCAAAAAGAATCAAAACTGTAGACATGAAATAATAGGTCCGTTTCTTTACTTTTTGGGTAAAGTTCGTGAAAGTGAGAGCAAGCAAAATTTTTTCTCATAAAGAGACAATAATATTACACAAAAGTACGGGAACACCAAAAACCAAATTCTTACACAAAATAAAAAGTCAAAGTGTTTTGGCAGTTTAGATAAAATAATTAAAATTTTTGTTTGTTTTGAATAAATTTTTGCTTTGTACATTAACATTGTAATTTATATGACTAAAAATAAAACACAGACACTCTTTTAATAAAAATCTTTTATTTCAATATACATATCGCACTTGATCAACAAGAGGGTATTAACTCGAAATTTTTAAATTTTCAATTTTTGCAAGAAATCAACTAACAAAAATTTCAACGAATTCTGATTACTCTTTTGTCTCGAAACCCACATCTGAGACCATTTTCGTGATAGTGTATTGAGTACCTTTATATTCGGGTATGTTCTGTAATCCGAAACCGAGTGAAATTGAATCCGATTGTAATTTTGAATTGTCATAACTTTCAAATCTTACAACATTTTGATATTATTTTTTACACATTTGATTAAAGACCATTCACATAACTCCTTGATTCCTAATGTTTTATAATAATAGGCGCAACTAAGTTATATTTTTCTTTAAAAATTTATTCGATTTCAATTTCACTCTGTTTCGGATTACAGAACATACCTGATTAACAAAAAGTTATTATTTTATTTGGCAATAATTGCCAAAAAAATTTCAAAGAAAAACAGTGTAAATATATTTTCAAATGGAATTTGCTTACTATAATATGTTCGGATTTTTAAATTATCTGAAAATGTAATCACAAACAGATTTTTAACTCTATTGAAAATTTTTAAATTTTGAGTTAATACCCTCTTGTTGATCAAGTGCGATATATGTATGTGTATATATGTATGTAGCTATTCTACACTTTTTTAAAAATTTTATTCTTGATTTTTTTTCCATTTTTCTATTGTTTATGTTTTATAGCTGTTTGACAATTTACACAATTTGCCCGAAGAAAAACTTTGGGCTGTTTTGTGCAAGAAGAGGAAGAACTTTATTCTCTCAAAACCGTTCTCATTTACCCAAATTTAAAGTACGGGATCGCTTTTCGTGCAAATTGGGATCCCTAGGGATCCCAAAGTTGAGTAAAGAAACACAGCTAATATTTTTTTGTATTTTCTTTGTTATAACTATTTGATTTACATTTATTTCCAGTTGCTAGACTGTCAAAATAGCATCATCGATAAATTTATGGCAACTGAAAAAAGTTGCCTAACATAATACAAATTTGTTTCCTAGTTGCGTTGCCTTTTGATTTTAAAAAATTATACAAAATGATGCTTTAGTTAATAAATTATGTTTTTAAATCAACGATTTATAAGCAATTCTTCTATGGTAACTTTAATGTTAAATTTTATTAAGTCAAAAGGTAATGGGTATTTTGACTCATAAAATTGAGAATTTTTGGATTGTAGGAAATGATGCCAGATTTGCTGAGTTCTCTGCATTATGCTGATTTGTCATTGTAAAATTTAAATTTGCAGATTTTCTTCCTCAAATTGCAGTTTTATGAAATGTTAACGAGCACTGTTGTTTTATTAGTTTTAGACAACTTTATTTCGTTGAATAAAAAATCCTTCAGCCGTTGAAACTTGGACAATTAAATGAAATTCAAAGATTATTAGAAGCAAATCATCTGAACATATTGTATCCCAGTCAAACTCATTGGCTTTGAATTGAACGCGTTATAAACTGTTTAGAAAAAATATACAAGTGCTCGGCAAAATAGCGCACATATAAAATAATGTAAGACAGTTTGAATTAAGATAATCAAGCAATTGACTCCGAGTTTTAAGAGTTGAAATCTCTTGATTTTAAAAAGTTGGTAAACTAAAATTACACTAGTACGTTGCTAAGCTTTGATTAAAATTTTTTGCGAAATTTATTGATTCAAGGATTTTACTTTTAAAATTTTTCCCTTTTTATCTAAAAAATTTTTGTTCTGTCATATTCGTCCTGTCATGTGTGAGAAATGTATAGTCAAGTTAGTCGTAATAAAAAAGAAACTATAAATCGTATGGATAGAAATTTAATTGCAGGAGTTTACAAAAATTATTTATTATATATTAAAGACTTTATAAAATTAAATAAAAGGAATGGTTTCAGTACTTTAATCGAGGCACTCGATGCTTGTCTACAAGTCCGAGGGTTGCGGGTTCGATACTCGACAAAGAATTTGGGTATTTTCTGCAGAAAATCAAGAAGCTTAGCAAAAACTAGTTTTTTTATATTATGAACGTTGAATTCTTCGATTTTTTGTTAAGATTATGTAAAGATTAAACATACTTCTTTTATTCTATTGAACGATTCTTAATATTTATTGTTTCACTTTATTTTACATGATTTTTAAATTATTTTCTAAAAAAAAGCATAAAAACCTCATGTTTATGTGTTTTTAGTATTTACCAGATTTTTTGCCGATTTAAAAAATTTTATGCAGATTTTGCAGATTTTTTAGCCCAATTTTGAAAATTTTATAGTTAAATTTTCTGGCAACATTGATTGTAGGGTATATTTAAATTAATTAAGTGACAGTTTTTTTAGTTCAAACAATGTACGATGACCTACTTTGCTAATATCAATACCCAAACCACTTGAAAATTTCATTGATAAACCAACATACAATAAGTATGTAAGTTATGAGAGCCATGTGCTGAAACTCGCTTTCTATTACAACAACCTTCATTCATAAACTGTTTTAGTGAAATGCTGCCAATGAACTAAAACGTAAACAAAGTGACTGCGCAAACTCCAACATTTGTTGTTGTTTATAAATTGGATGTAAACAAATTGCTGTTGCATGCAATCAAGAGCCGGTACACGTGCAGAATGTAAACATAAACAATGTTAAAAAGCATGCGTTAAACATTGTAACGGCTGCGTATTACCGCTCTAGAGGAGTATAGACTATACAAAAATCACACTTCCATAGATGTCTCTTTGTAACACAGGCAAAGCCATTGATGAACTCATCAAATTGTTACAATTTAAAGAAATTTTCTCCATAAACTGACAGTATAGATACAGAAATAAAATTTTCATTGTGCAGTAATTATATCTTCACAAGTAATTTTCTAAATTTACAAATTTTTATAATAATCAACAATTAAAATTAATTTACTTAGTTTGTAAAGCTTTAAAAAAAGTATTGAAAAACTGCTAACGATTAATGAAATAATCCTCCCGTTACGCACAACTTACGAAATAAATAAGTGATATGATGGTTGCCTGATTTTTTGTCATTAGCTTTTTAATTGTTTAATTAAAGAAAAAATAAATAAATCTCAAGATGTGGTTAAGAAAATCCTGTTCCATATTATTTAAAATTCTGTGCTGTTTCTTTGTGCTTTATCCAAATGGTGCCAACTTTGTGCCTGGTGAAAAAATCAATTATAATTTGTAAATATTTAAATATTAAAATGAAAAAAGAAATAGAATTTTGCTGAAAAGAAAATGTATGTTTTTAACCAAATTTTAGAGTTCATTCATGGGCAGATAAGCTGGGCATGGAACTGTTCCATTTAGGTGATTTTATAACACGTCGTAAAGAAGTCCAAGAGGTATGTAATATGCAATATACACATCAAATACATAAATGCCTTTATTTCCTCGCTGGAGTATCAACTATTTATTGATTTTTACCAATTTAAATGTAGGTTAATTTGTTTGTCATTAAAAACGTTCGCTCTATTTACCGAATTAAATGTGGCATATGGAAATGTAATTTTTAATCGTTAAAAATTGAGTATAAATGAAATTTTTAAATAAAAAAAAAAATACTTTTTTTTAATTCTTTCAGCTAAGAAAATCAAATAAATATATAATATTTATGGGTTTTCATGTAAGCGTAAAATTTAGACCGACGTATATTTTGATACAAAAAAGGAGACAATTGAAGTATGAAACCAGGTCACTTACAAAAGTTTCACAAAACAAACCAAAACAATAATGACATTTTTTAATAAAACTTTTAAAAAATCTGGAGTGGTCTACTCTCAACTTTACCATACCCAATGGAAACAGATATTTTTTTATGGATATATTACATAAAAAATATAAGTTGAAAGTATATTCGAATCCAAAAATTTCCCGATTATGCCTATAATTTATACAGCTCTTCATCTCCATAAACCATAGGCACACACTGAATTTTGATATGTCATACAGTATGACCTGGAGAGCGTTTACAAAATTTGTGAATAAGTAAACTACCCCTTGCCCATTCCCGATTATGCCCAAAATATACACAACTCTTCACCTCCATATACCAAAAGAACATACTAAATACGTTTTAATATGTCATACCGTATGATCTGTAGAGCATTCACAAAATTTGGTTTTAAGGAAACTACCCCTTGCCCCTTCCCGATTATGCCCAAAAACTATACAGCTCTTTATATCCATATACGTATGACCTGTACAAAGTCCACAAAAATAGTGGCATACACACCCACCCACAGACATCATCGACGACGACGACCTCGATTTTTTTCATGATTACTATACTTTACCTTATACTGCGTATAGTAAAGTAAAAATATAAAATTATCTAATATCATATGAATTTTATTTCAACTATTTTTGAATTAATAAATTAATTATTTAGGCTTAATTTCTTATTTATAAAGAGTTAAAGAAAAATTAGATACCAGCAAAGCAGAATGCATTTTCTAGACAGCTACGTCCGTCATCAGTACTTTTTGCATCAATCTACCCGGTAGCTTCAATTGTTATTAATTTTCTATTTATACAAACTTATCAAAGAAATAGAATATGAGCTGTGGCAATAAGGAAAAAGTGCTTAAGTCTGATTTTTAAGTTTTGTAGGAGAGCAATTTTAAACTTTAAAATTAATTTTTCAAAAAATAACTTTTCTTTAAAATTTACCTATGGGAGTCAAACGTTTGATTTAAAAAAATATCTTATATCTACTAAAAGTACGCAGGCGTTGCAATTAATAAGTTGTGAAAGAAGTTTTTATGATTTCGAAAAATAGCTTCTAGTTTCCAAATGCGATTCGACATTGAAAAAAGATAAGCAGAAAGTTATTTTGCTATAACTTCCTGAAAAATTTTACTAAATAATTGAAAATTTGCACATGGGTACTTTGAAGTACGCAGATTTCAAAGGTGCCAGTAACTAAATTTTTGCATTCTGCTTTGCTGGTATCTAATTTTTTTATCTCTTTATAAATAAGAACTTAAGCCTAAATAATTAATTTATTAATTATCTAATATCTTTCAAAATACACTATTACAAATTATCGAATATCGTATTGATCTAGTTCTTAGGCTTTATAAACGGTTCTTCCGACTTGATTATCAAAAATTCCGAAAATTGCAGTCAAGAGAGTTTATCGCTCAATCAAGTTCAACCATGAGTAGTCAGTATGGCTACATACTCTTTAAATTTGATGGGTCAAGACTTAGCCCTTACGACTTATACCTGCTCCAAATTGAAAGATTTGGGTCAACGAAGATGTTATATTCATTAGCGTAAGATGACATATTCTCTAGGGGGGGTTGGTGCAAAACCATTTATATTAGAAAATAATGTTCTCAAGATAAGTATGTAGGAAAGTATTAAAATTTTTAAAAATTCTGTGAGGCAACAGCAAGTCTGGCACTTCCCAGAATGGCCTTTCTACGCCAATGCTTATAATTGAAATAAACGTATAGTTTAATAATCTTATTTAGAGGAAATAAAACAACTGCAAATACATATCGTCATATAAAACGTAAAACCATGTTACTACACTTTTTTCGATTTTACAGGAGAGGGAGCTTAATGAAATATTTAAGTAGGCAACCTGAAAAAAAGTTTCTTCTAAACTTGCATATAATTAACAGATTCATCTATACTTTGACAAAATATTAAGCTTGTAGTAACATGCATATTCACATGGTACACAATATTCAATAAAAACCCTATTTTGAAATTTTTGTTACTTACATGGTTTAAGGTTTCATATGACGATATGTTGGAGCAAATGTGAAAACGTCTACACTTTTTGTTTTAACATCCATGTAATAGTCAAAAATTCCGTTTAGTTTTCTTTTTAGCTGGGTACTACCAAACTGAAAGTCGCCTGAAAATTTTCAAACCTGAATTACAGGCTGTTTTTTACACACATTTCTTATGGCAAACAGAAATTCAGCGAGCTGCGTACCAGCCCTTAAATTTTAAAAAATCGACCGATTAAAATTCGTAACAACAAATGATTTTTCTTTTATTTTAAGTGACAAAAAATTAAACTACATATTCCGTAAAAAATAATGATTTTTCTTTCGTTTCTTTTGACAAAATGAAAAAAAAAACACTGAAATTGTATAATCAAGGTATATTTATTTTACTAGGTAGTGGCGTCCCTACAACAATACAAGAACAACATGGCATTTTGTTGTTGCTTTGTAGTTCGAAATGTCAAAAAACATAGGAGAAAATTGAGAAGGCCTGTATGTGTTTTATTGCCTTTTCACTTCTACACTATAAAATTTCTGAACACACACAACTTTTGACATGTCGAACTACTAAATCAGCTGGGCGGACGACACTACCTAGTAAGATAAATATACCTTGTGTATAATATTATTATAAATAAATCATAAAGGTTTAGTATAAAAAGTATACATTTTAATTTACATACATATATGCACGGGAATTTAGAAATTTCAAAAACAACAATATTTTACCAAATCTGCTGCAAAGCTCTGCTTAGACCCCGGCCAACTAACAATAGTGTTGGCAATGTTGGTATCTTTACATTCTCTTAATTCTTTAAGGAGATACTCAACACTGCTTCAAACGCTGATCGGTAAAATTGTACTTTAAAAAAGATTTTGTTTTGGAGCTATCTTTTTCTTATTTAAAAGTAATACTTAAGTATATACATATGTATGTATGTATGTATGCATATACTATACCAAAAAATAAACGTAAATAAATTTGTTATATGTACCATTTCCAATAAAATATACTTCTTTTTATACCCTTCACCACAGGTGGAAAGAGTGTATATAAGTTTGTCATTCCGTGTGTAATTTCTACAATTTTCATTTCCGGCCCCATAAACTATATATATTCTGAATTCTTATACATAGAGATGTTGATTGAGCTATGTCCGACTGTCCGCCTGTCCTTGTTAACGTTGATATGTCCTTTGCAAAGGCACCAGAAGAGATACAAACAATTTAGGCACACCAATCTGGCAGGCATAGTTTCGAAAATGTTTGGGATTGCAATTCAGCAACATCAGATCATTCCTTTGGAGGCTGCGGGCTAAAAACCACGCCCACCTATATTTTTTCACGTTTTTTTATATTTTTTTCGGCTGTAATGATTCTCATTTGATTTTTTTGTCAAATAAATATTAGACCACGACAGGTAGATCGCAAGGAGTGCATAGATATCTCAGGGGATCAATAACCCTTTTTAGGTTGGTAGGGTTTTTCTTCTTTCATTTGTATTAAAGACCTTTATAGAAAGCAATATACATAGAGGTATCCAATTCACCCACAGGTTCCTAAATTTAAAAAAGAATTATTAAAACTAAAAAAAAAATTTTAAAAATTTCTTTAAAAAATATTTACAAAACATTTTCAAATCACATTTTTACAGAAAACTTTTCGAAAAAATTTTTTTAAAAATTTTCTAAAAAATTTTCGAATAAAATTTTATAAAAAATTTTATCAATATTTCTTTGAAAATGAAAATCACGAGTGTAACATAACATATTTGTAATAGTAAGAATATATGTTTGTTTATACAGTAACATATTTTTTTAAATGCGTTTGATTCTTAAATAGATGAGATCTCTGTTTTAAAACCTAAATGCATTAAACAAACAGACAACATCAGGATACCGACTACAAACTATCAAAAATAAAATACACTCGTTTATAGGTGAACCACCGTTGTGGCTGTATTAAGGCTAATTTCTATTTTTGTATGCGACAATTTTGTTTTATTCAACCAAAGAAAATGTCACAAAATTATAAATTACAAATTCATATAGAAACAAAAAGTTTTGAGGAAATATTTATTGTTTTTTGAAAAAGTTATTTAATTTTTAAAAGCCAGATAGGTATTTCTACAACAATGTCAGAGTTTACGATGTAGCTGTCGTCTTCAAAATCATTAAGTCCCTCCCGTTCCACATTTGCAATTTTTGTTTCTGCAACACATGCATTTGTTGTTGGGAGATTAAATAAAATGTACATGAAACTCTGCTGTAACTCTCTATTGTTATTGTTGTTTGTTCTCTTCGACATAAAAATGGCTGTATAAAAGTATACAGTCGTCAGAAACATAATTTTTAAAGTATGGCCAGAATGTTTCAGAAACAAAAATTGCAAGTGTGGAATGGGAATAAGTAGCTGACTACACGGCGCTTAGTTGCGTAGCCGCTGTCTTCTATTTATTTAAAGCATGAATAATGACTTTTTTCTCGGCTGCATGCAAAATGGCCCTATAAAAAACCGCCCAAAAACAAAAATGAAAAATTGCCGAATAAATAATCACCCTAAAGAAATGAAAGATTGCCCAAAAAAGAAAAATGGAAATTTGACCCAAAAATTGTGAAAATACCCAAATGTAAATGAATTATCGCCCAAATTTATTTATAGTTTTCTTATTAAATATAAAAATGTCAATAGTTTTAGCAAGGGCATTGATATTGATTTAATTTGCACAGTGCAACACGGAAAAAATAACCATATACGGACACCACTACGTGATAAAAGACCAAAAAAAAGACCCCTATCTCTCAGTTTTGCCCAAAGTCCACCAGGTTTTTTTTATGGGCCCTCAAAGATGTGGGGCCTCGATGTCATTTTTGCAAAAAAATGATCATTTACTCAAGCTCATATTTTGCAAACCGTTTGGAATTTTGATATACTCTCTGAGGCAAAGTTGTAGCTCTTGTCATAAAGAACAAAAATTGTTAACATATAAAATCAAAACAAACTTCATCTTCAAGGTCAAAATCGCAAAAAAACTTAAAAAAATTCAATTTTTTTACCTTTTTTCGCCTGTTTAGGTCCATAGGTAGCAAACAGTTCAAAATTCAAGGAAACAATCAACTACAAAAATGAACCTAAGATCTCAGTAAACAACTTTCTAGAACATATGAACTTCCTAGGAATGATTCTTAACACCGTTTAGGTAGCGCTTAGGTAGCCGCAAAAGTTTTTCACTTTTCAAAACTGGGAGACAGGGGTCTTTTTTTTGGTCTTTTATGACGTAGTGGTGTCTGTATATGGTTATTTTGCCATGACTTAAAAAATTACACAGTGTGTTATCGAGAAAGCTTTCAGCTTGCAACTTCTGTATGTAATCTTTGATTAAAATCCAAAAAAAAATTTTGTCTGCGGCGCTTAAATCTAAAGTTTAACAATAAACCCATTAATAACAATAATTATATATGTATTTCAACTCATATTAGTAACTTATTTATAACAACATAACTAGAAATATTTACTAGTATAAAAGAAACAAAGCAGTTGTACTTTTTCGGCAGAACAATTTACTTAAATAATCAGAAGCTTTTTGAAAACTGCCATTGGTACAACCTTAAATGTGATGTCAATACATTTTCTGTAAATTAATCAGTTTTTTAGAAAAGCAGATACAGAAACTAAGTTGCTTATTTTTTCAGTTTAAGTCCTAATAAATTTGTAATGTTAACACTTCTGCGGTTTAAGGTAAACTTCATAACTACTTATTATTAGTGATAATTTTTTATTAAAAATATATCGCTTTTAAGACAAACCATTGTTTTTTTCACTCTTATTATCAATGGGTGATCTTTCATTAAAACATTTGGGCAATTGTTCATTATGAAAATATAAAAAATGAATTATTCTCCAAAAATGACGAAAAAACATCCAAAATTTTTGGTTTACTTTTCATATGAAATATTACCCAATTTTGTATGAAGATTTCTTGGGCAATTTTTCATTTATGTTTTTGGGCGATTTTTCATAGGGTCATTTTGCATGCAGCCTTTTTTCTCAACTTATTTTAATTTATGTAAAAAGTCAACAATATGGATAATGCTGTACATGACTGTATAAATAAAATCCCCGTGGTGAAGGCTATAGAAATTTCGGCACGGCCGAATATAGCACTGTTGCGGGGGGTTTTTGATTTTGCGGCTAAGTCGTGAAAGAAAAAAAATTTTGCGCAGACAGGCCTTAGGGATTAGCTTCGGCAGGAGGTTAATGCTGCCTAACACCTCTAGTCCCTCATAAAATTTAATAAAATATGGGGAGGGGCTTACGTCCAGTGGAGGCACTACCTCCTGCCCGAGTCCCAAGCCAGAAACAGTGTATTTATTTGTCTTTGTTAGGTTTGGGAATCGGTACGATTATTGCAGTTTTCCATGGTGGAGGTAAAATGCCAGATGAAAATACATTATTATGAACGGATAGTAAGTGCATTTTTGCAGGCATCGAACGAAATTTTTTTAGCATGGGATAAGATATTCGGCCATGCCCAGGGGCTTTACCTTTTGAATCTTCAAGTTCGGTTATGTTAATTGAAATTTCAATTCGTTTAGAATAGGCATTGCAAGTTGAAGGGTTGTAAATATAATTTAAAGCTTTCCGTTTTTGTTTTTGGAAGTTAATAGAAAAATTTAAATCTTGAGATTGTTAAGACCAATCTTCTGCGAAGAAATTTGTTATGCCGTGGCTGTAGAAAGCATTGCTGATCAAGAGTTTAGATGTAAGATGTAAGAGTAGTGTCCAGCAGCTATTCGTATTATATTATTCCATATACGTTGCGATGTGGACGACGCACACTAAACTGTCTAGTGGAAAAAAATCAAAACAAATTTATCAATAAAATACATATGGGATGAAAGCTGAGACTCCCACGAGAGGTGGTTTGGTTTTTCATATGCGTTACACCTATAAAAAGTTACACGGCTTTAAAGTCGAATTATTTTGATAATTTTTTCATAATTTTTACGTAACCAAAAAATGGGTTTGGAAAAATAAATCTCCAAAATTCATTTTTCAATAAAAATGCATGAAATTTATTTTATTCAGAAATGTATCAGAAACAATGAAATAATCCTATAAATCTAATATTTATAACAACACTGTAAAAAAATGTGAAGTTTTTAGTCAAAATATGTACTTAAAAAAATAGTCAACTTCGATGGACCCGGAAAAATAGGCACATCAAAAAACTACTTTCATGCATCAATAATCTTATTTTCTGTTATATATACTAAAATATGTATAAAAAGATTTAGGTGTTTTCTATGCCAAATTTTGAAATATAGCGATTTTAAAAATCATCCAATATCATCATGACAATAATAGGCTGTGCTTTAAACCAGGGCGAACTAATACAAGGTGAGTGCACGGGCGAATGCTTTAGAATGCCTTCACAAAACAATTAAGACAGAACAGAGTTGAGCACACTCGAAAAAATAGCAGAGAAAGTTGAAATCAAGATTTAATGAATAAACTCCTCATTTCTTCTGATCCATTAATTTCATATAATAGAAATGCAAGAAACACAAGCAGCTCTTTCAACAATAATCAAGAAATTAGTAATTACATAATAGTAGATGAAAATATTAACACTGATTCAGACTCAGAATCTTATTTTAGTGATTAAGAAATTGTTTACAATTGTTATGTTGTTTGAATTTGTTTGTAACTTTATTATTAATCTTTATATAAATTTGTTTTTTATCTTAAATAATAAATTAATTTTAAAATATTTAGTATTGTCAATTTCGTAACCCTATTCATATAATGTTATTTGCAAGGCATATTAAACAGGTAGCCTCACTACTGAGGGGAAATATTAAGGCGAAAATAATCAATTTTTTTTATATGGATTTTGACAGTTAAACTTACAATTTTTCCCCTTAAATGGAAGTTGAACTATCAAACTCCATATAAAAAAAAATTAAAAATTTTCGCCTTAATATTTCACCTTCGTAGTGAGGTTACCTGATGAATATGCCTTGGTTATTTGAATACCAATGGATGTGAGTATTTTCAAAACTTTAAAAAATACAAATACTGAAAAGTTTAAAGCCAGAAGTGCAAAACTATTTAAAACCTCGACAAACATTAAATTGTGTTTATTAATGTTTTTATTTATTTTAAGTTATAAAACTATATGTATATACTAATAAAAGATTTTTGGGAATTCAACTATTATTTCACACGATGCTAAAAGCCTATAGTATTTTATAATAAGCCAATTTATTTGTTGGGGGAAATTATTTTATTGGCAGGGTCATCAAATTTAACCACATTTTAAAAATAGGCAAAATTATTTCTAAAAAAAAGATAACTCTATAAGAAGTCCAAAGGAGAAAAAGGAAAAGCTGTATCCAGAACACCAACATAGATTTTATTTTGTGGCTTACTAAAAACATCAAAATAATTTTTAGTTTTAATCTTAATAAGTTTGTTTATTCGGCTGATAAAAATCGCATTATTCCGACAGCACTAGTGCTAAGTTTTGTATAAAACCGAATAAGTAACTGTGGGCAATATTGCATTGCGCAGAACATATTTTTAACAAACTTAAATTTTCGTAATTCTTTTTAATTTCATAAAGATCCATATAATGACGTTGTCCACCTACCAAAATATAACTAGAAGCTATTCAAAATTCAAAAGTCCGTTAATTTTTTTGTTAAGCCTAGTACTCTGTTCGAATTTGTGGAAAATGTTGAGCAACATTTATTGTTTCAACAGGAAAATTTTACATTTAAAATGTGGTGTCTATCTCGCGATTTACAAGAATTTTACAATTTTTTTGCTTTTAAATATACCACATTGTTTTAAAAAAATTTTCCACAAACAATTTTACAAAAAATTCCACATGAAATTGTGCCAATTTGCTTTATTTCACAGTTTTGATAAAATGTTGCCAGTAACATTTCAATGTTTATCCACAGTAAAAACAGAGTACTACATCTGCAACATTTTTTCATGACTTTTTCATACAAATTCTTCAGAGTACCAGGCTTTAAGGCCAGTACGCAGCTCGCCTGAATTTCAGTTTCCCATAAGAAGTATGTGTAAAAAACAGCCTGAATTTCAGGTTTGAAAATTTTCAGTCAATTTTCCGTTTGGCAGTACGCAGCTAAAAAGAAAACTAAACGGAATTTTCGACTATTACAGGGATTTTCTAACTAAAAGTGTAGACTTTTTTTCTTCAGCTGAAACAAAAATTAATGTTCAGGCAATTGTTTGGTAACGGAATTTATGACATTTCATGTTTTTTATACATTTAAACTATTTTTTGTTCATTTCTGTATTGATATAATATTATTGTGTACAATAGATAATAAAATTTAAAAAACACTACATGATGAATTTTACTTTTGTAGAAATAAAGGCAAAAAAATCAAAACTGAAATTTCGTAGAGCTGCGTACTGGGCTTTAAGCAGAACATCATTTCAATATTAACAAATTGAGTTTAATTTATTATTTTTACTATGGCAACCCTGTTATCAGCAAATTAAAAATCAGACAAAAATATTATTTCATCCAAACAAAAGAAGTTTTTTTTTAAAAACGAACCACTTGTTTGAAAAAATTTTGGTAACAATTTTTTCTGTGATATCAGTAATTTAGAAACAAAGAATTAAATTTAAAAATAACGATATGGAAAAAAGTTGGTAAAAAAATTGGACGTAGCTTTTTATTCAAAAGTAGGTTTTGGCCCTCTAAGTCTGTCTCTTCCTTCATTGTAGATCATTTCTTTTATTTTAACCTTCTAAAAATTATAAAATTAAAAAAAAAGATTGTTATTATGATTTATATATTTTAGAGTTTTAAACAAGCCCAAGTTGTTTCAAGAGCAGGAGCTAAAATTGTGGAAAATATGGCTAATGAAATCAAAACAATGATGGACTCAAAAATAAGTGCTGTGCGCGTAAGTAACAATTTATTTAAATTTATTTTATATTTGTATTGTTTTATAAAACCAGTCACCTTTTTTATATCTATAAATAAAAATTCTAGAAAAAAATTATATAAAACTTTTAATAGTTTTATAAATTAGGCGCCGTGTTCATAAAAAATAATTTTTTGTTTATAAAAGATTTATTGAACAAATTTTGTATACAAATTTTATATTAAAGTTCTTAACAAACAGAAATATTTTTATGAATTTGGCCCTAGATATTTAACTAAATTATTCTATAACTTTTGAAATTATTAATAATAATTTGGTAATTTGAAAATTTAGCGTATAATGGATACTGCCGAAAATACCGCCTTAACATATCAAAATGAAAAACCTGATAAATATTTTTCATATTATAATTCAAAAGAAATGATTGAGCCGCTCGAACCAATACCAACGGCGCCGCCAAGAGATCTAGAAGACGCGGGTGGACCAAAAATTTTTGTACAACCAAAAGAGATTGTTCTAACACCCAAAGCCGAATTTTTTAATACACCAGTTAATATGACTGTTAGCTCAGTGCATGTGCCGACCAATGTTTACGATAGAGGTTTGAGTTTTGTTGTTTCTTTTTTATTAATTTTTCATTTAAAAGCTTTTTAATTCCTCACACATTAATGCCGATGCTAAAAGCACACGTTTCAAAAAACAAACCCCAAGCTATATGATTTTTAACAAAAATGTTTACGAAACAAACATTTCTTGTGGCCATTAACGGTAAGGACAGAGCACAGATAGAGCAAATATTTTATGAAACAAGCCTGATTACTAAAAAAAAGTCTAGCTTATCTACATAACTATCATCAAGAAGGTAGGCTACTGTTAGAATGCGCTCTAGAAGCGAAACTAGTTCGTGCAGTACCACTGCTACAAGATGTCAGAGTGAATACCATATTGAGCACAGCGATTGTTTTGTTTATAATAATTTTCAGTGTTTTGTAATGGATTCAGACGAAGAATTTCTCTTGTCAATAAATACCATTTTTGGGGAAAGAAGAAAGGAACAAATCGAACCCATTCAGAAAATAACGAGTTCCACAATTTGTACAGTGAACTGAGGAATTATCCTGGAATTTTTTTAATTGAGCAACAAAGCACTTTCGATTATATTTTAAATTCTTTTTTTACAAACAAAATGCCAAAAAACCGTATTAAAAATGCAAACAAACACACGAAAAGTAAAAAATAAACAAAGGGAAGAGGCTACAACGTGTTACAACGCGCTAGAAAACCAGTACAAAAACTGCTTTGTAGCACGAACTCCCATCAAGCTTCGCTCTATAGCGTATTTGTAGCGTATTATTATATGTTCGCTTGTAGCGTGCACTCTGACAACAGCCTAAGACAAATTTTTACCTAAAATAATTGCTATAATAACTGTAAAAATCATATTTGCCTCGTCTGACTTTAATTTTAAAAATTTATTTACACACAGTTACTAAAGTATTAATGTTCTTAATATTAAAAAAATGTTTTTTTTAATATAATTTGTCAAAATTAAATTTAACTATTAAGAACTAGGAGATCAGTTTAATTTTATTTATCAATTTATTTTTGCAATACTGTTTACGCGCAAAGTAAAGAACACGTCTATTGTAAGCTTAACGAAAATCTCTCTTGTTATTTCTACTCGGTTTAGAGATTTTCTTTTGTTAAGCTACAAATTACCGCTAAGGTACGTAGTATTGTTTCAAACCTTGTCTTTAAATTATTTAAATAAAATGAGTTTTATAACGTTTTAAAAACACTTTTAATGTTTCTTATTTTTTTGATAATTTTCTAAATGAATATTTTACCAAAGAAAACATTTTGATCCTGGTCCTTCGAACCGGATATGAACCAGTGACCTATGGATCTACAGTCCACTGTATCCACTATACAAGATTTCATCTTATTTTTAAATTACTGAAAGATATCACACAATTATTTTTGCAAATATTTCAGAAATGTTTATAGTTTGCACTTAAATAAACCAAATGGTTATGAAAATTTGTAGAAAATTGTTAATGATAAGCTCACACTCCAATTGTGTTAAATTTTCCTTATAGAGTGATTGCAATAGAATTCATCCTGTGGTTTTTACGTGATGAAAGCTTAGTCATATGTTATTCTGACACTGATAATTTTTTCTGTCCTAAATATTGACTATCAGTCAGTATCAAGGCGAGAATTCATACCAGGTGATTATTTTTTGCTCTCCTTTTTTTGCTAATGTCTTGTCAAAAATACATTATTATTTTATATATGCTAGTAGAATGTCAAAGTTGTTGATTTGTTGCCGTAGTGCTCTCAGCTGGTATCAATTCGCCTTGAGTCAGTATCATAGCTCCGCGGACCAAAATAAGTTGATTTAGGCTTAAAAAACGTTGAGAAATATTGTAAACTTAGTACCACTGTGAGTGTTGAGTAGCCTAAACTGTGCGTTAAAAAAATTGCCTAAAAAGTTCGTAAGCTAGTGAGCAACACTATGTATGATGCGTACCGACGAAAATGTCGCTGCTGTGGCGCACCATGTCACACAGCTCAATAAACAATCGATCTTTTGCGCTCTAACTTCGGTAATTGTATTGATTAATCTTGAATGTCAATTGGCCGAGCTCTGATATGTGCCCCTTTAGACCTTTTCTGGGGTACCATTAAAGGCCGATTCTATGTAAATAATACGGAAACAAATACAAAGTCTTGGAAAATTAGACTGCTGCGAAGGCAGTCATGACAGTCACATAATTGAAATCGTGTTCCATAAACAATTAACAAAAGGAATATTTATATTGCCTTAGATATTATATACTAGCTGCGTTTGTCACGTCGTAGGCATCCTAACTATATTTTTTCGATTTTGCTTTCAAAGTAATCCACACCAAATTTTAAGACTCTTCTTTTACAGTGCTACAGTTATAGTTTATGTGTTTTCTTTATATAGAGATACCCATCCCTGGATAAAATTCTAAAATTATTGTATAGCACTGAAAAAAGTGTTTAAAATATCCAACTTTCAAAAATAAAAGGTGCTGTCAAGTTTGCAGATTTTTGAAAAAAAAAATTCATGTACAGAAATGGTCCTGTCCAGCTTCATTATATGTATAGATATACATTTAAAACCCTTAATTATTTGCCTTCAATTAAGTTATCCGAAAAATACTAATAAAAATCGTTTTTTACCGATAACATTAGATTTTGATGGAGTATCTATATTTTTGAAAATTGCACAACCAGTCCTACCACTTACAATAATACATTTTAAAGGTGTTTTTTGCTGTCACAAGATATACCAATAATTTTTTTTACTTTTCGTTTTTTTTTTTTTTTTTGTTTTTATTAATTAAGAAAAATAAGTGTTTTAGAGGACATCGCATGTATACTTTCGTAACTGTGTGTACCTTATTGCCAAATAATCGATGATTAGAATATTTACTTTAACAATTTTAAACAATTAATTAAGTTAAAAGTCCAAAACGTAATTGTGTAAATAATTTTGTTAAAAGATCACGCATTTATGCATATGGCTTCTAATTGCTTCGACTTATCTATCACCTTTTTATTTTTAAAATATTGAACACAAACACACTTAGAAAAAGATTTTACAAAATTACTAAAAAATATCATAAAACTTATAAGTATATTTTTTACTTTTTTATATTTTTTATATTTAATTGTATATTACACAAACACACGCAATCCACATCTAATCTAATCCGATAATTTATACAAACATTAACTGATCGAAATTGAAATTGGTTCATTCTAAAAAAAAATATGTTTAAAAAAATAAAACATATAAATTTAGCATCGGACACAATTAAAGCCATTGAATGGTCAGAGAATTTGGATCAAATATTTCGAGACAATTATAAAAAAGATCCAACACTGTCGTGGCAATTTTTTGGTAGTTCGACCGGCTTTATGCGTCAATTCCCGGCATCGAAATGGAAAACGGATCCGGTTGATTTATACGATTGCCGGTTGCGTTCATGGTTTATGGAAGCGGCGACAAGTCCAAAGGATGTCATTATCCTTTTGGATGGATCAGGCTCTATGACTGGGCAGAGGCTAGATATCGCAAAGCATGTTGTAAACACAATACTCGATACATTAGGTACAAATGACTTTGTGAACATCTTCACCTTTGGCGATAAAGTTAAGCCTGTTGTTGGATGTTTTGAGGATACTCTTGTTCAAGTATATATCAATTTTATTATAATTATTATTATTATTATTATTATTATTATTATTATTATTATTATTATTATTATTATTATTATTATTATTATTCTTTAACTTTAACGTTTTATTTATTGTTTAGTATATTTTACACAATTAGAATTTCAAATTTTTTTTAATACACTTTTATTATTTAAACACTTCAATTTATTTCTATCACATTTTTCGTTTTTGCCACTATTAGCCGTTATCTTAAGTACGGGTAGCGGTTTAGAAAAAGCAATAACTGCAACTTATTAAATAAACATATATGCCTTGAAGAACACGCTATTATTTAACAGCTTTAAAGTTCACCTTGATAGTCTGGTATCTGATGAACTATTCACTTACAGACTTACACTTTTCCTGAATGCTTAGCAATTTATTTAGTCCACAGTATCTGCTATTTAAATATATGCAGATACAGCGTACTAAATAATAAAAACCACCTTTAACTTAAACACAATCCACAAATTAACCATTATTCTCATATCATTAGCGTAGATTAATACAGGAATAGTACACATCAGCATATTACATGCAAACAAATACACTGAGTAACAAAATAAAAAATAATTTAAACACTTTTCTTGTATTATAGGTCACACTAAATACTTTAAAAGCACTCAAAAAACAAATTTTGGTATAATTACGCAATTTAAAAAAATAAACAAAAGTTTTATAACGAGAATGTTCAATGGTTTTACACACCGAGCAAGTGAAAGTATAAACTTTAAAATTAATAATAGGCTACTAAAGATGTAAGATGTCTTCAGATTCTTTGGCCGAAACTTTTTTTGTTTTTAAATTATTAATTGTAACTACAGTTATAGGTCAACTAACAGGGATTTATAACTTTAGTTTGAAATATATACTTAACTAAATCTACTCGTGCTGAAAAATATTGTTTTTATAGTTGCTACTCTGGCCTTTGGCCTAGAAAAAATCTCTTTCTTTAAATATAAACTTTTGATCCGATAAATAACCTACTAATAATACTAGTGAAAGAAATTTTGGGGAATGTTTTCAGTTTCAGTTTCTATTTTAAACCAAAATATCACAACCTATTAAATTCTTGAGAAACGTCAACATAAATCTCATAACAATATTTTTTTCCCTAACGGTCCTTTTTATAACATTAATTTATCTGTCAGTTTCTTCTATAGTGGATATTTGGTAATTCCAACTATGTGTGATCTTTTTTCAGCTTTTCTATTATTGTAAGAAAATAACTTTTCGTTAAGAAGGAAAGTACTCAATTATTGAGAAAAAGATCACACCAAACTCAAATCGAGCACATTTATAACCTTCACCACAGGTATACATATATACATACATATATACCCCAGAAAGTATATAGGTATATTTTGGATCTTTATACAAAGAAAAATTGATTAAGCGATGTCCGTCTCTCCGTGTTCGGGTAGTAATTGTGTTTGCCAAGGCACCAGACGGGATACAGAAGATTTAAACCCAGAAATCTACCAGGCATAGTTTTGAAAATTTTAGGATTGTAATTCAACAACAGCAGATCATTTCTTTGCAGGAAATTTATTTTATATGAGGATATTTTTTTAGGGAAATGTTTCTTTAGTCTGACCATTCTAACGCAATATAGATTGCGTACAAAAAAAAAATTCTAAAAAAATTTTTAAAAATTTTTCCAAAAAATACTTACAAAAAATTAAAAAAAAAATTTTTGAAAAAAAAATTTACAAAAAGATTTTTAAAAAAAATGTTCAAAGAAACATAGCATTACTATAGTGAAGGGTATATAAGATTCGGCATGGCCGAATATAGCACTCATACTTGTTTCTACCCAGTTTGCTTCTCTAACTCGTTCGTCTACAAACAAAAATCATGTTAAGAAATTATGGTGTAAATGCTGTCTAAGTATCTTTTATTATTTTATACAAATCATTATTATTTGTTTGAATTAACTAAAGAATTGTTGTTTTGTATTTTGTTATTTTTTTTTTTTTATTCATAAATCTAAATCTCAACCTCTATTACTTAGTTGCTCTATTAAAACAGAACTCGATTAATTGAAAACCCTAGTTCCTACATACTTGTATATACAGTGTCGACCAACATCAACTGAACAAATCCCACCTTATAGAATAAAATTAAGTGAAACAATATTGATAGTCATAATATGAGGCAACAAACAAAACTAACTAACAAAACAAGTTTCAATTAACGCAGAGAGAAAAATAACCATTATTTTTGTATTCTAAATATAATCAATTGAAGATTTCATATTTAAAGTTACTCCATTATATTTAATGTAATTTTGAGTTTGGTTGGTTAAACACATGATGTTTACAACTAAAACACTAACCAATTTAGATAGTTACGAAAAATGCTGCAGAAGTATGTAGCGATCCAGAGAAATAATTACTTACATGCTGCTAGTATCTAAAGGTACCCATACACGGCATGTTTTTTACATCTGACTTTTTAACTGTGTGAGTCAGATGTAACTCTGCATGTCTGTCAAAATGGTTATTTTACAGAAGACTTTTAACATTTTTTCACAAACGTATGTACATGTAAAATTACGTCTGACTTTTCACTATACAAACATATAAGCCGTTCGGTTGCAAAATAACTTGTTGCCGCCCTGAATTATTTTTGTGTGTTTTACAGAATTACTGACGACTTATCCATTTTTAAGTTTTTTTTTTACTCTAAATGTATTTTTTACTAAAATGTAATGTAAATGCAATAAATTATTATACACGATTTAATTAGTTTTTGTCAAATAGACAAAATTAGTTAAAAGCATATTCAGATATTGGTCTTGAAAAATATTAGCTTTAGCCGGCTAATGCTTCCGCCAATGGTTAACCGCCATTGATTGTTTTCTCACGGCAAAGGTTTTTGGCAACACTGAACCACTGCTGATGTCAGATGGTTTGTCAGATCAAAATAGAACACGTTCTAAACGAAATGTTGTCAGATGACTTTTCACATGTATTTTACAGAAGGAATGTTTTAACAGCCCAAACAACATGTTTGTGTTTTACAGTGGGAAATTTGACATGTCAGATGTAAAAAACATGTCGTGTATTGGTATCTTAACATGACTTTTTCCCATTTTTCTTTAAAAATTTTAGTAAAATAAAATATTCTTTCAACCGTTATGAATAATTAGAAAGTATTAATGAATTTAAGCCTGATTTTAAGAATTCATAAGTTTAAACTTACAATTGGAATAAAGTTTTTTTTTTTTTTTAATTATTTTATACCCGAAATAAGTAGTATTCGAGTTTTGTGCAGTAAGTTTTGGTCGACAGTGTTATCAATAGACATTTGCATTTGATTTTTAATACTTCTCCACGTTTTATGGCATTAAATTTACAAGAAACTTACTAATACTAGTACTAATAACCAGCTCAATCAGATCTGTAAAAATGTAGTATATTAAAAATGATTAAAGAATTAGATGTTTAATTCTAAAATGGACAATAGAGTTTGTATTGTCATTCAGTTTTGAGTAATGTAGAAGACTCTTAACCATCGCAAATCTAGTTGAAAATCTAAATTTGCTTGGAGCAGTAGAAACAAATCAGGCAGACAAGAAACCTGGAACCGTGATTCAATAATTGATTGCAACTTCAAACTAAGAGAACTGGTAGTGTACACTTTTCCTGAAATATTATTCATATTTAATTTTTTTTTTAGTTTTAATTTAAATAAATAATAATTTATTTTCTACAGTTTTTTCGTTTTTGTTCTTACACAATGCTACTGTGCAACAATAATTTTATTAATAACAAATATTTCTCTTGTTTGTTTTATTAACTGAAAACTAACTGAACTGACTTACCAACTGCTAAACCTGCTTCAAATTTGAAATTATATAAAACAATTGGTTTACAAACAAATAATCGAAATTTCTACATATGTATGTATGTATGTTAAATGCGCACACACACACACACGCCTACATTTACATATACATATGTGTATAAATATGTAATAAGGCAAATCTTGGCAACATTCGAGAGCTTAAA
This sequence comes from Phasia obesa, assembly GCA_949628195.1. Classification (NCBI taxonomy): domain Eukaryota; kingdom Metazoa; phylum Arthropoda; class Insecta; order Diptera; family Tachinidae; genus Phasia; species Phasia obesa. Next base: position 57,657,860 of record OX451217.1, on the reverse strand, counting down.
GAGGGAATTGAATTAGTTAAAACCGCGTCGATCGCCAATTACTCCGCTGCATTGACAAAGGCCTTTGAGGTTTTGGAACAATTCAAAACGGAACAACATGGTGCCCAGTGTAATCAGGCAATTATGATTGTCAGTGATGGGGCACCATTCAGTTACGAAGAGATCTTCGAAATATACAATTGGCAAAATTTACCCTACAAACCCGTGCGCGTTTTTACATATTTAATTGGCAAAGAGGTGGCGGACGTTAAGGACATTAAATGGATGGCATGTGCCAATCAGGGCTACTATGTTCACTTGAGCGACACGGCGGAAGTGCGTGAAATGGTTTTAAACTATATACCAGTAATGGCTAGACCTTTGGTATTGGGTAGACACGATCATCCAGTGGTATGGTCACAAGTTTATGCTGATGTTGTGGTAAGAATAAACACTATAATACTAAATATATATCTAATTCTGCAAGTCCAAGATTGCTAATTATATTTATTACATTCCATAACCTTAAATTAAATCAATATTTTAAATTAAATCAATAATAATTTTTGTCCATTTATATGTCTTAAAGGATATGGAAATGTCCGATTATTTATGGCAATTAGAACAAAATGCTGATCAAAAGGAAAATATTTTGGAATACCGTAAAGTTAGTTTTCGTATGTTAGATCCAGATGAAGTGAGACGTCGGGAATATAAACGAATGAGAAAGGTAATTTCCAAACATAAAAGTATTCATATGTACATATTATGTACATACATATTACTCTTTTTTAATCCTTCGAAACTAAGTTTAAGTTTAATTTATTGAGCCTTAATATAACAATATTGGGGAAACAATAAAATTTAAAATAACAAATTTGACAAATTTAAGATTGTAATGTAATGTCTTAAAAAAAAAAATATGATGAAAACAAACAGTATCATACTTAACAATAATTGTACAATTTCAAGTAAGAAAATAAATAAATAAATGTAAACGCCTTTGCTCCCGAGCCTAACAGTTACGTGAGTGTAAAACAACTCAAATACAAAAGAATAAACTTAAATCTAAACTTATAAAATAAAAAAGGAAAACAAAAACGAAATTAAAACAAAAACAACAATTAACCTCTGTGTGAGCCAGGAAAAGATTTTTTAAAAAAATCCGGCATTGAAATAGCAAAATTGAAGTCAATATCTTCGTTCAGCAAACCAAGCGGAGATAAATACGCAGTATTAGTCCAGCTATAGCTGCTTTGAGAATTAATTATTTCTTTAATAGAGTCATTATCATGAAAAGACAACCTGATAATAAATTTCTTAATTAATTGGAATACATAAATGCTCAAAGGAACAATATCAGATTCTGTATAAATAACCGAGTTTGAGTATCTTTTATTCCTTGAAATAAAATTTTTACCAATGCAAGCACGTAGCACTTTTCTCTCAAAAATTTCAAATTTATTCATTAAAGAAGGTGAGATAAAAAACCAAATTGGAAATCCATATAATAACACTGGTCTTAAACACGTTTTATAAATTAAAAGTTTTGTTTTCACAGGAAGAGATTTATGAGTTAAAATTCTACCTAAACAATGACTCACTTGGTAAACTTTGTTTAAAATGACTTTGCCGTGTTCGTTAAATTTAAAAAGTTTATTGAAAATAATACCAAGGTATTTAAATTTATCTCTGAAGGGAATTTCGATTCCATCTAAGAAAAGTTTTAGAGTTTTGCTCTGAGGGACAACAAAATAAGCACATTTACCAGAGGCATTTCTTAAACAAATTGCTTCACTTTTTGAAGTATTAATTTTAATTCCCCAGAAATCATAAAAATCTTTAACTTTCCTTAAATGACTAGACACAATTTTAAGAGCTTCTAAAGGAGATTCGTGGTGAGCATAAAGTAAGGAATCATCAGCATAAAGTAAACCAATTGAATTTGAAAAATTATGAGGGAAATCGAAGATGAAAATATTATATAAATGAGGAGCTAAAATTGATCCTTGTGGAACTCCACAACAAACTTGACCAAAATCAGATAAAGAATTATTTAATTGAACACAAAAACGCCTATTTTTGAAATAGCTTTTGAATAGTTTAATTATGTGAAGATCAAATCCTATCAAATGCATTTTAAAAAGTATTCCACTATGAATGGCTCTGTCAAAAGCCTTTTCAACATCAAGTGAAACAGCTACTGTACAAGAACCTTGTCTTAAATTACAAATAACGTCATTTTGGAATTTCAAAAGAGCGTCCACAGTAGAATGTCCTTTCTTAAATCCGAATTGTAAGTTAGGTAAATAATTACCAACTAAATTATAATCCATTTTATTATGAATAACTTTTTCAAAAAATTTTCCTAAATTTGATAACAAAGAAATAGGCCTCAGGTTATTAATGTCAGTAGAGTTTGATTTCTTTTTAATCGGTACAATTTTGGAAATTTTCCAACTATCTGGAAAATATGCGTTGTTTAAACAGTTATTAAAAATAATAACTAAAAACTCAAAAGCTTTAATAGGAATTTTCTTTAATATAAAATTTGAGATTTTATCAATACCTGCAGATTTTTTGTTATTTAGCTCCTTGCAGAGAGAAATTAAATTGTCCATATTTATTAATCTTGTGCAATTTTGAATATTCAATGCAGAAAAATTATCATCAAAATTAAATAAAGTACCCTGTTCTAAAGAAGACAAGAAATTATCTATTTCCGAAGAGTCTCTATCTAAGGAACTACCACTATAAACTTCCGAAAAATGATTTTTTAAGCAATTTAATTTATTTACCTCATTTTCAATTACTACTCCATTAACTGATAAGTCACCAAAGCTTGTTTTTCTTTTAAAACCTAAAAAGTTAAAAATTTGTTTATGTGCTCGCGGACCAGGTTTAATTTGTTCAAATATCTTACTAAAATATTGTGCGTTTTCCTTGCAAACTTGCTCTTTAATTAAAATACTTAAAAGCTGGATCTGCTTAGAAATAAGTTTGTATTGATCATTGTGCCTATTTAAAGTCCTATTATAAATTTGCTTTAATTTCTTTTGCCAACCATATTTAACTTTAAAAAGTTTTTTAACAAAATCCGAAGGAACAAATTTTTTCGACTTTACTTGAACTTTATTAGAATGAGTATCACAGCACGAATTTAATGAAGATGTAAAGTAATTAATATGAAAATCAATTTCATTGTTCGTCAAGTTTCTTGAAGAAGATGGAAAATGATCTAATAATATTGAAGTTAAATCATTTTTAAAACAATCCCAACTGGTTTGCTTATATGAAGTATATGAAGGTGGAAAATTCAAAATAAAATCAAAGTCAAACAATTTTAAATTAATAAATAAAGGAAAATGATCTGAAAAGGAAGGAAGAGTTTTAATGTTATAATTCGGTTCAAAAATATCAATGCTGTTAGAACTTATAAGAAAATGATCTAAAAACGAGGAACCATTTGGAAAAGTAGGAACAACATCACAAAGTCTAACAAATGAATGTGAATAAAGATTTAACCAATTACTAAACGTGCATCCATTAAGATTGTTCAAATTATCACCCCAAGAAATATTTTTAGCATTAAAATCACCTCCAATTATCAACGCATCAAAATTTACGGCAAAATTTGCGATGTTCGACAAACCATTTTCAAACTGCGATGGATTGAAGTTACATGGAATATAAACAGAACCAACTAGCATTTTTTTGATGACGTTGTTCACAGTTACACGAATTTCAATAAAAATATGAGGAAATGTTAAATGGGGAATATCAATTTTTGAAAAGGAATAACTTTTTTTAATAGCGATTCCTACACCTTGTGAAGAGAAATCTCTAAGTAATATGTAATTATCTAAATACACTTTGTGAATCGATTTAAGATGAGTTTCTTGAATAAAAGCAAGGTCAATATTATTACAATTAAGTAAACTTGCCAAATCTATTCTTCTACTGGTTTCGACAAGAGATCTGACATTAAAAGTGATCATTTTGAGCAAATTATGGACCATAAGTTGAAAGAACTTCTTCAAAAAGACTTTTACACTCAGCAATTGCCTGAGATTTTGGCAAAGAACGAAAATTCTTCATAAAGTTCATTAACCTGATCTCTAATGAATCTGGTTCACACAGAACTTTAGCTAACTTTAAGAAATCATTCACAAACTTAGGTTTATTAGACTGTTCACTAACAAAATGGCTTGCAAAAGATCGGTTTTGGTCAATCAAATTTGATTTGAAAGCAAAAGAAACATTATTTAATGCCTGACTTTTCTTTTCCTTAGCTCTATTGGAGATATTTTTTTTCCAATCCAAATATTTTTTAAAAAAAGAGCAACCTCGCCAACTAGCTGGATGACCATAAGATTGGCAGTTAAAGCAAAAGGGTTTACTATTATCATCAGAAATAAACGAACATTGACCCGGTTCATGATTAGAGGAACACTTAACACAAGCAAAGGATCGGTTACAATTCTTAGCCATGTGTCCAAAATTCTGGCAACGATAACATTGAACTACCTTTTGATTTTTCTTAGGCTTTTCCCAAGTTACCACTTGATTTAAAACAAAACGAATACAAGTTAAGTCATTTAAACGTTTACCCTCTTTAAGAGTAACCAGAAAAAGACCAGTTTCTACATTATTTTTTTTAGAAAAAGAAGTTTTAAATTTAGAGACAGATTGAATTGTATCCGGAGCTAATTTATTTAAATCGGACTCGATATCAGGAATATTGGAATCATAATATAGGCCTCGTAATACTAACGATTGTCGCCTTAATTCCAAAGGAGTAAAAGAATAGGATTCAATATTTTTTTCTCTAAGAATTTGCATCATCTCAGAGTGAGCTGAAACATCTTGCAAATATAATTTACTTTTAAAATTATTTTTATTTACTATTTTAAAATCAAGTCCCTTAACCTTCAATTGATCTACCAAAGATTTAATGTTGACACCATATAAAAAAATAGGTGGACAATATTGTTTAACTTTTTTCTGCTTTTTCAATATCGGATTAGTTTTTACACTATTAAATGTATTTGACTCAACATTAAGATCTTCAAAAATTGCAAACCTATTTTGACTACCACTAGGTCTAACGTCAACATCAACAGAGCTTAGCTTGGAAAGATCTACCTTCAAATCCCCATCGGAATATCTTTTACATTTTTTATTTTTAACCACTTGAAAATCAATATCACCTGCAGTCATCGTCATATCAGAAACATCATCTTGAGAAAGGAAAATCGAGTAATCATCAAGAGAAGACATAACAGACTGTGAATTCTGCCCAAAGTCTGCATCCATTTCCAAAACATTAACTTGCGTTGCATTAATAGAGGCATCAGAAACAAGCACAGATTTTTGATTGATGGAAGATGAACCATGACCAGATTTTTGAAGAGATTTAGCCTTGGAACAAACCAAAAGTTTATCAGGAGGTTTTTTCGGAATGTTCTTCGTAGAAACCACGGAGTTATCCATTATTGGATAAAATATGAACACAAAAAGGGTTTCTTTTTTATTTGAAAATTCAATTCAATAATAATTCCCTTCGAAACTAATTATTGTCTTTTTACTAATAAGACTTTTTTTTTCTTATCACAGTTATATATGTAAATTTGAAAAGTAATAAAATTATACACGGAAAAAAATATTATTTAAATATGTATTCAGCCTAAGTAAAATTTATTTTTGTTAGAAAACGGTCTTATAACAAATTTTTATATTTCAAATATTTTTAATCTTGATTTTAAAACATACATATGTATATTGAAAATAAATTAGTCAAGTAAGAGTTGGACTCACACATTTAGGGTTTCGTACCACCGCACAGTGGTTTAAAATTTTATTTTGGAAATGGTTCGGTGAAGTGGTAAACGTATCTTTATAAAATTTGAGAGGCAAAGCAGAGGTGTCTTTAAGTGGAGCTGCATTATGGGACGCGCTTCTAAGGTCTTGGGGAGCTTTTGAATAAGTCTGCAAAGTTGATACCTCGTGCATACATTCTTTTTGTATAATTCATATTTTAAGATTTTCAAAAGCTAGATAGTCCTTAATATATATATATATATATATATATATATATATATATATATATATATATATATATATATATATATATATATATATATATATATATATATATATATATATATATATATATATATAGTATAATTATATATATATATATATATATAATTATATATATATATATATATATATATATATATATAATTATATATATATATATATATATATATATATAATTATATATATATATATATATATATATATAATTATATATATATATATATATATATATATATATATAATTATATATATATATATATATATATATATTTATATATATATATATATATATATATATATATATATATATATATATATATATATATATATATATATACATGTACTACGTCTGCGTTATCTCTTTTATTTTGCGAGAAAAATTACTTGATATTTCTTTTGAAGTTTTTGGGCGGCATTAACTTGGTATTATTATCGTGATAGAGTTATTTATGGTCTTTTAAGATATTGGCTGCATTTTTGATAAAATTTAGAATAATAATAATAATAATAATAAATTGGGAATATTTAAAATCTACCACTTTCTCCCAAAAATATATTAGCCCAATTCACAATCTTGTGCAAATGGTCTTGCATCGTAGCATTTGCAAAATGGTATTGAATAATTTTAAAACACACTAACAAAATATACAGAAATGCATATGCTATACTTTTGGAAATAGGCAACACCAAAAAACATAGTTTTTATTTCCTAGACATTTGCAAAGTGACAGCTGACAACAAACATAAACTAAATCAAAAATATGAAAATTAAAAAACACAAAGGCGTAAAAAAGCTTAAAAAAGAAAATTAGAGTTTAAAAAAATTGATGGACATAATAAAATTTTATTTGATAACTATTACTGGACGGTCTGGCTGCCGAATTTTATTTTTAATAATTCCGTGATCTTTAGTATTTCTTGCACTATAAATTCCAAAGAAATACTGTTGCACTTAACTATAATCTAATACTAGGCAATACATACAGTAAAATGTTGGACAACTTTCGTATCTCTAATGCAGTAATTTTTAATGCAAGACGCTTAATTGTTATTTGGTACAAGATGACTGTCGATTTTTCGATTTTTGAATGAATATTTTCTTAATTAGATGATATGAATATGAAATACCCTCGTTAAAACCCACTTTTTCAGCAGTTTTATCTATTAAAGAATATAGCCAAAATTCCAATAGAAATTGATAAATTAGATTGAAAAAATAAATATAATTTGAATAATTTGAAATAAATATAATTGATTGCATACTTAAAAATGGATTTGAAAGCACCATGGTTAACAAAGACAAGGCAGATAATTTTATAATACAACTTAATATTTAAAATATCTATATTCTATATACATATATAAAAAGAAGTGTACACTTTGATGTCACCACTAACTGCGGAAACGGGTCGACCGATTTGGTATGGTATGTTGGGGATGGTCTGTAGATGGTTTGTGTCAAGTTTGCACCAAATCGGCCCAGTGGTTCTGGAGATATGGCATTTACATTTTCCTATATATTCCCATGCAAATATCAACAAAATGCCCTTAATTTTCCATATTATGATTTCTTAGTGTCACTTGAAAAGTTACCAAACCATATATCGTAATGTCTTATGTGTATAATGACATTCGGTCTTTCTAATTGGAATGTTGAGCTGAATCTTTTTAGTCGTTGCTTCGATCGTCATTTAGCTTGTGCGTTGACCATTGGATTTTTCACTTGCTATACACCTGCATTGTATCATAGGTATGTGTTACGTTTTTCTTTGCGTTTCCTTAATCACCCCCTCGATTGGTTGAAACCGATATGTGTTGTTGTTGTTGAGATGTATGCAAATGCTTTGTCGCGAAACTATAATTGTGTCTCCTCTGTTGAGAGTGAACCTACAGGGTGGACAAAACCAAAAAAGGTTAATCATTTCGCAAGTACTTAGAAGGGGTCTAAGGGTGGACCCAGGCAACGCCGGGTAAAATACACTAGTAAAATATTAAAATTTAATTTTTTGTTACCGTTTGTTTAAAAGCTCTCTATATTCCATTTAGAAGATGTGTCAATTTAAATTCTAAACTTTATTTCTAAAAAACATCATTTGCATCATTGACAACAGCTGAAAGAGTGAATGAAATTAAACTGAAAAAAATTAAAAGCCAGTTAATATTTATAATTTTTGCAAAATACAAAGCCAAGTAACTATTGCACGTTCTCCTGGAACTTTATTTGAAAATCTTCCATTTTGCTTTTCAATACATTTTAAATAAAATCTTTCTTCTCTTATTTAGAATTTTTTTGATTTTTAAATGTAAACAAAAGCAGCTAATAATTAAATTTTAGTCCGAACATACCCAAAGAAAAAGTTCGTACAACTTTGTACAGGAAATGAAAAATTTTACTCTCTCATTTTCTCTCAAATTTGCACAAAAATTGTTATCTGGAACGCTTTCGGACTAATTTGTGCGAGTTCGGACTGTTTTTTATGCACCTGGAACAGACCTAATATTTATTATGTGCGAATGCATGCTTAACACTTCGACATCACGTTTTGGGATATAAAGTTGGTTTTTAGTGTTCCCGTACTTTTGGGCATTTATGTCTCTAAGAGAGTTTATTTTTATTTTCTCTCATTTTATCGAACTTTTCCCAAAAAGTACGGAATCACACCTTATATTTATTTTCAAAATAAAAAGTTTTTAAGCCACTGTGAACTGTACAATATAAAACTGAAAAAGTACAAAACTTCTTCCATCTTTTATGGGGTACAATCTATTTTTAATTTTAAAAAGTTTTTACATAAATTTTGTCTGCCTGTTACGATTAGAAGATAAGCACATATACATACATACATCACAATCACGTTCTTTATGGAGACACCCTTTAATTTAATTTTTTACATCAAATACTCTGTGTACATACATATATTCCGCTATAACGGTTCTATGAGAACATCCTTAAGTTTTTATTTTTGTTACTTATTGTTATAGCGGATATAGTTTTACATATCATGACCTTTGAATCAAGTAAAAAGTCTACTGAAACTAATAAAATTTTTTTGGGAATTGTACCTTGGACCAAGTTTTGTGCCTAATTAAAAAACCTCGTGGCCAAAATTTGACATAAAAATTATTTGACTTTTTGCTCGTTACGTCGTAGGTATCCTGGCAATATTTTGTTCGAATTTTGCTTCGAAAGTTATCCACACCAAATTTGAGGACTCTTATACCATGTTTCCACAACAAAATGAAGCTTTTGCTCGCTCTCTGAATCATGATTGCGAATCATACCGTTTCCTCGATGCATACGTGCTTCGTTTAGTTTGGATTTTAATATTTATTGCACGATTTTGTTTTTTTACCATTTGATATATTTTTGTTTATGTTTTATTTATTAACTTTAAGTTGTATTTTAATTATTTGTTTATTTATTTATATATATGTATGTCGTGTGGATAATACACCATTTTTAAATTAATTTATTAATTTTTTTATTTTAATTTGAAAATTTATTTGTTTTAATTATTTTGAAAATTTAAACGAGGCAATCTCAATCTCGCCACTACTACTTCCTTCTATTCAATGTTCTTTGCTTTTTTTAAAATTATTCAGTAGTGCCAGTCGATTTCACCCAAGCTTTGACAGCAAAATGTCACGGCTTGCCGTTTTATTTTGAAATACATACAGTAAGTACTACGTACTACGACATATAAATAACACTTAATTTTATTTTTCTTTGTTTGCATTTTTTTGTAAACAAAATAAAGCGCTTCGCTCTCGAAATTTTGTATGGTGAAGCACGTGATTGGAGTGTGAATCACGAATGAGAGAGCGAAGCATGAATATTAGGCGCAGTGTTGGGATTTAAGGTCCAATTGGGCCAATTTTGGCACTATTTAATGCTGCTTGGCCCCATGGCCCTTTCGTTTTATTTTGGCCCCTTTTATGTTTTTTCGTTTTTAGTTAAGTTTTGTCAAACAAATCCCTTCTTTAGCTTAGTACTTTTCAACACAAAAATATATCGGAATTCTAAGATTTTAAACTATTCAAAGATCATAATATGAGTGAGTTTTGGAAGAAGGTTACACGATGTGAAAAATTGTGTTGATGAACCAATATAGTGGATTGGCCCCTTTTCAGTCAATTTGGCCCGTTTTCGTTACAATTATGGCACGAAATGCTTTTTCAAATAAAAGAAAATATATAAAGAGAATTAAAATAAAGAAAATTGTTTGCTTGGTAGTATAATATAAAAAAGAAATAGAGTTTACAAGTGTAAAACAATTTCAAAAAGCTCTATCTTCTATGAAATATAAGGTAAAATTAAAATTTCTCAGATAAACTTATCATGATTAAAATTTCATGATAAGTTTGTTTAAATAGAAAATTAATAACAATTGAAACTACCAGGTAGATCGATACGAAGAGTACTGATGACGGACGTAGCTGTCTAGAAAATGCATTCTGCTTTGCTGGTATCTAATTTTTCTTTATCTCTTTATAATTAAGAACTTAAGCCTAAATAATTAATTTATTAATTCAACAATTTATATAAAATTCTGAAATTATTGTAGAGTTCTGTAAATAGTGTTTAAAACACGCCGCTATCAAAAATGAAAGGAACTGTTGTTAAGTTTACAGTGAAATTGCTTACTTACATTCACTACTCTTTCTAACACTTTCGCAATGTCGGAAGAATTCGTTCTTTCGTACAAGTACATTCAAAACAAAAACAACACTTGAATTTATTTTTGTTTTAAATGTAATTGTAAAAAAACGAACTCTAGAGATATTGTAAAATAGGCCCTTTATTTTCTCTTGAAAATGAGATATTTTTGCGGGAAAAATTATCGTATATTTAAACCGAGATACTGAGGTACCTCCTCACAAAATGTTGTTAAAATTGATCCAGTAGTTTTTAGGTAATGCAAACACAGAGAGACAAAAATTCCAAAAATTTGTTTTCTATTCCATTTCGATTACTATATTCGGCGGTCAGGACGGAATGCTTTTCAGCTTAAGCGGCATTTAAACGGTCAAACGCGGACTGTGAGCACCGCTGGATGGCATGCCATCAAACTCATGTAAACGACTGAAATTCGTGTTTCACAGCCGCGCTGGATGAAAATCAAAAATTTTTGATATTTTGAGTTTGAAATCAGGCCATCAAACTAGGCTAAACGCATGTTTGTCAAACACAGTGTAAATTTCATTTGTTATTTTGTAAGCGAGCAGTAAAGATGTCTTGGCTAGAGCGCACGTTTTTAGGAAAATTTTTTGTTTTTTGCGTGTGTTGGTTTTTATGTATGTATGTATATATGTATGTGTGTATGTATGTATGTATGTATGTATGTATGTATGTATGTATGTATGTATGTATGTATGTATGAAATATTTCATTTATGTATATACATATGTATGTATGTACATATATGAAAAAATTTGTTGCCAAAATTCAAATTAAAAAATGGCAGGTAGGCGAATAAGCAAAAATATTATTTAATTGGTATTTTTCAATTATTATAAAGGAAAATCCTATAATTAATCGTTTAATAGCCAGTTTGCCAAACGCAGTGTAAATTTTATTTGTATTTTTGGAAGCGAACAATAAAGATTTCTTTCAATAATTTTGTGTGAGATCGTTTTTGCCTTTCAGCCTTGCAATAATTCATCAATTACCAAAGCAGCAACTAATTCACGCGCTATCTTTAACAAGAACCTCACTGCTCAGTGTATTTTGTTTAATGATGTTTTACAAACTTCGCCTAATCATGTAAATGCTTAACTCTCTCTCTCTCATCAGGCCATCCTCACAGGCCGCGTTTGATTGTCTAAATGTCGCATTAGATACCTATTTCGGTGATGTGAGTGCTACCTTGATTAGCATTTCCCTAAGTCACCGGACTTGCCCAGGGAACAAACCGCTGCACAGATACTGTCAGAACAATATTCTGTTGCGCCATCTGATGACTGTAATGCTACCTCTGCTCATAACCAGTACCGCATACCAGCTGCGTATGTTATGCCAGCTATAATAACAAATACATATAAATATTTCATATCAAAGTTAAAGCGTGTCGTCATAGGTAACGTAATTTCAAGTATATAAATGACCTTTTCTTTTGAGTCGTTATAGACAGACAGTTAAAATTTACGTGTATTGCTATAGCCGCAATAACCAGAATTATAAAAAATAAAAGTTGTCTCCATAAGTGACTTAATTTCTTGTATACGACCTTATTTTTTGAACCATTATAATTAGATAGACTCCGGAAATTTGCAACAAAATGTTCGCTATAACAACATGTACAAATATTTAAAATTATAAATAAAAACGTGTCCTCGTAGGTAATGTAATTTTATGTGTGTATATGGCGTCATCTTTTAAGCCATTATTGATAGGCAGAGGAAATTTAAACAGATAACAAAATATGTATGTAAAGGGTGTCCATATGGAAGACTTAATTTGACGTATATGGCTTTTGATATGTATATGTACCTATGTATTGATATATCTACTATGAGCAGGTATCGACTTAAATTGGTTTATCTTTTGAACCGTAATAGGCTGACGCTTTAAATTTACACATGATTTGGGCGTGTATTATTTTGTTATCTTTTATTTATTTATTTTTGTTTTTTAATTTGATGCCCGTCTGTTCGTTTTGAATTCGCCTTAAAAAGCACATAGACTGCTAGGTGAGAGCAAATTGGGAACATGTACTTTTTTAATAAAAGTTTAGATTTTGCTAGTTTTTATATGTAGCATTTACAGTTTGCATGTAAGAATGCTGGAGAGGGGAGCTTATAGTACTAAAAATTAATTTCTTTCAAGTAAAAGACAATAAATAATTGAAATATTTGAACAGGTTTAAAATGTATACATATTTTTAATGTTAAATATAATTATTTCTAGGCGTGGGATCAACCTACTGAGTCGGAAGATTATCATCTTATGACCACTATTTCGATGCCCGTTTACGATCGACGTGAGAATGCGGTAAGTAATTTAAAAAAATAAAACATTTACTTTATTTCAATACATACATATGTGAACAATGTAAACTAATCTTTTTCATTTGTAAAGTGGTCAGTCATTTAATAAAAATTAAGTTAACTTCAAAATAATGATATATGTTGTACTATATACTTAATATCAAATACCAAGACCTACCTATCTTTAAATATTATAAAATATAAATACTAACTACACGAATTTCTAACAGAATATCACCGAACTGGTATTAATAAATGAAGCACTTTGGGAATTGCAAACACGTGAGGTATTGAGAATAATATTTAAAAAAAAAACCATAAACGTTTGCCAAACTATAATCAAATTTAGAGAAAATACCTTTTAACTATATCGTAATAAACTTTTGTTTTAGCGCTTCATTTTAAACAGAACCTAATAAGTATTACATTAATTAACTAACTAAACCATACGCAATAGATACCATACTATATACTAGTAGTCAACAATTGGAAGTTAACCGAAACAAAGATTGTGTAATTTCATTTATCTCATAAGTATCTACAGTTTATATGTATGTTAGCATAAATATGTAAGTATGTATGTACATGTAGAATGATATAACTTAGTCACATATTTATCAATTTGTAAATCTATATAAAATGTAATATTGAAAATATTTTACAGGAATATGAATTTAAGGCGATTTTATATATAAAATGTATTAATGGAAACAACCTTGCTAAGTATCGGGCGTGAATTTGTGTAGTGTAGTTATTTTCTTAATTTTTATTTAGTCATCTACAATAAATAATTGTATTTTCCTAATTATTTTTTTTTTAGAAATTATTTCACTAGAAATCTTAATAAAAAAGCTTAAGTTGTACTGCATCGCTCGCCCACCGTCAGAATAAGTAAATGTGTGTCCAAAATTATAATAGATTAGGTTTAATATAAGTATATACAAAATATATATTTGGTATCGGCATGACTCCGCCCACTTTTTTATACAAAACATTATATTTTCAAAATAACTTAATATTTGCGCAAAATTTTACTAGAATAAAATGGGCGCGGCAGCGGAAACCGTAAAATAATTAGAATGTAGCTTGCTTTTAAAAACTAAAACATTAAAACAGTGAAAATAAATAGGTTGGTCAACTTAAAAATGTTCTAATTAAGAGCCAAGAACGACTTGGTAAATGCCGAGGAGGATAATTAATTCCCCCTTGGAGAAATTTCTAATACGTTCCGCAGGTGGTCTACACTTACCATGTCCAGATTGTATAAAATTCTTCGGCCCTCAATCGACAAGAAAAGGACGGAAGACCTTCAAAAAAAATTGTATAATTGGAGGTATGTCGGAACGTATGGGAATTTCTCGTGGTGGAAGCTGCAGAAGCTGTATGAGGAGGGCTAGAAATCAGTTCAACACCTTCTCTGCGACTGCCTGGCTCCTGAAGAATGCAGGCTCAAATTTTTCGGCCAAAGATTCTTTCAGGACCGGGACTGTCATAGGGATGCGACACTGAGTAGCCTACTAGCTTTTACTATAGGGAATAGTGAGGGTAAATGGTCGTCGGGCATCACAACGGTTCTAAGTGGGCTCCGAGTGAACTCGCCTTGGGCGGGCCGAACGCACAAGGTTTAATCTAACCTAAGAAACAACGTTAAAAGTATACACGATGACTTATTTCAAGATATTTATCCCCTGGGTAAAACCTCATAGTATTTAGTGAAATATATTTATACAACTTTTGTTAATACGATAAATTGGTTAGATGTACTTACATAGATCCTGTTATTAGGGTTTTGACAATATTTTATTGCAAATTACTGGCTAAAACGTTAAATTTTTATTTAATTTATTGTTTTATTTTCATACAAAATATAGAATTTTATTAAAATATAGAGTACCATTTGAAGTTAAGATTATATCTAATCCTTCTAGTTTTGTAAATTTTAAATTAATTGGTTTTGGTTTTTGCAATAATTAAGTAAATTTTTTTTTAATATCATAATATTCTTATTTGTTGTCATTATTGGTGTAGGTAGACATTTCTATAATTATGAGAATACACTTAGCATTATCGATAATTTAATTATTAACACCCTTTAATGTTGAATTTGTATTTTTTTTCTACATCCTTTGGGATTTGCTTTGTTTAAATCTCCACTCCACTTATTACCACGTTATTTGCTGTAGCGAATTTTATTAGTGTCATTTCATTATCACAAATGTCTGAACTTTTCGCTGGTCGGGCCAAAGGTACCTTCCAGCCTATGAACGATTATAATGTCATGCCATGGTAGTGGCCTGTGACATTTATTTTCCTCTTACTTATCTTCGTTCGACGCATACACAAAAATTGTAACATAGATTGCAGCCAAACTTTCGTCTACTGGGGCCATTAAATATAAGAAGAGCACAACTCTCAGAAGCAAAGCTGTAGGTTTTCAAAGAACTGAATCTTGGACAGCAATACATTTAATAAAACTGTAACTTTTTTATTTTTTTTTTAATTTTGAGGGTAAATATTAAACATTTCCATGTATATTTATATAATATATGTACCATTATTTGCAAAGTTATAGCAGCAGTATTATTTATTAATAAAAAAATGCTTTAAACAAAACCATTTTTTCAAAATTTTCATCCCTTAATCTTTGTCGCCTTGGTGTTAAAATAATACTAGCGAACAAAAATAACCTTTCAATTGGTGCTGAAGATGTTAAGGGAGTATTCGACCGTAGATAAGCCTTTAGTATATAGTTTTTGAGGCAATTTGGAGATGAATTTATGAATAGATGCAGAATATGTATTGCTCGTTTGAATAATACTGTTAATCATGCAACGCGAAAAATTCGTATTTGAGATAAGCTTGAAATTTTTAGGAATACAATTGAATTTCGTTCAATTGGAAGTAATGATTAATGCCTAATTACAATTACAATAACTTGTAATTAGTAATTGAAAATTTCCAATTACTAATTACAAGTAATTGTAATTTAAAATATCTACTTACTAATTACAAGTGATTGTAATTGATTTTAGTCACTGAATTCAATTGCAATTGAAAAATTTCAATTGCAATTGTAATTGTAATTAGTAATTGGAAATTTTCAATTACACCTTAGCTGTAATTGTAGTTGAAATGTAATTGAATCCCCTCATGTCTGATTGAAATATAGGATACGTTTTTCTCATTTCCAAGAGGAAATGGACAAAAAGTAGTGAAAGTACGCAATTTTAACGATTCAAAGATACTGCAAACTTGACAGCACCTTTTATTGTTGAAAATGAGATATTTTAAACACTACATTTGGTGTAGATTACTTTCGAAGTAAAATCGAGGAAAATATTGACAGGACGCCTACGGCGTTATATAATACCATCAAAATTAAAGGAAAACTTAAACAAAATGTGACCGTTATTATGCAAAAATCAAGGTGTTCAAATATTAAAAAGTTTTAATTCTTGAATTTAAAAAACACATTAACAGCGTAATTATAAAAGAAAGGTCGCATACACAAGCTTATTGTGTATGCGAGAGTCTTTGGTAGGAATCGAACCCGCAACCTCCAGACTCATAGACTAGCGCGCTAACAATCGCTCTACCGAGGAACTCATGAAATGCTCCTAAACTTCTTCAACTATGTAGAGTCTTGGGCATTTATCTAGTTTACGAACACATCATAAAAATTTAAAAAAGTGCGTAAATTTTTTTTAAGAAAAAATGTAAATTAAAAAATTTCAGGCGACGCTTGGTTTCGGAGTTACGGACCTCCAAAGTTTCTATGTAAAGTATGGTATATCACCACGTCAACGCCTGACGTTTCCAACATCGGGGGCATATATACAAGCTCATCTTCATATTAGGGGGCCGACTAGGGAGCCACTCGAAAACACCTCTGCTTTGCCTCTGTGAATTGAGATATCTTTAGTAGTTCACGAGCTACCGAATTATTTTAAAATAAAATATTTTTAAACCACTGTGTGTTGTATTGTTGTAAATAGTAAATACGCCATGGTCTAAAATAATGTTTTCTGTAAAAATGAATTAGCTAATTTCAACTTTAAAGCAAGCGATAGACGATACGATAAGTTGTACAACCAATTCTAGGAATTAGTTTTATACTGTTCCACAAACGATACAATTTACAACTTCATTTCAACTTCATTTAACAACCCAGCTCTCTCAAAGTAAGATGGCGTTCAATATTCTCACATATGCAATAATTAACATTGTCCGCAAATAATACGTAACATTCAATGTTAACTGCAAGGTGGTCAACACAATACTAAACTCAAATACGTATGTACTACTAAAATCGTACGCGGGAGGCACACACACGTTGCGACGTGGTGGTACAACTTGACAAAAAATCAAAAGTTCTTGATCGATCGTACAACAGATACACAATTTTAATACAATCAAGTCACAAACGTTACAATTCGTGTATAACTCGCGTACAACCAAAGATTCCTAGAATTGGTTGTAAGTAAAACTCATCGCATCATCTATGGCTTGCTTAAGGAGAATTTAAGATTGAAATTATTCATTTGAATTTTATAAACGTTGTAATATTAGATATAATCAATCATAAACTTTTAATTTAATTGTTGATTAATATTAAATATTTATATATGTACGTATGAATATGTTATAATTTTTAGACAATTTTATATTAAATTTAGTTTCCAATATTTTACGTTGAGTAACAAGTCAAAGAGTAGAATGTTGAAAAGCTATACTATATATGTATCCACATACATACATATGAATGTATATCCATAAATGTGTCCTCTATTTTTTTAAATTAAATTAATGATATATTTTCCATTATACAGACAAAAATAGCCAATTTATTAGGTGTAGCTGGAACTGATGTACCTATACGAGATATAAAAAAATTATTGTCACAATTTTTGGTTCGTATTATAAAACAAAAATTAATTTTATTCCAGTTTAAACCTTAATTTTATATAATTTTAGTTGGGTGTTAATGGCTATGCGTTTGTTGTTACCAATAATGGTTACATACTATTCCATCCAGATTTTCGTCCAATTGTAAGTATTTAAATGTGTTTTTTACACAAAAATTAATTAATTTTTTATATTTTTATATCAGTTTCAACGTTACATACTGAAACCAGCCTATAACAGTGTTGATATGATTGAAGTTGAATTATTGGATGACGATCGACCTCCTAGAGATTTTAATCCTGTGCTACTTACGGTATGTCAACTAAAAAAATTTGAACATTATTAATATTTTACCCCAGTCTACATTATACATAAAATGATAAACATTAACACTAACATCATGTTAGTGTTAAGTGTAAACGGCCCATGTTAATGGTTTTTAAGAATGTATCGGTAGGCAAAATTGTATAAGTGTTGGTTTTTAAAAAAATTTCCCCACAGCACCTAAACTGCACATAGTTGTATAAAATGTTTTGTAAAAAAAACATATTTTTTTACATTCAATTTTATATGCTAAAATTACATAAACTTATGTTTACAAAAATGTATATATCTTTGAATTTTTGCTAATATATTTATATGTGCGAAAAACGTTATATTGAATAGTAATTTAAAATAATTATTATTTTGTATTGAAAATTTTCATCCCCTAAAAGACCAAAAAATACAATACTGAGAAGAAATAAATTTCACCTAACAAATGTCAACAAAATGAAATATATTTTTTGTTAAGGCCAGTACGCAGCTCGCCTGAATTTCAGTTTCCCATAAGAAGTAAGTGTAAAAAAAAGCCTGAATTTCAGGTTTGAAAATTTTCAGTCAACTTTCCGTTTGGCAGTACGAAGCTAAAAAGAAAACTAAACGGAATTTTCGACTATTACAGGGATGTTCTAACAAAAAGTGTAGACTTTTTTTCTTCAGCTGAAACAAAAATTAATCTTCAGGCAATTGTTTGGTAACGGAATTTATGACATATCAGTTTTTTTATACTTTTAAAATATATTTTGTTCATTTCTGTGTTGATATAATGTTATTGTGTACAATATACAATAAAATTTAAAAAAACACGACTACATGATTTTTATTTCTACAAACGACCACATGATGTATTTTACTTTTGTAGAAATAAAGGCAAAAAAATCAAAACTGAAATTTCGTAGAGCTCCGTACTGGGCTTTAAAAAATCAAAAATAAATTAAACTGTGAATAAGTTCTTATTGCAAAAATTGAAAATTAATTACATAATCGGAAAGTGCAAAAATATATTGCGTAATAGTGTGTTAATGTAAGTAGAAATTTTACTCCCCTATGCGTGTTGAATTCACACCGCACAGTGTGGCCGTGTAGTGTATTTAATGGTCTTAAATCAAGGAGGTTGCGGAGCTTCATGAAATTTTGCACACATTTATTTTAAATTTTTTAAGAATTTTAGTTTTTTTTTTACAAAAATACGCCCACTTTTACGCCCACCTTCCATACAACTTAAATAGAAAATGTGGCATAACTTCCATGATTTTAAATATATTAACTAAATTTTCATAAAACGTTAATATTATAATAGTAGAATGACCTCCTGAAAATATGAATTTAATCCGCCCACTTTTACCCCCACCTCCCATACAAACAATATTTCAAAAATGCAATATGTTTATTTTTGGCAAAAATGCATATACAATGTATTAAATGCTGTTTTGAAAATATGAAGAAAATCCGCCCACTGTAACACCCACCCCTCATACAATCCCAATATAAAAATTTTGTAAGTTTCACTCCATTTCATTTATTAACAACTTTTCCACATCTTCGTGATAATCTAATTGTTTAATCTTCAATTTCGTTCTAAATGAATTGATGTATGGGTCGGAGGATATCAACAAATGATGCATTACGTCTTCGTTAGGAGAATAGCGCCCAGTCTTGCGGGAGTGCTATAGCCTATAACGTCTATAATCTTTGTTCCTGGTTTCATCTAATAAATTTAAAATGTATGAAACAATTTGTATATTTAACCTACCTATAGGTAGAATGGCCTCAGATACAATTTTGCTACCATGTATCAAAACTTTATGCACTGTGATGGGCATGTAGTACCATCCATACAAATCAATGTACAATTTTTCCTTGTCTATACAATATATTTGGAATTTCTCAGCGTCTATTGCCTGACTGCAACTAATTATTTACTCCGGCTATGTCAGCTGTAATTTCAGGGTTTTCAAAAAATCGTCGAGATATATTCCCATTGTTTCTGGAAGCCATTCTTTGTTTAACCAAATCAGCATTTATTATATTTATTATATAAAGTTTACATTTAGATTTTTTTGTTGTTTAGTCTACGTAAACAATGTACCGATATTACTTTGATAAATACTTTTGTGTACATTTGTTTTTCTAATCGGGACTCAAATTTAAGTTTTTTTTTATATAGTACACATGCAATGAAATTTTCGTATTTCTCGATCCCAAATTGGCACCGGCTTCGTGTACGAGTAGCAATGAAAGAAAGAATGCACAGTTGTTTTTGCACGCGTAAAATACCACATAACGCATATTTTTTACTGTAATTTTTTGGTTTTTCATTGTTTTTTCGGCGGCGGGCAAATTGGGGCAGGTTTTTTTTTTTTAGTCTGTTAGCTGAGACTCTCAGCTATAATTTGGTATAGTACTCCATGTGTCGCACTGCTTCGCACACAACTAAAAGTCTAACGGAAAATCATAAATGTTTTTATTTTTGGTTTAATATACATAGTCAAAAGAAATTTTTTTTTCAATTTTTAAAATTTTTTTTTTAATTTACATATAATGCTTAATGTCCATTTTAATTGAAAAAATACTTATAAGGTACATTCGGTGTATAGTTTATAAGTAACAGGCTTTTGAATATGACATAGAAAACTATCACATTTGAGACTTGTTCACATACTTCAACTTTGCGCTGCTCGGGACAGAAAACCAATGGAGATATTTGCATGAAATTTTTCACACATGACCTCTAGATTGTTGTTAACCATCTGTGCAAAAATCATCAAAATCGGAGAGCAGGTCCAAATTGATTTATTGCCGCAGTGGCCACAGTGTGCACCGTACCCGTATGTGTGAAGACATTTATAGCCACGTTTTTGACATTTGGAGAGTTGACCATCTATGTGTTATCTATGACCTAAACTGCACATAGTTATATAAAATGTTTTGTAAAAAACATATTTTTTTCACATTCAATTTTAGATGTTAACATTAAATATTTATTTGTTTTTTAATAAAAATATAATTTTGTGGCTACAGTGACATTTGGAGAGTTGGCTATCTCGTATGTAATCTATGTTTCAAACAACATTGTTTGAAAACAGAAAATTATGTTCAAACAGAAAATGACATATTTGCCACCTAAAACCATAGATAACACATAGATGGTCAACTCTCCAAATGTCAAAAACGTGGCTACAAATGTCTTCACACATACGGGTACGGTGTGAATTCAACACAGGAGTAAAATTTGTATTCACATTTAGACACTATTACGCTATATTCCATTGCACTTTCCAAATATTTAAACAATTTTGAATTTTTGCACAAAAAATATTTAACAATTTATTGTATTTTACATTTTTTAATAGAAAATAAATTCAATTTTGTTGACATTTGTTTGGTGAAATTTATTTCTACACAGTATTTTATTTTTTTGTCTTTTAGGGGATGAAAATTTTCAAATCAATATAATAAATATTTAAAATTAGCATTCAATCTAACGTTTTTCGCACATAAATATATTAGAAAAATACAGAATTCATATTTTTATTAAAAAGCAAAAGAATTATTTAATTTTAACATCTAAAATTGAATGTAAAAAAATATTCTGATTTACAAAATATTTTATACAACTATGTATGTGCAGTTTAGGTGCTGTGGGGAATTTTTTTTTAAACCAACACTTATACAATTTTGCCTACCAATACATTCTTAGAATTAGGTATTTTGCCAAGAGACTTAGGTTTTTGACGTTTCAGTTGACTATCTATGTGTTATCTATGCCTAAAACAACATGCAAAAATTAATTCCGTCATGTTTATGTTTTTTTTTTTAATTAAGGGCAAGTGAAAATAGTTGGATTATTTGGGCGTTTTTATACCTTTTACCATAGGTGTTAATATGTTGGTGTTTTCCACGATTTTTCTATTTATTGACGGAATTTTGTAGTATGTCACATCTTTAAATGTTGCAATCATGTTTCAGTTTGACTTCTTAGACTTGTTTGCTTAAAGAGTTTAGTTTTTTTAAATGTACATATGTATGTAGAGGAGGATACCAAAGCATAGCATTTCTGGTACTTGATTGATAATTTATTACTACCTTACTTTCATTGAGGCCTCTTGTTATCAGCTCTGTTACTAGCCTCTTCCTCATCACTGTTACTAGCCTCTTCCTCATCACAAAGTCCTTCGTATTTGTTGACATTAGTCAAAGTCTCTCATAGCAACCTAATTTAAGACACACATATCCGTCTAATGCATTAATTTGGTCCACAGCCTAATGTTAGCTATCGCTAGAGATTTACTCAAATGTGCGCTATAGAATCAACCATTTTCAGGTATATTTTGCATAGTTATAGTTGTCTAGCTCAAGATGCCTCAATTATATTGAAGCAATTTTCAGGACTTTTTGTTCCACTCCTCCTCACCTCAGGAGTCCGGTCAGTAAAAACTGGAGTTCCTTTAAAAACTTATCCACCTGTTTAGCCAGCCTCCTAGCAGAGATAAGACATATCTACGAGTTTGTTAACCGCCCCAGCCATGAGGAAATAAAAGTCGAACTACAAACAGTCATTCAGTTTCGTCGAGCGATACCCTGGTGGCTGCTAACCATTTCTTGCCATATATTAAACTCTTATAATATTGTCCGTTTCGGCAACTCAACAGTTTGATCACTTTAGTTGCAAAATAACTGCTTGAGTTGTGCCAGTCATAAGGAATAAGAAATCCTGTTGCCTTAACTACAACTTTATGTTCTTAATTCAAACAAATGTACAGGTTTTTTGTAAAGAGATATAACACTCAGGCAATTAATGCATATATTAACTGCGTTACTTCCTTTGGAAATTAATAGGAGTAGATAAGTCAGATGGTTAGTGGGATAGTAAAGCTTCACTAATGGCAACACTGCAATTGCAATTTATGATTATTTTTAGAATAGTGTTGCATTGCCTCTGGTGTTATGTAGGCTTATTAGTTCGAAACTGGAATAGACAATTTATAATTCTTTTACTTCGCCGGAGAATTAATGCTCTGTGGTAATACCGGCGAAGGACGGCGCTGTGATTTTTTAATACATATCAGCACCCTCTAAGGTTTGTGGGAGCGGAAGCAATAAATAAATAATTTAGGATACATATGTATACCCCCGGGGGTTCCAATTGTCACTGCAGAAATGGCAAATGCTTTGACGCGGTTCAATCGGGGAAAATAGGGGCACCAGACGCTAGGGTTCCTAGAACCTTAATCTGAAAGAAAAGGTCTGTGTGTTAAAACACACGGGTTCTCTCCGACCAGTACCCAAAGAACTGGTACCACGGCAATCGGTAGCCCCACAGAGAGCCTATTCTTTCTATGACCGGTTGTTGGTGAGGTCCTCTTCGGGGGTACATGTGGTGCTTGTGGTTTAAGATCGATTTATGTAGGTATGGTGCACGGTCGATCAAGTGTGCTGTTGCACTCTCAACAGACGGAGTTTGAATAGTTTCCAAACCCCTAAGCAAGAGGCTATAATATGGATCTAGGCTTGCCTTGGATAAGGCTTGCCATATTATATAAATTGCTACTCATTGTGATTGTATCACACACAAATTGCGATTGGGGGCAGTCGTAAAGTGTTGTTATACTACACAATGGGGGCTCTAGTCTACGCTTAAATTTCATTCGGTGGTAAGAGCACCGTGAGATTAGGCCAACTAGGCAGGTACTCACTTTAATCTTGTTCCACATACATATGTATATAAAGCTCAAGAATTCATTGGAATATTCAGAAGCTAAAAAGCCGTTGCCTTGATTTTTAGACTAATACAAATTTTTAATTTTTAATATTTTAGATTCGAGATTCCATTATAAATCAATCCACTGGTAGCAAATGGATGTTAGTTAAAAATCATTTTGATGAAATGGTAATTAAGATATTTGACTGTTACGTTTAATTGAGTTAATAAAATTATTTAATATTTTTTTTCAGAAACGTGTTGCTCGGGTAAAGCGCCAATATTATTGGACTGCTATACAAAATACACCATTTACTTTGGTTATTACATATCCCGAGCTATACGGTGTATATCGTCTTCAAATACGCACTGAAGATGAAATTCATCGTATGAATATTAAAGGCAGCAACACACTTAGCTTTTTTACTGGCAAACGTTGGAAAATTCATCCAAAATGGTAGTTTTTAATGAATTAATTTTTTTGTAACAAGTTGTTAATTAAATTTTTTAAGGCTGTTTTGCAAACACAGCAACATGACATTTGATACCCCCGAAGAGGAACTATTGTGGTTTTTGGGTAAAATGTCGCAGCCAGGATGGAAATGGCCATCAAGTAGAAGTGCTCTGCCTCCAGAACATACGGCTGCCATGTACTGTAAGTATATTTTTTGTAAATAGAATAAATTAGTTGTATTAAATCAAATAACATTTGTAATTGGCAGCTTTAGCTTACATTATAATTATTAATGTTCTTTTACTTAGAAACGTCTTTCATGAAAAACTTTTAGTTATTTTCAAATTGGCTGCCATTACATACATATTAATTTATTTTTTTTATTGATATTCTTCTTCTTTAACTGAAAACCACTCGACAAAAATTATGAAAAGATTTAACGAAAATAGTGACCTGTTACTATAACACAAGTTTACAAATAAAGGCCAACTTTTGGACTCGAGCAACTGAAACTTGTTTCTTACGTTATTTGGGTTGATGAATTCGATATCGATTGAAATTTCCATTTATTTACTATTGAAATTTCTATCGATATCGAATGCTGTAATTGGCACCTGGGTAACTTTAGACGATAAGTTGGCCATAGTAAAGAGTTTTTCATTAAGCGCTTCACATCCATAAATTTAATAAAACAAAGTGTTTGTTGATTCATCGCCGAAATTTTTGATCCGTTGCAAGGCCTATCGATCGATTATAAAACATCGTGCAAACGCCTGGCGCAATTTGATGGATACGCATAAATCATTCTGTATTTGGCCCATGGCATAGGTCATGTTGGCTTTAAGGCCGCTGTGGTTTGTAGTTTATTCGCATAGACCAGCGATAAGAAAAAATCTAACGGGATCAAATTGCACGATCTCGGTGTCGAGTTCACATCACCTCCATGTAAGATGACCATGCGCGGAAATCGGTTGTGCAGAATGTTCAATGTGGCATATATATATAGCCATTCATCTGTATGTAAATTATCTAGTTCGACTAATGAAAATTTCAAATATTCTATATAGCGCGCCAACGCAAAATCCATAACAGAACGCTTCGATCTCATGTGGGCTTGTATCATCCTAAATTCGACAAACTTGTCTGTAGGCGTACTTATTCATCCGGAAATACGCCTCATCACTGAAGACGTATTTTCGATGAAAGTTTCCCGGACATAATTCTGATTTGTTTTTATTCCGATTTAAAAAAAGAAAATTATATTTTAATCTGATTAGAATAGTTTGAAAATAGTTTGACCTGTAGTAACTAATACAAGTGAAGGCCCTAAAAAGGGTTCACTGATTATGAAAGTGCACCTACGTTTAATACGTTATTTATACCGATAAACCTTAAAGCTTGTGCCGTTAATTTCTTTAGCTGGTTTTTTTTCTTGTACTTTTTATAATCACACTAGAGCCGGTTAACGGCATTTGGAGAGAACTACAGATAGCGTTTATTTCTTGAGTATCCGAATACTTCTAGGTGTGATGTATTCTTTAAAATTTAGAAACGAAAACAGTTCGAAAATCTTTTTATGATCGACAACTGAATGAGAAATAATTCTATATCGAGTGGTTTTTGAATTCAACATTTATATTTTCTGTTAAAAATCATTCATGATCAACAAAAACAAAAATTGCAAATCCACAGCTAACACATCTGCTGGGCGCATTCCATCATACGACAAAGATAATTATTATTGTGAGTAACATTCATACTGTGAACATGCTTTCACAAATTTTATCATTAATATATGTATATTATCGTATTGTAATCGTATACATGTTTCAATAATTGCACTTTACACAATTTACTTACATCTTCACGTTTATCATCTACTAACGAGTGATTTTTTAAGAGCTTGAGAACTTTTTTAAAAAAAAAAACGCATAAAATTTGCAAAATCTCATCGGTTCTTTATTTGAAACGTTAGATTGGTCCATGACATTTACTTTTTGAAGATAATTTCATTTAAATGTTGACCGCGGCTGCGTCTTAGGTGGTCCATTCGGAAAGTCCAATTTTGGGCAACTTTTTCGAGCATTTCGGCCGGAATAGCCCGAATTTCTTCGGAAATGTTGTCTTCCAAAGCTGGAATAGTTGCTGGCTTATTTCTGTAGACTTTAGACTTGACGTAGCCCCACAAAAAATAGTCTAAAGGCGTCAAATCGCATGATCTTGGTGGCCAACTTACCGGTCCATTTCTTGAGATGAATTGTTCTCCGAAGTTTTCCCTCAAAATGGCCATAGAATCGCGAGCTGTGTGGCATGTAGCGCCATCTTGTTGAAACCACATGTCAACCAAGTTCAGTTGTTCCATTTTTGGCAACAAAAAGTTTGTTAGCATCGAACGATAGCGATCGCCATTCACCGTACCGTTGCGTCCAACAGCATCTTTGAAAAAATACGGTCCAATGATTCCACCAGCGTACAAACCACACCAAACAGTGCATTTTTCGGGATGCATGGGCAGTTCTTGAACGGCTTCTGGTTGCTCTTCACTCCAAATGCGGCAATTTTGCTTATTTACGTAGCCATTCAACCAGAAATGAGCCTCATCGCTGAACAAAATTTGTCGATAAAACACATTTCGAACCGAACACTGATTTTGGTAATAAAATTCAATGATTTGCAAGCGTTGCTCGTTAGTAAGTCTATTCATGATGAAATGTCAAAGCATACTGAGCATCTTTCTCTTTGGCACCATGTCTGAAATCTCACGTGATCTGTCAAATACTAATGCATGAAAATCCTAACCTCAAAAAAATCACCCATTAGTTACTTACACGTAAGATTGATTCTTAATCGTTAACACAAAACAGTTTAAATTATGAACACGTTAATAAAATAATTCACACTTATGTGTCAGTTTTAAAACACTTCACGTTCACTATATTCATATTGCAGGTACATAAAAATTATTTGTTTATATATCTATTTTTTTCTAAGCTGATTTTTTTCAGAAACATTATTCTTATATGCTTCACATAACTGTAGAAAATAAAACATAATTTAACAAAAATCAAACAATAAATTTTTTGGGGTTTTCTTTAAGTTGAAAAATAAGGATATTATATCATTATTTTTTTTTAAATTAAAACTGATTTAAACCTTAAGGTTATGTTTTATATCTGCCAAGACGAATCCGTCTATCTACCCGGTGGTAACAATGGCGAATTAATTAATATGATGTCAAGGCGAAGCTATATAAGGTGGCATCGCCGCGACATCAAATACAACACCAAAAAACACACACATGCTTTTTTGTTGGCAAGGTGAATTTATACCAGTAGTGCAATTCACTAACTTTTGACGATCTAACACTTGTTAAATATATCAACATGTTTTTTTGCTTGCACTAACGCATTTGCGATTCACTAACCTATGGTTAACAAATGATAAATACAACCAAAAATGAATGGCAATGCCGCTAAACAAAATGGCGAAATAGCGAAAAGAACAAAGAGAAATGAAAAATAAACAAAATATACAAAACTTTCCACCTAAATGCTTCATTTTTTTTGTTTTCTTTTTATTTTATTTCTAAAAATTATTGAAATTATAAGGTAAATGTATGTATGTATGTATGTATGTATGTATGTATGTATGTGTTTTAATCATGAATATTAAGGCCGAATTCGTAAAAAATATTTTTATTTTATAAAAGGTTTATAAAACAAATTTTCATACAAAATTTGTTCAATAAACCTTTTATAACGCAAAAATATTGTTTATGAATATGGTCCTAAATATTTAGAATATTTTGATAAAGTAAACGACACAAAAATAGTTGGAGTTAAATTAACAATACTCGACTTGCTAAGAAAAACAGTTGATTTATAACAACATCAAATGTTATTAAAAAGCATTACTGAATAGCAAAGTCTTCCGTTTTGTTGTTAATTTTTTTTAACGTGTCCCGAATCGTTAAAACTGAATAGTGAATCGCACTACAGGTGGTGCTGATAGCCCAGCTGAATGGTTTTTGCTCTCGTTTTTTTGCTAATGTCTTGTCAAAAATACATTGTTTCATATCTGCTAATCTAATGTCAAAGTTGTTGTTTTGTTGTAGTTGTTGCTCTACTGCTCACACCTGGTATGAATTCGCCTTGTTTGTTGGTTAAATGTTCGGCAGAAGCCAAAAGCACTTATTAAAATATTACATCCAACAACTAAAAACATTTCTTCCTTACCTTCTCTGGTAGTATTTTGTATTTTTTCAATCCTGAAATTTTTTTTTAAATATTTAAAATTTATTTCTTTTTTAACTTTTAAAAAAATAAACGAATTTTTAACAGCTGCTCTGCACACAAAAAAGTAAAGCAAAAAATAATTAACTTCAACTTCATCATGATGCCATCTAGTAAAATTAATTCGCCTTTTATGATGAGTTGATCGAAATCTCAAACTCTATTGTTATTATTTTTTAGATATGGAGTTCGACACTTCAAGCAACGGAACAAATTAAAGAATTTGCCATTGTCACTACCTGGTAAAAGGATTCGATTTGCTTTTTATTTATTATTTATTTTAAGTTAGAAAAATCACAAATAATTAAAGTTTTTCTTCTTTTACATATGTATCTTTATATGCCAAAACCAGCTGTTTGCAACTAAGCGCATATCGCACACTAAATCATTAACAATCACTCAACTCAAAATTTATCAACATAGTTTTCTGTCATAAACCAGTTCACAGATCAAATCTCTAACGAACTCGAAAATTGTATTTGAATCACTGGCTTCATTAAACAGAATAATACCGTTAGGCCTGGAACTCAATTTGATTTGAAAAATACAACCATGTTTTCAAGAAAATTTTTTTTCCTCTCCTGAATATTTGTGAATTTTAAGTTGTGACTGTTTATGATTTAGTTCTCGATATGTACAAGTTTTTTTTTAATGCAAGGAAGCATAACGAATTTATTTTACTGTAAGATACGGCACTATGACAACAATTGCAATAAAACAACAATTTTGGCAACTTCCCAGTGGTAAAAAGAAGGCCTCTATAGACCTTCTTTTGGAGGCACAATGCCTAACGTTCGCATTACATTCTCGTTCCTTTTTTATACAGGTTGTCATTGTGAAGCAGGCCTTCCACTCTCACTTCTGCCGGCAAGTTTTTCAAAAGGTCTTCCGAAAATTGTCTGTTAGAAGACCTTCAATTTAATGCCTTCTAGAAGGATTATCGGAGCAAAAACTAAGAAAAAATGTTCTTGGGATAACATTATTATTTGCTCCAATTAACGGTTTTAGTAAATTTCACATACAAATTGCATTATTTTTTTAATTGTCTCAGTTATATATTTAATTATGAATGAATAAAATAATATTTCAATTAAATTAATACATAATTAAATTAAATAAAAATTTAATTAAAGTTGTATCTAAAACCAATTAAAACATTTAATTGGTAATTCTGTGTATAAAGCATTTTATTTTTAATTGAAATATTTAAAATTTATCTTAATTTTCGTCTAACAAACCTTCAGACAGATAAAAATCGGGCTATTAGTGAGGAACAAGGGTGTAAGGTTTTATCAGAATCTTATGGCAATGGAAGAGCGTTATCAGGGAAGGTAGGACTCACATATGAGGGCAGGCTACTATTGGAGTTTGTAACGAGATCTATCTATAGTCGTTTATTCAAAGAAATCTTGTAAAATATAATCTAATAGTGTTAAATAGAAATTTTGTTAACATGTGTATTGGTTTTCTTCTTTACTTTACCGAATAATAAAAGTAAAGCTGTTAGCAATCTCGAAATATTTTTTTATAGTCAGGGCTACAGAAATACCATAATAACAGAACAAAAATTTAAGGAAACAAGAGTTGTATTGATCATTTTTGTTTTTGGCGAAACTTGGCAATAGAAAAAATTCAATATGTGAAAATACACCAAAGTATGAGGTTATATCTTCATTATTACAGCTTTTTGTTGTGAACTCGATCCTTCTGTAATAGGACAATAAGGGGTAAAACTGTAGCGTACGCGGATGTTATGATATTAATAGGATGGGCTGTGGACGGAATAACTGGTATCATCACCAAAGCAATTTACAAATAGTGTGGCTAGGTTCTCTGCATCTGGATGGTGATAATCTAGGACAAACGGCTATATTAGAATGATTTTAAAACGACTATCCACGCATTTAGGGAACCTTTTGACATCAAATATCTAAATTAAAAATCAAAAAATATTAATTTCACTGAAGAAGAACCATTAAACTCAAGTTTTTTTCACTGGAGGAGCACCATTAAATTCTTATTAATTTTACCTAGCTGATTTTGGAGTCCTACTTCCTATACGAAGGTATAGGTCGCGTTATTGATTTTGGAGGAAGCTAAGGCAATCATACCGTGGCGCTTTGGTCTCGTACCTTTGCCATTTACCAAATTTTTTTAGCAGAATACAAAAAAACAAATGATTTTTGCAGAAAATATTATGTACATAAACTTAGTGAAATCCAAAAATTATTTTAAAATTCCAATTTTACTCTCTATTTTAGCAAAAATGGTTTTTATATCAAAAAAAATATTTACACTACAGCTGCTCAAAACAAAAAACTTAGCGCATAAAAAGCGTTGCATGTAACTTGAAGTTAAAAAGGTATAGAACGCGTAAAAAGAATGAAAAGCTTACAAAGCGTGTGCGCATAGAACGCGTGGTATGGACTTTCAGCTTTAGCAATCAACCCCACCTTGTAGTCTTAATAAGTAATTGCTTTGTCACTTCAACGGTGTTAAATGGGCATTTTAACGTTTATTTTACTTTTAAGAAAATTACGTACTCCCCAAAAAGGCTCGGAACTGAATATAACCTGCCTTTAAAGTACGTGATAGTTATAGTAGATTAATTTTAGCTTACTTATCATAACGAAAAAATTCTTATCTCTCCTGTACATATTTTAATGGGCCTAAGAGTTTTATTAAATTTCTTGGAATTTGGTCCAAATTCGCATTTCTAAGAAGATAAAATATATCAGCTACTAAAGTTCTTATTTTTCTCAGTAGAGACGTCGTCTCTCTTTTTACAGAAACTTCTTTAATAATTCTTTTTTGAATCAATAAAAAATATTTTTGATCTCTAAAGCCTTGAAAATGCTACATAAAATAAAAGAGGCTACTAATTTTTTTTAATTTCTAAGATAGTTTTAGAAATATAGGGTGTTTTTTATAGAGGTATAGAACTTTAAGTTGCAATAAAACAACGATGGATTATTCGATTGACATGATTTTTTTTATCCGAAAGATAATCTTGTGCCATTACATTTTAAGTATGATTTCTGGCATATGACCGCCACGGCTGGCGCGGATGTAGTCTAACCTGGACGTCCAATTTTCAATGACTTTTTCCAACATTTGTGGCCGTATATCGGCAATAATACGGCGAATGTTGTCTTCCAAATGGTCAAGCGTTTGTGGCTTATCCGCATAGACCAATGACTTTACATAGCCCCACAGAAAGTAGTCTAGCGGTGTTAAATCACAAGATCTTGGAGGCCAATTCACAGGTCCAAAACGTAAAATTGCACTATTTGCAAGCACTATTTGCACTATTGCACTATTTGCAAGCGTTGTTCAGGCGTGAGTCTATTCATGATGAATTGCCAAACCAAACTGAGAATAAATCACTTGACAGCTGTTAAATCGGTCGCCATCTTGAAAACTAATGACAACTTAGTTCTATACCTCTATAAAAAACACCCTATACAAGGTTAAACATTCAGATACATATTTGTTCCGTTTAATTGATAATATATAGTTGAAATGTTATAATGCACCTTTAGCTGAGGAATTGCACATTTTGTTTCTGACGTATGCATGATGACATGATCTTAAATTTTCCATTTTTTTTTAAAGCACAACTAAAACTACATTTAATATCACTAGTTATGAATAAATATTTATTATTTCAATGGCATTGCAGTGGCCCAATAAAGTCTACATACAGATACTTAAAACCAATTTTAATTTTAAATTTGACAGTTTCAAAATTTATAAAATGGTAAGTAAAAATTCCAAGATTGTAAACAAGGCAAATTAAACAAGGAGAGGCGGAATATTAAGGGACACAATTTTTAATTTGTTTTTATATGGAGTTTGCCAGTCAATATGGATTTATACTTTCAAGCTCCATATACAAAATTATTCCTTAATATTTACTCACTCCTTGCAGTATTAACTTCCCAGCGGAAGTAACTCATTTCCTGTCTATCTGCCTGTCTTTTTCTTTGTGTTCGCATCACGTTAAAATTACTGGATAGATACAGATGAAATTTTAAATAATTTTAAATTAATTTAGCTGTCTAGAAAATGTGCATTCCGCTCTGCTGGTGTCTGAAAATTAAACTTTCCCAATTTTTCTTTAATAATATCACATAATTTGTAATTTAATTTATTCTTTCTTAGAGAGAATAAAAACGAACTTAAGCTTGATTTAAAATTTCATCTGTATGTAAAATAAACAGTTAGACTAATAAAAATTTCAAATATTCAATATTACTGGATGGATTTTTATAAAATTTTCTGACGGTTTACCTTAGTATACTGAAAAATATCTCATTTCCAAGAGAAATTGGAAAAAAGCAGTAAAAGTACGCCGATTTTTTACCGATTTAAAGGCACTATATACTTTAAGGCATCTTTTTTTAAAGCGGTATATTTTAAACACGGTTGCGCAACAGATGGCGCTGTTTCCTGTCTGTCTATTACAGAGCTGTACAATAATTTTTAGGATTTTATATACATTTTAGAATTTTATTCAGGGATGGGTACCTTTATACAAAGTAACTACGTAAGTATCTTAAAATTTGGTGTGGATTTTTTCTGTCCATTAAATGAAGTTTTGAAAATCTGTATACATACTTTTTTTAATCGATGCTCTACACTCGAAAGAATTTTAAAATAAATCATAAATTTTATTTCAAAATTGGATATGTTTGAATAGAGCTTGAGGAAGACCCGTTGCAATTTATGACCCAATTTTTGTATTCTCTTTTATTGTCTTTTGTTATGTTGTCTTTAAAATATTTTAAACAAATTTACTAGTAAAGAAGTAAGTTTAACTTACGTAAACAAAAGCCCATACCACCTTTTGGGCGAAAATCCTGAAAAACCGATCATTTTTACATTTTCCCAATTAAGAGCTTTGTAACTTATAAACGAAACGCGCTATGAGAACAAAACACTATTTTATTCTAAATCTCATCAAGAGTGTATAATTCAATCATGAGTCCACAAAATCAAAGATACTAAGTTAAGGTTGGCCAAAAGTTAACTATAACTTTAAAAAATCTTAACTTTTGAGCTAAAAATAAACTTTGTATGTCTTTTCAAAACATTTTTATGCTTGAGGTACAAGGTTGGGGGCTTACACACAAGTCCGCATTTACTCTAGAGAGTCAACCGTTCGCAACTCTACTGAAAAATACCTCGGCTTTGCTTTGCGAACTTTCTTTAATACATCTTTACTGGTTCATGAGCAATCGAATTATCGCTTTTAAGCCAATGGCGAGTTAAACAAAACCAATAAAAAAAAATTCAAAACTAACTGTGTTCTTCCAAAAATATCAAGTAATATACTCTGTCTTATTGCCATAAGCATAAGTGTTGGATGATACGTCATATTTTGTTTCAGAAAAGCATGCAATTAATTATACGTTATTTTGAATTTTGTTTATAACCTGGTTATCTTTGATAGTAGAAGTTTATAACTTTGCATATATATATATATATATATATATATATATATATATATATATATATATATATATGATGTAGCCAAGCGTAATCAATAAAAAATAAATTTTGAATTTTTTTATGATACTCTGTTTTGCATTTTAGGCGAAGAAAACGTCGAAAATTACAAATACAAAACTAAAACGTTAAGCCATTTCTTTAAAAACCAAAATTGAAATATTAGATCTCCTTCGAAATAAAGAAGGCTCATCATTTCTTGGCAAAATGTTCAGTTTAAATGAAGGCACAGTAACAACTTTATTAAAATTAATTAAATTTCAATTAGGCAATCGGTGATCTCTGCAATGAAACTTTAATGTTTGAAAGAAATAGAAGACAGCGGCTACGCAGCTAAATAAAAATAAATTCCATTGGCTACTATTGTCGCCGTGTAGTCAATAATATTGAAGACGACAGCTACATCGTTAACTCTGACATTGTTGTAGAAATACCTACATACATATGTACATATGTATATACATATGTCCATATTGTGCTTTTTTAAAATTAAATAACTTTTTCAAAAAATAAATATTTCCTTCAAAACTTTTTGTTTGTATATGAATTTGTAATTTATAATTTTGTGACATTTTCTTTTGTTGAATAAAATAAAATTGCATACAAAAATAGAAATTAGCCTAAATTGGCTACAACCACAACGGTGGTCGTGTAGCTATGTAACTTTGCTGGCTTCAAACAAATCGCTTACTTATAAACGTGTGTATTTTACTTTTGATAGTTTGTAGTCGGTATCCTGATGCTATCTATGTGTTTAATGCATCTAGGTTTTAAAACAGAGATCTCATCTATTAATATTAAAAATATGTTTGTTATATAACACTCATGATTTTTATTTTCATAGATATATTGTTTTTTTTTAATATTCCAAAAATTATTTGTAAAAATTTTTGCAAAAATTTTTTGTAAAAATATTTCTTTTTAAAATTTTTTGAAAAATTTTTTTTAAATTTTTTCTGTAAAAATATCTTTTTGAAATTGTTTTGTAAATACTTACATTTTTCTTGGCAAATGACATTACTACCCGAACAAAAATCCATGTTTTTCACTCACTAATTTTACACTTTACACTCTTTTTCTGGAACCAATCTACCGTGTAAAAACATAATTGAGTGTAAATATAAATAAAAATTTTGAACTTTCGCTTGCTGTGTACATTGGATTATTAAAATTTTTTTTTTGTTATGTTGGTACACATGTGTTAGTCATATGTTGGTATTATTAGCCAATTTGGATTAGTAGTTTATTGACAAAGTTATATTACTCAGGAAGAACGGCTATGTTCTTATAAAAACTTCTAAAATTTATATTAAACTCTTAAATTATTGCAGTGTTCTGTAAATAGTGTTTAAAATATTCTGCTTTCAAAAATAAATAGTGCTGTCAAGTTTGCAGTACCTTTAAATCAGATTGTATACTTTCACTACTTTCTCTTAGAAATGAGAAATATTCGTAGAAAAAAGTATCCTAAAAATGAACCGGGATACTAAGGTACCTCCTCACAAAAATTTATTGAAATTCATCCAGTAGTTTTTACGTGATGCGAACACAGACAGACAGACAAAAACTCCAAAAATTTCGTTTTTGTATCCCATTTCGATTACAATCTGCACCAGCAATAAAATATTCAAAAAATATTTCATGTACAGAAATGGTCCTGTTATTACGCCACGTCGTAATCCACACCACATTTTAAGACCCTTACTTTTATAGTGCTTCAGTTGTGGTTTATGTATATACTTTAAATAGAGCTACCCATCGCTTGGTAATTGCTCAGAAACAATGGCTTTATATAAAATCTAAAATTATTGAAAAGATCCGTAAATTATGTTTAAAATATCCTGTGTTCAAAAATAAAAGGTACTATCAAGTTTGCAATACCTTTAAAGCGTTCATATGTTTTTTTGCTACTTTTGCTTCATGAGATATTTTTGCGGAAAAAGTATCCTATATTTGAACTGTGATACTATGGTACCTCCTCACAAAATGTTATTGAAATTCTTCCAGTAGTTTTGAAGTTATGCGAACATAGACAGACGGTCAGATAAACAGACAGATAAAAATTCATGTTTTGTATTCCATTTGGATTATTTAGTGCCAAATTATATTTTGCAACTTTTGTCTCTGCAATTTTTCATTAGTTGGCGAGAGGTGAGAGATAATTCAAAAGGGTACACATATGCATGAGCTTTTGAAATTCGTTTTGACCTATCATTTGTGGTTTTAATTTTGAAATTTAAAATGTAAACAAATGTATACATCCATATGAATTGCTGCAATAAAAATTGCATGATATAAACACAAATGGAATATTAAAGAAGAATCGAGAAAGATTGCAGTTTCATAATGTAATTCGGCACTAATGTTCCAGTTTTATTATATGTATGCCTACATGTATAGCTATAGATTAACACGTTCGCGGACATAAATACTACAGCATTCATTTTCATAGTGACGCAAAATGATGTGCATGCTATTCAGCTATTAAAACTAATAGCTGAATGGCATTCATGCCTATTTTTGCAGCTCCCTGAAATTTTTAGCGTCCGCGAACGTGTTAAGCACAAAAGTTTTTTTTCTGTCACAAAACATACAAAATTTCTCAAGAGATAAGAAAAGAGAAAAAGTCATTTGGAAATATAGCAAAACAACTTGGAATTAGTTGTGAAACTGTTATAGGTATAAAACCAATATCACAGAAAATTAACACCGACCAGCTAACCAAATAATCTTTCAGAGCGTGAAAAATTATATATTTTAAGAATTGCAACAAATGAAGCCAAAATGAGTGCCGGTGATATTGCAAAAGTTGTTTAAAAATCCAAGCACATTAGTATTTGTCTTCAACCTGAACGATATATTTTATAAGCCAAAAATTGTAAAAGTCATATTACAGGGAGGAAAACCCTTAAAAGCAAATTCAAATGTTAAAACCCCTCGAGTTCACTAAATATCAATAGAACGACAATGTAGATTTTGAAAAAAATGGTAAACAACGTGTTTCGAGAAAAACTAATGCACCGATAGCAATACAAAATTTGTAACCACTTGTTAAGCACGGAGGAGGTAATGTCACTGAAAACTATGCGATGAATGGGCAAGGTAGATCTTAATGAAGCTTTATAAAAAGAATGGAAAGTATCCCAAAAAAGTATTAATCTTTACCAGTGATTAAAAATGCTTGACTATTTTCAATGCATATGTAATTGCTTAACTGTTGCTTAGAAAAAGTGTGCAGCAAAAGCATTAAGCAAAAGCAAAAAAAAGAAGAGCAACTCATTTGCTTAAGCTTGGTATGTGTCTCTTTCTGCAGCAAAGCAATCAGCAATGGAATTACTTTAAAAACATTTGCTGTTGCTTAAGCAATAAGTTGTTCTTCATTTTTATTTTTGCTTGTGCTTAACTCTTTACTGTGAAGTAGTGGCTGACTACGATTATTATTTGCTGTTACTCGCTGCTTCGGTCTTAAGTAAGAAAATTCTTTGACAGTGAGAGATTAAAATTACTGCGCCACGTGTATGTAAATCGAAAAAAACTAAATTTTGAAGATCTGCAAAATAAAGATTTTCAATGTTGTTTTACAGCAACAGCAAACGAAGAAACAACTTATTTCTTAAGCAACAGCAAACGTTTTCAAAAAAATTGCTTTGCTGATTGCTTTGCTGCAGAAAGAGACACATAGTAAACTTAAGCAAATGAGTGGCTCTTCTTTTTTTTGCTTTTGCTTCGCTTATACAAAATGTTATATAAATGCTGAGGAATTCAGTTTTTTTTATATGCTGAAAAAGATGTAAGCACAGAAAAGATTTTAGTGCTGTTGCTATTTTTAAGCAAGCAATTCAAACCCTAATTTTGACTGTGTGTACTCTCTTTGTGATCTGTTTCGAGGCTGCGTTTGAGTTTTGTTTATCAATTTCTTTTAACTCAAGAAACTTCGTGAGTTGATATTTAATTTAATCTTTTATTTTCAAACAAATATACATATGTGCAAACATATCTACACATATTACTCATAATTATATTTTATTTTTATTTATTTTTTATTTATTTTATTTATTTTAATTACAATTAAAATTATAATTAAAAGGAAATTAGCACTAGCAACTAAGGCTATCGGCTTTTCTCAGAATTATAATTTTTATGTATACAGTTTTTATTCGAAAACCCATAATTATTCCCACTGTATGTATGTAGACTTAATTGGGCTACTATATGTTTTTTAAGAGTACATATCATTTCAGGTGATCGTCAACTGATGCAGTCATTGGTCTTTGATGCCAGGGTTACAGAATGGTTTTCCAAAAACAATAGTTTCAATTCAAAAGACGATAAGGGGTAAGTGAATTTTATTTAAAATGTCTCTTCTAACAAACTACACACTTTAGTCTCATTACCCGTAAATTTAGATAAATAAAATATTTCGAGCTTTTTCAAACGCTTTTGTGACAACACTGTTAATTAATAATTTGTTCCAAGGCAAGGTATATTTATCTTACTAGGTAGTGGCGTCCCTACAACAAATACAACAATACAAGAACAACATGGCATTTTGTTGTTGCTTTGTAGTTCGAAATGTCAAAAACATATAAGAAAATTGAGAAGGCGTGTATGTGTTTTATTGCTTTCTCACTTCTGCACTATAAACTTTCTGAAAACATACAACTTTTGACATGTCGAACTACTAAATCAGCTGAGCGGACGACACTATCTAGTAAGATAAATACACCTTGTTCCTTGTTCCAAGGTATATTTAATTTACTAGGTAGTGTCGTCCGCTCATCTGATTTAGTAGTTCGACATGTCAAAAGTTGTATGTTTTCAGAAAGTTTATAGTGCAGAAGTGAGAAAGCAATAAAACACATACACGCCTTCTCAATTTTCTTATATGTTTTTTTGACATTTCGAACTACAAAGCAACAACAAAATGCCATGTTGTTCTTGTATTGTTGTATTTGTTGTAGGGATGCCACTACCTAGTAAAATAAATATACCTTGATTTGTTTATTTGTGAAACAAAGTTGTCATAGATACATACTTACATACATTCCTTTCAATTTTAATTTTTAATATTTCTACAGAAATATTTCTAACTTTTTAAAAAATATCGTATAAAATATAAATATCATACATCATCATACAAAATGGGTTCAAGACAATTGTATGCCTGTGATTTCGAAGTTTTCGGGAAAGTGCAACGAGTATTTTTTCGCAAATACACCGAAAAGAAAGCAAAAGAATTGGGTGTTCATGGTTGGATTATGAACACTATGAGCGGAACGGTAAAGGGTACCGTTGAGGGAACACAAATCGAGTTAGAAAAAATGAAGGAATGGTTGTCAACAAAAGGCAGTCCAAAATCAACCATTGAAAATGCAAATTTTTCGGTTCTGAAACCAATTAATTTATACACATTTAAATCATTTGAAATAAAAAAATAATTTAAATTTTAAAATTCAAAAAATCTTTTCATACGAAACTAAAGCGATTTTGTGATAGCAGTGGCACGACAGGTGATAGCAGTGGCGCCAAAACTCATCATATGTTTGAAATTCAAATGTAAAACTTATAAAAATTATAAACCATTTTTATACAAATGTGGATTTGATACACGCAATGGAGGCGACAATTACTAAATTCGCTCGTGCATTAGCTAAATTGGTCTGAATTAATTATATGTATATAAATATATATACATATGTATGTGTGTGAAATCAAAATTGTAAATAATTTAATATTCGGAAATGAATTGTGTATAGCTTACGATTCTGATACGCAATTAAAACATTTCGTTTCTGTTTACAATTTCGTAAAAATACCATAAATTA
The DNA here is from genome assembly GCA_949628195.1 of Phasia obesa. Classification (NCBI taxonomy): domain Eukaryota; kingdom Metazoa; phylum Arthropoda; class Insecta; order Diptera; family Tachinidae; genus Phasia; species Phasia obesa. Next base: position 57,617,783 of record OX451217.1, on the reverse strand, counting down.
GATGCTTAATTAAATTGACGAAACGAAAAACAATAGCTACATATTTTCCAACATAACCATTTTTGCTGATATTTCAGCCAAAATAAAAATTAATCAGTATTTTTTTAATTACGATTTTATTTCTTAAATTTTTAAGAAAATCACGTGATTTAACATCACGAACCGCTTTGAAATCACATCTTTGAATTTACCCTGTTCTGTAAATCGCACAATTTTGATGTTGCTGGTTTGTTATTGTTTTTTTGATTAAATATTTAATCAGCCTTATTACGGAGGTCGTTGTCACACAACGACGACGATAATATTGAAAACAATCAGAATATTATTGTCAAGGTACTTATCTTACTAGATAGTGGCGTCCCAACAACAAATACAACAATACGAACAACATGACATTTTGTTGTTGCTTTGTAGTTCGAAATGTCAAAAAACATAGAAAAAAAATTGAGAAAATTGAGTGTGTGTATTTTATTGCTTTCTCACTTCTGCCCTATAAAATTTCTAAACACACAACTTTTGAAATGTCGAACTACGAAATCAGCTGGGCGGACGATACTACCTAGTAAAATAAATATACCTTGATTATTGTGTTTATTTTTAGATAAGGTAAGGTTTTTCTACTTTGTTTTGTATTAAAGGCCTTTATAGTAGCCAATAGACCCACAGGGCGCCCAATGGTAACCAAGAGCAATCAATAGGCCCATGACGAAATTTGTTAATGGATTTTTTTGCTTTAGTCTGACGATTCATTCTAACGCAAAATAGATTGCAAAAAGTTCTTAATTTTTACAAAAAAAAAAATTTACAAATAATTTTTATAAAATGTTTTTACAAAAAATGTTCAAAAAAAATTTTATAATATGTTTCTACAAAAAATTTTCAAAAAAATTTTACAAAAAAGTTTCAAGGAAACATAAGAGGGTAACACAATATCTAGCATTAAAATGGTGAGGGGTGTATAAGATTCGGCATGGCCGAGTAAAGCACTCTTACTCGTTTATTTTATCTTTTATTCCCGATGTTATTATTAAAGTATTGGTGTCGTATCGCCAAAAGGAGTATCGATGCTAACCTATTATTAATTATTATGATTTTACGTTCTTTGCCAACAAATTGTTTTTTTTTTCACTTTGAGCCGTTTAACTGTTTTTTATAATTATAAGTTTACTGCTTATCGGGACTGTTTTGAAAATCACGTGATTTCAAATCACGAACCGTTTTGAAATCACATAAGTGATTTTACCATGTTCTGTAAATAACAAAATTTTACTACAAAAATAAAATAAAAACACTTCAAACTATTTATTCATGCAATTTTTTTATAAAATTAACAACAAAAAACGCAAAAAAAATAAGCAAGTGACTTAAAATCACAGTAACTTATCTAACCGATTTAAAGTCGCGCGATTTCAAAACTTATTTTGAGTAGAACACCTTTTATACGATTTCAAAATTACGTTTTTTTATATAAAATTTTTTATTATAAAATTAATAACAAAAAACTCAAAAAAATAAGCAAGTGATTTAAAATCAAAGTAACTTATCTAACCGATTTAAAATCACGTGATTTCAAAACTTTTTCTGAGTAGAACACTTTTTATGTGATTTCAAATCACTTTGATAAAAAGTGATTTTCGGGACAGAGCTGTATATTCAATCACACTTTAATTTTGTAACAACACAAATATACTGTATGTACTGCTCTATCGCTAGCGCTGTCATTATTAGATGTTTTATCTTGTTGTGCTAAATAAATTGTAATAACTAGATACAACGGTCGACTTAAATAAAATTTAAAAAATATATTGCTTCTTTAATGCAACATCGAGCCATTACCGCCGAAATATTGTAAGTGCCCAAAAAATTTTATAGGAGAAGGTTTTTTCTAATTGGGTAAGTCCACGTCAAATCAACAAGGCACTCAAAATGACTACTTCAGATTTTATTGAAACTTTTTTTATTTATATTCCTTGACTCTCTGAATCCAAATATAATTTAAAAAAAATTAATCTCTTATAGTTTTTTAGCTATACAGCTATAAAAGTCGGATAATATCGCTTTTTTGGATATGCGCTCGAGGATAAAATATATTATAATTCCAGTTCTATAAGCCCTAGGAAGTTTAGTAATAGCTCATTTTAAAGGGCATTTTATACGCTTTAATTTGATATCAATTGTGAAAAAACTAATTTTTAACAAATTTTTTTCTTATATTTGAAAAAAAGATTTATAAAAATCTTTGAGATAGAAAATTTACATATCTTTTTAAATGTAGCATGGTGAGTACACCATAAAGTGTGGAGTGGGACCATTGTGGGATCAGAAGTTATGTTATTTTTAACTATTTTTATAAAATGTATTGATGAAAGAAATAAAAAAAAATAATAATTATTTTTGCTTTAAGTATTAATACAACCTCTAAATTTCTTTTGGTGTAACTTCGTAAAAGATTTTTACATAATTTTGAGAGATGATGCGAATGGTCATACAAAATCGATTTTTATCAAAAAATGAAAATCGAAAAATTATGACTTACAATATTTCGGCGGTAAGGGCTCGATATGTCCAAAAATCTAAATTTTAAAGTTATTGAAAAAACGTGTGCTTTTATTTGTAAAATAAATTTTAGACTTATGTATATTAGAAGCTTAACCGAAATTTTGATTTTTTGGAGGTATGCGACTGTTGCATTAAAGGAGCTAGACGTATTTATCTGAAAAATACTTTGCTCTTATTATTTTAGTACTTTTTAGTTAAACTAAATATGTGTTTCTTCCATGAAATTTAAGAACAAAATTTAATATCTTAATTCTATTATAGAAATCTCAGATGGAATTAAATTTAAAAAAATATATTTTGTTTTCTTTTCTGCACCTCTTTTTGTTTTTAACTTGTTTACTTCTTTTTCTCTCTTTTGTTTTTAATAAACATCATTAATTTAATTTAAACATTCATTTAACTATTTCAACAAATAATATTTAATTTATTTTTCATTGATTTAAAATTTAAAACTTGTTGAATTGAATCAGTAGTAGCTCAAGTGCTTCAAATCCCATATCAGTTTTGATGGGTTTGTTGCCAAGGTAAAATAATTGAATGCTAAATTTTCTCGACGCAGTTACAATTCATTTTATTTTAAATTAATATTAATGAAAATAAATAATAATAATAATTAATTTTTATATTAAATAGAAATGAGTTTAAACAGCGCTTTGGCATAACAGTGGCATTCTTGGCCACACACAGTGGTCTTACACGATGGCAAGAATTTCATTCAAATATGGCCGAAGAATTGGGAGCAGGGTTAGTAAATGTTCAGATGCATCTCTTATCATTTTATTGTTTGCTCTTTTTTACTTAATAGCGAAACATTTAGTGAACACAATAATAAGGCCATAGATGAAATCTGGTATAAACGAGCTGTCGATCAGCATTTTGTGCGAGAAGAAAGTTTCATTTACTCTGTGCCTTTCGATGCAGGAGAAACTGCTGCCGAAACTATTGTAACTGCCAGTCATGCTGTCTTCCATACCGAAGGAGGTAAATCTGCACCTGCAGCCGTCGTGGGTTTTCAGTTTCAACATAGTGCTTTGCTGAAGCTATTTCGTAATATAACCGGAAATGTATGATATTAATCGTAATAATTTATTATTTAAAGAAATCCAATCAAACCAAAAGTTTATCTCTCGTCTTAGGCTTGTGCTGTTGATGATAAAGATTGTTATGTTCTAGATAATAATGGTTTTATTGTCATATCACCAAGTCGCCATGAAACTGGTAGATTCTTTGGTGAAATAAATGGTGCTATAATGCATCGTTTAGTGGAAGAAAATGTTTATAAACGTGTCACGGTGTATGATTATCAAGCCGTTTGTTTTGTGCCGGATGGTGATATTAATTCATCTTCATATGTTTTAACGGTAATTTTTTTTGATAATTCATTAAAAATTTTAAATAATTACAAACCCTATTTTTTTAATTTTAGCCAATTTTCCATTTACTTAGAGCATTTAAATGGCTAATAACCACAATTGTTTTGTATCTCGTTGAATTGAGTGCTGTGGCCGCCGATTTTTTCGAACACTATGTGGATGAGAATATGACTGATTATTTGGTGAATGTTAAAAACAACGAGTGGGTTCGTTTGGTGACACTACAGAGGACAAGACTGAAACCATGTGACATGCAACGTGATCTTTACACACTTTTCAATGAAAAGGACAATGTTGTCTACAATATGACTGCACATGGTTGTGAGAGACCATTTGTTGTTCTACCTATACCAGCAAGCAATTTAATTTTATTAGTAATCGATCAAATGTGTCCACGTGATGTCACCCATATACTAACTGTTAATCCAATGGATATTAACTATCCACTGGAGGAAAATCAAACATTAGCATGTTTTAAAAGAGATCATGAATTTGCACGTGTACGTCCTACAAGTTGCATCAGTCGGCACGTTAATGTAAGTATTAAAAAGAAGTCATGGTATTTAATTTTGTATAATTACTGGGGATGCCATTCCCGATCTCGTAAATTTAGAGATTTATCGGGAATAGATAAAACATCTTTTTTTTAAACGGGCATACTTACGTACATATATACATACATATATAGTCAGCAATAATTTGTTTAAACTCACATAAATATTTAGCAATAATTTAAAATATACTATCAGAGGAGAGTACAACAGTGTTGTTATTTCACACTGTTGAACTTCTTAAAAATTCCCATATTTAAGACTGATTTTGATAAGGCTGATGTCAGAGTGCGGGCTAGAAGCGATAATAGTTCGTGCTATACCAATGATACAAGATGTCAGAGTGAATGCTATATTCAGCAAAGCGATTTCTTTGTTTATAATAATTTTCAGTGTTTTGTGTTAGATTCAGCCAAAGAGTTTTTCTTGTCGATTAATACTTTAAATGCATTTTTTTCTATAGAAGAAAGGAATACATCTAATAAATAGAATACGATCAAAAAATAGCCTATTCCACAATTTCTACAGTGAATTGAGGGATTATCCTGGAAAATTTTTTAATTGTGGAAGAAAATAAATAGGCGCTTTTATTTTCAAGTTCTTTTTTCACAAACAAAATGCCAAAATCCGTATTAAGAATGCTTACATGTCTGCACGTCTGTCTGTATGCTTTTCTTTTGCGTTTGCATAACGTTAAAACTACTCGATAGATTTTAAAATTTTTTAAATTTTGTGAGGAGGTATCTTAGCATCCTGATTCCAATGTAGGATATTTTTTTTCGCAAAAATATTTTATTTCCAAGAGAAAGTGGAGAAAAAGCAGTGAAAGTACGCGATTTCCGGTTTAAAGGTACTGAAATTTTCGGTTTAAAACTGGGATATTTTAAACACGGTTGTGCACCTTTTATTTTTGAAAGTGGGATATTTTAAACAAAATTTCGCAAAAGATGACGGCAATTGAATAAAATTTGTATTTTTACTTTATGGAATTACATTGTTTTAAACACCTCTTACAGAGCTTTACAATAATTTTTAGAGTTTTTTATAAATTTTTTAGAAAGTTTTATAGAAAGTAAATACATAAACCATAACTGAAGCACTATAAAAGTAAGAGTTTTACAATTGGTGTGGAATACTTTTAAAGCAAAATCGAGCAAAATATTATCAGGATGCCCACGACGTGGCGGGCATAACTAGTAAAAAATAAACAAACAAAGGGAAGAAGCTACAGCATGCTACAACACGCTACAAACCATTACACAACCTGCTTTGTAGCACAAACTCGCATCAAGCTTCCCTTCCCTAACTCTGACATCTTTTGAGCGAACACAGAAGAAAAAACACTTGCATTGGTTTATAGCCTGTTGTTGCGTAGTAGCGCGCACTCTGACATTAGCCTTGCATGATATATTTGAATTTAAAGAACAAGAACTTAATATTTTTAACAATTAATTTTTATTTTTATGAAATACTTGTTCAATTCACAATCTGCTTTATATCGCTTAAGATTTAATAAAATACACTTCTACTTTTAAGTATTTGTATCGTTGTTTTGCTAAACCAAAAATATTAGTGTGGGGAAAGAGAAATCGGTAGATGGCTGTAGTGATCGATAACTCGTAAAGTATCGATCAAACAATTTAAAATATATGTTCTTTGTCAAGGTGATATTTCACTCTTAAAAAAGTTATTTTTGGCCAAGGCTTATGCGGTGCCGACTTATACAGTTGAAGTTTACAATCTAGGCTCAGGGTTTCTGACAATAAGCTAATTTAGTTGAACTGCTTTTAACTTAATTTGTGTTAACTTAAAATCTATATAGCTTTTCCAATTATGGGGTCATGTAAATGTTGTGATGCTACTTGGGCGCTTTCATGAATACTTATAAAAAGCTGTGTCATCAGCAAATGTTGATGCGTGGACTCAGGTGCTAACTGGCATATCTGATGTGTACGGTTAATATAAAATGCTTCCCAAAATACTACCTTAGGGAACTCCGGCTTCAATGAGCTGAGGCGAGCTTAAAAAATCTCCTTCTTTTAATAAAATTTTTCGATCTGTATGATTCTACTTTTGTATGGTATTTTCCTGGCTTAGGAATCATAGTAACCATGGAGACCTTCCACTCTGTGGGAAAGTACTCAATTCAAGTACGATAGCATTAAAAACAAAAATAATAACTTTGCGAGCTTTACGGGGCAACTTAAATAACATATTGTTACGTGGGCACAGCGTGAGTGAGAGCGAAGACATGAATCTAACAACAACTTTGCTTTTATTATAGACATCTTATATACAATTTTATTTTTTATACTCTATTGAAAAACCTATCTGAAATATTTATTAAAAAGTTAAAATAAATAAATAAATATTGATTAAAATTTTCTTTTACTTACAGGAAAGCAATATAGAATTATGTGGCAGTGCATCATCTGTATTTATAAGCATTTTCCTATTCGTAGCTACCATAGGCTTAAGTTTTTTTCTCTAACATTATGTTTTTGTTTAAACAATTTTTAATATATTTTGTTTTCACTTTCTTGTTTCTGTTAAATTAATATAATTGTAAATTTTGTATGTACTTTATGATATAAAAAAAATAACTACTGAAAATGTATTTATTAATTTTAGTATAGCGAATAATCTCAATGGACCTTTAAAACGAAACTTTTGTAAATTGTATTAATTATTTCTCATTAACCTATTTAGCTTAGTTGATAACAATTTAGAACAATTATTAGTTTTACAAAGCCAACTGTACATTTATTAGGACACGCTTAAGTTTTTTAAAGAAATAAATCTGTCTTGATTGAAGCTAAATCGAAATTTTCTCACAAAATCTGGCAAAGACATACATACATACATACATACATACATACATACATACATACATACATACATACATACATACATACATACATACATACATACATACATACATACATACATACATACATACATACATACATACATACATACATACATACATACATACATACATACATACATACATACATACATACATACATACATACATACATACATACATACATACATACATACATACATACATACATACATACATACATACATACATACATACATATAAAAAAGCTATAGTTCGAAAAAGGAATAAAAAAACTATTTTACAATATTGCAATGTCTGTCGAGCATAAGTTACAGTCACTTCCTAATCCGCCTTATTTCAAAAGAAGTATGGTCTAATGATCCGAAATATGGACACATTATAGATGTATTCGTAATTCTCCAATAACATGTGGATTCTTTACACCCCAAATGAGAAATGGACAAATGAAAATATATATCGATATTTATTGTATATTTATCGATACATATTGTATCGGGTAAAAATATCGATATTTTTATAAAGCATAAATAATCATGCTTTATACGTCATCCCAAATATATGTAGGTACATATGTACGTAAAATATAAAAGTGAAAAGATTACTTTTTTAATAAAAACTAGTAATTGTTAGTTGGAAAATTCAAATCATTCGTAAATTGTGATCATGACGTTTTAATTTTTTGTGCGACTTGAATCTTAGATGGAATGAGTATTATCGTTAAGGAAATACGTACTAGTGTTGGGATCTGATTATGTTTAAATAATACCGAACCAATGAAAAAATGTACCAAATCAGCATCAATTTTACCAAAGTTCATAGAGCCACTAGAAGGAATAGAAAAATATATCTGCCGATTACTGCCTGAAACTGATTGAGGCGATTTAAAAATGTTCAAACGATGTAGTTCAACAAAAAGTAAATTACCTATTACTTATAAATAATAGGTTCAAAGTAAATAATAAAAATCCTGGGGTCTAATTACCGCATTCGATATCGAGTAAAATCTCTCGTAATTTTTTCATTTTGGTATCATGGCAATCGATATCGAATAAAAAGTATCGTAATTTCATTCAAAAGGAAATGTTTTTAAACCGTGTTTTCTTGTTCGCTTGTTGACTTATTATTATTCTATTACAATTTGATATAAATAACGATTCGATACATGTCGAATGGCATAATTAGCTTACTCGACTCGTATCGAATTTGATATTCGATATAATAGTTTACTCGATATCGAATGCGGTGATTAAGCCCCTGAACATAAATCAAGAAAATAGCAATTTAGTTAGTTCTAGACAGGGTTGGAGAACTATGAATTTAGGAATGTTTATTACTGTGAGAAAAAGTAAAAACAAATATTCGGGTATGTTCTGTAATCTGAAACCGAGTGAAATTGAATCCGAATGAAATTTTAAATTGCCATAACTTTTAAATCTTACAACATTTTGATATTATTTTTAATACATTTGATTAAAGACCATTCACATAACTTCCTTGATTGCTAATTTTTTAAATAATAGGCGCAACTAAGTTATATTTTTCTTTAACAATTTAGTCGATTACAATTTCACTCGGCTTCGGATTACAGAACATACCCGAATCGGGTATGTTTGAAACGTCTTGTCTAGTCCAAAATGGCCCATGTCGTCGTGAGAGTATTTAACAATTCTCCAACGGATGTGTTTGGGAATAACTAATTTCAAACCATTGTCGCCTTTTCGATAAAGTCGGTGATTACGTAAACAGAACTCGAATTTTATTTGTTTTTCTTGATCAGATCTTAAATCACCCTTAAGTACGGCCATAATATTCAAAAGCTTTTCATCCTTTATTCGTGGTTTGAGCTCCTTGTGGGCTTTTACTTTAGCAACTGCTAAACAATAAGTAACCAAACAAAAAGGTTTACCCAACAAATAAATTCTGAACCGGTCGAGGGCCTTATCTACGGCAAGAGATTCAAGCTCATAATTATAATACCTACTTTCGGCATCAGTACAGTGACGTCTGTAATAAAACACTGGTTTCCCTTTGTTTACCATTTTCCGACTGCAACAACATACCGGCGAGATCTATACTACTCGCATCGGTGTGGACTTCATGGTGGCCATTACTGTTATAAAGTGCTAAAGTGCATTTTAGATACGAGCCTATAAACCACACACTGGTAAACTGCGGGGGCGTTAACAAGCCCGAAAGGCATGCGATTATATTCAAATTACCATCATGAGTAACAAAAGCGTTGTATTTCTTCGACTTCTATTTGATGATATCCCATGCGGAGGTCCAGTGTTGAAAAAAAACATTTCCAGATAGCTGGGCAAACTGCGTTTTTGACGTTATAGCGTTTAATTGTCGGTAGTCGACACACATTCGATGTTCTCCGTTGCTTTCATTGACTAAGACGACAGGCGATGCATATATTGAATAAATTTTACATGAAATTGTACCAAAAAAGCATGAAGTGTACCACTGATGTGTCGATTGTACCAAAATTGGTACAATTGTACCACAAATCCCAACACTGATAATTCTAGTTTAAAAACATTTAAGGAGAGTAAAAAAATGTTAAATTCGTTCAAAATTACTTCTACTTTTACGTTTGTCTTTTGTATAATTAAGCGTTTTTCTGAAATTATTATTTATTTTCATATTTTTCTTAAACGTTACCTCAACTTCTAAATTCGCGTAAATGTTATCTGGATTCAAGATAATGCATCACATTGGGAAATGTGAAAATTTGCTAGAGCATACAAATTTTAAGAATGTGCAATAAGAAGATGAAATACGAGTAAGTCTACGTTTATGACCATTGTTCATCATTAGCATCTTTGTCAGTAGGCAAAAACTAGTTTACAATAACTATTTTTGCTAATCTTTGGCCTCCACAAAAAATCAACTTAATGATATATTTTATGTAGCTTATGTGATTTATATTCCACATCCTGATTCAACTTTTTTGTATTTTTAGACATGACAAAAAAAAATTTTTTTAATTCTGTTCTGTATGACAATAGAATTATATAAACGTAGTTGTTAAATATGTATGCATTTAAAAATGGGTTTAAAATTAAATTTTGTGCCACTAAAATAAAATTAGAAATTTAAAATATAGCATACAAAATTATTTGTCCGCTTAAACCTAAAATAATTTAATTATTATTTAACTAAAATTATTAGCAACAACTTATTCCAAAAGTAATTTAACAAAAAAAAATAATAATAATTTTTTATAACACACCGAAATATCAGCTTTTGATTACTGTGCTAAAGAATTTTTATTAAGTAATTTGTACTTACATTTTATTATATTAATAAATAATAATAATCAATATAAAATAAAATAAAACCGTGTTTGGAAAAAACGAAATGGAGCTTGATTGCAACAAGTGTGAATTAGTTATGATCAGTTCAACAATAAGGATTTCTTTTAGATTTTAAAGCATTATTTTAGTTCTAAGATAGGTACTCTCAGTCAAATAATTATTTGTGTAAAATTGCTTTTCTCTGGACCTTATGTTCTCTTATAATTACTTTACCTTTGATTGTTGTTTGTTAATTTTATTTTTCCAACGCATTCGTATAAAAAACATAAACTATTTGTCCTCTAAAAATGGTTTTAAACGGCGTGTGTTTGTCATATGAATTGTCAGTTTGATAAGCCATATGTAATTTCATGTGTTTGTCAAAATAGACATTTTACATACGGTTTATAATTGTTGCTTTCAAACGTACATGTGTAATTACATCTGACATAACCTATAATATATAATTATTCCGCCACACAGTTTTGTATTGCCAACCACAATTGAAGCAAATGTGCAAACGTAGTGCTTTTGCCACGCTTTTAGTGCTTTTGGTACCACAAAAAACCTAAAATAGCAAAATATCAAGTTGGCATTACAGGATGTCAGATGCTTTGTCACATCCAAGGCGAATTCATACTTGGTCACATCCAAGGCGAATTCATACCAGGTGGAGTCGATAGCCCAGCTGATTGTTTTTGCTCTCGTTTTTTTTGCTAATATATTGTCAAAAAATACATTGTTTCATATCTGCTAATCTAATGTCAAACTTGTTGTTTTGTTGTAGTTGTTGTCCTACTGCTCACACCTGGTATGAATTCGCCTTGGTCACATCAAAATAGAACATGTTCTAAATGAAAAAAATAAAATGTATTGTACACATAGAAAATACACATGTTATGTTTGAAAGGGTTTACACGACGTGTATAGAATTTACACATGGAAAAGTGACAAGTCATATGACAAATACACGCCGTGTAAAAGCACTTTAACTAGTGACAAATCAACATATCAGCACATAAAGCGGAGGAAACGATTCATAAGTTGTATATTGGGTAAGAAAATGTATAAGATGAAAAACAAATCAATTTTTTGGAAGTTTAGGAAAATGCCACGTGAAACTGAACTACCAGATGTAATCAAGGAAATGAGTCAATCCGGCATGAAAGTTGGGTCTGTTTTCAACAAGCCCAACAACTTTGTATCCTGATAGAAAGCCGATTTTCAAGTTTTATCAGGATAATGATCCCAAGCCATAAGGCTGCTCTGGTAAGGGCGTGATTTTCTAAATCATTGGCAAAATACTATATACTCCTGCTTAAAGTCCTGACTTATTTATCCAGTTGAAAATTTGTGAACTTATCTTGAAAAAACATTCCTAAGAGGCGTTCCAAAAGCCAAGATGGGCTGTAATTTTGGAGGAATAGAATAAAATTCTAACGGAATTAATGCAAAAATTTGTTTATTCCATCAAAGCGTGTCTGCAAGCAGCGATTAATGCCAATGGTAGCCATACAAATTACTGATTGTCTTACAATTCCATATCCATCGCATTTTGTTCATATTATCTTAGTATGTAAAAACACTTTCTTGACAGCAAAATTCCGGTAGTGTTTCTGTTTTTAATCTTGTTTTTAATCCTTATTTTTTCTTTTTTTTTTTTTTTTGATGTTATTCGATAGTTTACATATAGACAAAATTAATTTAGTAAAAAAAATTTAATAAGATAAAAAAGGAAACGACATTTTCTATCACAAAAGTCAAAACCAAAATTTTTTCCACTATGTAAAAACAATTCCTTGACAAACTGCATTTAACAGATCAGTAAACTAAAACGAAAAACAAAAAACTTTTCAATGCTTGGATATTTATAGCCTGTTCAGGCTGCCACGAAATTTCGAGTAATTTCGAGCTGAAATTACGAATGAAATCTGAAGTGTTCATACTGGGCTTTTTGACATTTGAGTTGATTTCGCAAACAGCTGATCACGTTTAGTTACATTTGTATAATTAAATTCTTTTGCAAAAAGCTTTCGCACAACTTTCGTATTGATATAAAATATACACGAATATTTAAAACAACACTACAACAAAATTAATGTACAATTATGTACATATACATATATGTATTTCCATTATTTCATTTGGCTTTTAAATTGTTTTCAAACAAAAAGGGACTTTCAACGTTGTCAATATGGTCATGGTTGCAAAAAAATTAGCTTTTTCTACAAAACCAGCGTTGTCTATCGTAATTTCAAGTTAATTTCGACGAAATCAAGTAGAATGAGTTAATTTGGGAAATGGTAAAATGTATGCGAAATTACGTAATTTCAACTTGATTTCGGCCGAAATCACGAAATGACTTAATTTCGTGGCAGCCTGAACGGGCTATTAGAAATATTAACTTAAGTGACGTCTGGTTTTGACGAAAAATGCTTGTTATAAAAACATTTCGCATTCTGGTGCCGATATTCACTGTTTTCCATTTTCCAAACTAATAAACGTAGCTTGGTTAAAATTGGACAGTAGACAAACAATCGATGACAGTTAACGGGAGCAGTGTTGAATTGAAAATTACTGCGCTGGAAATACAAAGTCACGGAGTTTTCAAATTGCTCAGCTTTGCAAATATAAGAATTAAAATTTTAATTAATTTTTTATTTTCGCTTTCGTTTTATTTATTTAAGACATTAATATTGTATGTATTTAAATGTACATACATGCAATTCTTACTTTATTTTTCAAACACACATAAAATATAATGATAACATTTAATAATACTATAAGATATTTTAATAAAGGTTGTTATATTGCCTTATACTAAATATTTCTACGTTTAAATTTAAAGTTCAACAATTTATTATTCGAAATTTCAACATATCGGTCCTTTAACGCAACAGTCATATCTCAAAAAAATAAAAACACAGACTGTTATTACAGTTTTAAAATGTATGAGTGGATAAAAAATATTTGTATAACTTCGAATTAGCTTCAAATACACACTGTGTAATTTTTTAAGTCATGGCAAAATAACCATATACGGACACCACTACGTCGTTGTCTATCGTAATTTCAAGTTAATTTCGACGAAATCAAGTAGAATGAGTTAATTTGGGAAATGGTAAAATGTATGCGAAATTACGTAATTTCAACTTGATTTCGGCCGAAATCACGAAATGACTTAATTTCGTGGCAGCCTGAACGGGCTATTAGAAATATTAACTTAAGTGACGTCTGGTTTTGACGAAAAATGCTTGTTATAAAAACATTTCGCATTCTGGTGCCGATATTCACTGTTTTCCATTTTCCAAACTAATAAACGTAGCTTGGTTAAAATTGGACAGTAGACAAACAATCGATGACAGTTAACGGGAGCAGTGTTGAATTGAAAATTACTGCGCTGGAAATACAAAGTCACGGAGTTTTCAAATTGCTCAGCTTTGCAAATATAAGAATTAAAATTTTAATTAATTTTTTATTTTCGCTTTCGTTTTATTTATTTAAGACATTAATATTGTATGTATTTAAATGTACATACATGCAATTCTTACTTTATTTTTCAAACACACATAAAATATAATGATAACATTTAATAATACTATAAGATATTTTAATAAAGGTTGTTATATTGCCTTATACTAAATATTTCTACGTTTAAATTTAAAGTTCAACAATTTATTATTCGAAATTTCAACATATCGGTCCTTTAACGCAACAGTCATATCTCAAAAAAATAAAAACACAGACTGTTATTACAGTTTTAAAATGTATGAGTGGATAAAAAATATTTGTATAACTTCGAATTAGCTTCAAATACACACTGTGTAATTTTTTAAGTCATGGCAAAATAACCATATACGGACACCACTACGTCATAAAAGAAAAAAAAAAAGTCCACTGTCTCCCAGTTTTGCCCAAAGTCCTCCAGGTTTTTTTTATGGGCCCTCAAAGATGTGGGGCCTCGATGTCATTTTTGCAAAAAAATGATAATTTACTCAAGCTCATATTTTGCAAACCGTTTGGAATTTTGATATACTCTCTAAGGCAAAGCCCTTATCATAAAGAAAAAAAATTGTGAACATATAAAATCAAAAAAACTTCATCTTCAAGGTCAAAATCGCAAAAAACTTTAAAAAACTCAATTTTTTTTACGTTTTTTCCCCATAGGTAGCAAACCCTTCAAAATTCAAGAAAACAATCAACTACAAAAATGAACCTAAGATCTCAATAAACAACTTTCTAGAACATATGAACTTCCTAGGGATGATTCTTAACACCGTTTAGGTAGCGCTTAGGTAGCTAAAAAATTTTCGGGAAATTTTTCACTATTGCGGCTACCTAAACGGTGTTAAGAATCATTCCTAGGAAGTTCATATGTTCTAGAAAGTTGTTTATTGAGATCTTAGGACTTTGGGCAAAACTGGGAGACAGGGGTCTTTTATTTTTAGTCTTTTATGACGTAGTGGTGTCCGTATATAGTTATTTTGCCATGACTTAAAAAATGACACAGTGTGTAATTTTACACTTTACACTTTTTTCTGGAACCAATCTAACGTGTAAAAACATAATTGAGTGTAAATATAAATGCGTACGAGGTCTGTTCAAAAGAAAAGGAAAAATTTTGAATTTTCACTTGGTGTGTACATTGGATTATTAAAATTTTTTTGTTATGTTGGTACACATGTGTTAGTCATATGTTGGTATTATTAGCCAATTTGGATTAGTAGTTTATTGACAACTGAAAAGGTTAGTCACGTTATATTACTCAGGACGAACGGCTATGTTCTTATAAAAACTTCTAACATTTATTTTATTTTATTTATTTATTGCAGTGTTCTGTAAATAGTGTTTAAAATATTCTGCTTTCAAAAATAAATGGTGCTGTCAAGTTTGCAGTACCTTTAAATCAGATTGTGTACTTTCACTACTTTCTCTTAGAAATGAGAAATATTCGTAAAATAAAGTATCCTAAAAATGAACCGAGATACTAAGGTACCTCCTCACAAAAATTTATTGAAATTCATCCAGTAGTTTTCACGTGATGCGAACACAGACAGACAGACAGACAAAAACTCCAAAAATTTCGTTTTTGTATTCCATTTCGATTACAATCTGCACCAGTAATAAAATATTCAAAAAATATTTCATGTACAGAAATGGTCCTGTTATTACGCCACGTCGTAATCCACACCACATTTTAAGACCCTTACTTTTATAGTGCTTCAGTTGTGGTTTATGTATATACTTTAAATAGAGCTACCCATCGCTTGGTAATTGCTCAGAAACAATGGCTTTATATAAAATCTAAAATTATTGAAAAGATCCGTAAATTGTGTTTTAAATATCCCGCTTTCAAAAATAAAAGGACTATAAAGTTTGCAATACCTTTAAAGCGTTCAAATTGTATATGTTATTTTGCTACTTTTGTTTCATGAGATATTATTGCGGAAAAAGTATCCTATATTTGAACCGTGATACTATAGTACCTCCTCACAAAATGTTATTAAAATTCTTCCAGTAGTTTTGAAGTGATTCGAACATAGACAGACTGTCAGATAAACAATTAATAATAATAATTTTGAAATTTAAAATGTAAACAAATGTATACATCCATGTGAATTGCTGCAATAAAAATTGCATGATATAAACACAAATGCAATATTAAAGAAGAACCGTGAAAGATTGCAGCGAAAAAAGTTTCATAATGTAATTCGGCACTAATGTTCCAGTTTTATTATATGTATGCCTACATGTATAGCTATAGATTAACACGTTCGCGGACATAAATACTACAGCATTCATTTTCATAGTGACGCAAAATGATGTGCATGCTATTCAGCTATTAAAACTAATAGCTGAATGGCATTCATGCCTATTTTTGCAGCTCCCTGAAATTTTTAGCGTCCGCGAACGTGTTAAGCACAGAAGTTTTTTTTTCTGTCACAAAACATACAAAATTTCTCAAGAGATAAGAAAAGAGAAAAAGTCATTTGGAAATATAGCAAAACAACTTGGAATTAGTTGTGAAACTGTTATAGGTATAATGCCAATATCACAGAAAATTAACACCGACCAGCTAACCAAGTAATCTTTCTGAGCCTGAAAAATTATATATTTTAAGAATTGCAACAAATGAAGCCAAAATAAGTGCCGGTGATATTGCAAAAGTTGTTTAAAAATCCAAGCACTCATTTGCTTAAGCTTGCTATGTGTCTCTTTCTGCAGCAAAGCAGAACTCTTAACTCTTTACTGTGAAGTAGTGGCTGACTACGATTATTATTTGCTGTTACTCGCTGCTTCAGTCTTAAGTAAGAAAATTCTTTGACAGTGAGAGATTAAAATTACTGCGCCACGCATATGTAAATCGAAAAAAAAAACTAAATTTTGAAGATCTGCAAAATAAAGATTCAATATTGTTTTACAGCAACAGCAAACGAAGAAACAACTTATTGCTTAAGCAACAGCAAACGTTTTCAAAAAAATTGCTTTGCTAATTGCTTTGCTGCAGAAAGAGACACATAGTAGACTTAAGCAAATGAGTGGCTCTTCTTTTTTTTTGCTTTTGCTTCGCTTATAACAAAATGTTATAGAAATGCTGAGGAATTCAGTTTTTTTATTTGCTAAAAAGATGTAAGCAAAGCAAAGATTGTAGTGCTGTTGCTATTTTAAAGCAAGCAATTCAAACCCTAATTTTGACTGTGTATACTCTCTTTGTGATCCGCGTTTGAATTTTGTTTATCAATTTCTTTTAACTCAAGAAACTTCATGAGTTGATATTTAATTTAAGCTTTTATTTTCAAACAAATATACATATGTGCATGTAAATATGCTACACTTATAATTTTTATGTATACGGTTTTAATCGAAAACCCATAATTATTCCCACTGTATGTATGTAGACTTAATTGGGTTACTGTATATTTAGTTTTTTAAGAGTACATATCATTTCAGGTGATCGTCAACTGATGCAGTCATTGGTCTTTGATGCCAGAGTTACAGAATGGTTTTCCAAAAACAATAGTTTCAATTCAAAAGACGATAAGGGGTAAGTGAATTTTATTTAAAATGTCTCTTCTAACAAAATACACACATTAGTGTCATTACCCGTAAATTTAGATAAATAAAATATTTCGAGCTTTTTCAAACGCTTTTGTGACAACACTGTTAATTAATAATTTGTTCATTTGTGAAACAAAGTTGTCATAGATACATACGTACATACATTCCTTTCAATTTTAATTTTTAATATTTCTACAGAAATATTTCTAACTTTTTAAAAAATATCGTATAAAATACAAATATCATACAACATCATACAAAATGGATTCAAGACAATTGTATGCCTGCGATTTCGAAGTTTTTGGGAAAGTGCAACGAGTATATTTTCGCGATTTCACCGAAAAGAAAGCAAAAGAATTGGGTGTTCATGGTTGGATTGCCTACACCACGAGAGGAACGGTAAAGGGTACCGTTGAGGGAACACAAATCGAGTTAGATAAAATGAAGAAATGGTTGTCAACAAGAGGCAGTCCAAGATCAATCATTAAAAAGATAAATTTTTCGGTTCTGAAACCAATTAATTTATACACATTTAAATCATTTGAAACAAGGTATCAAAGTATATCTATATAAAGTACATGCTTTGCAAGGTATATTTATAAAAAAATATACCTTGATTTGAAATAAAAAAATTATTTAAATTTTAAAATTCAAAAAATCTTTTTATACGAAACTAAAGCGATATTGTGATAGCAGTGGCACCAAAACTCATCATTTGTTTGAAATCCAAATGTAAAACTTATAAAAATTATAAACCATTTTTATACAAATGTGGATTTGATACACGCAATGGAGGCGACAATTACTAAATTCGCTCGTCCATTAGCTAAATTGGTCTGAATTAATTATATGTATGTAAATATATATACATATGTATGTTGTGAAATCAAAATTGGAAATAATTTAATATTCGGAAATGAATTGTGTATAGCTTACGATTCTGATGCGCAATTAAAACATTTCGTTTCTGTTTACAATTCCGTAAAAATACCATAAATTAGATGCTTAATTAAATTGACGAAACGAAAAACAATAGCTACATATTTTCCAACATCACCATTTTATTCCCTTGCTGATATTTCAGCCAAAATAAAAATTAATCAGTATTCATTTTAATTACGATTTTATTTCTTAAATTTTTAACATAAAGTGTCTGTTCTGAAAATCACGTGATTCAAAATCACGAACCGCTTTGAAATCACATCTTTGAATTTCTGTAAATCGCATAATTTTGTTGTTGATGGTTTGTTATTGTTTTTTTTGATTAAATATTTAATCAGCGTTATTACGGATGGCGTTGTCACACATCGACGACGATAATATTGAAAACAATCAGAATACAGGTATACTCAAGGTATATTTATTTTACTAGGTAGTGGCGTCCCTACAACAAATACAACAATACAAGAACAACATGGCATTTTGTTGTTGCTTTGTAGTTCGAAATGTCAAAAAACATAGGAGAAAATTGAGAAGGCCTTTATGTGTTTTATTGCCTTTTCACTTCTACACTATAAAATTTCTGAACACATACAACTTTTGACATGTCGAACTACTAAATCAGCTGGGCGGACGACACTACCTAGTAAGATAAATATACCTTGGGTATACTTATCTTACTAGGTAGTGGCGTCCCTACAACAAATACAATAATACGAAAGACATGGCATTTTGTTGTTGCTTTGTAGTTCGAAATGTAAAAACACATAGAAAAAAAAATTGAGAAGGCTTGTGTGTATTTTATTGCTTTCTCACTTCTGCCCTATAAAATTTCTAAACACACAACTTTTGATTTGACATGTCGAACCATGATATAATAATAGAAGGTAATTCCATTCTCTCTTTTTGTCGCCATATTAACGTTCTGACTTTTGCGGGAATTATTTCAATTTGTGCTACCATATCACATACTTTGTGAAATCCCATTTTGCGTTTTTTTCTTTATTTGAAATTTTAAAAATTCAAAAAAAAACAAGCCTTAAGTTTATGAGTATAAATAAACAAACGAAAATAGTTTTCCATACCGTAGTAATAAACTTTTACAAAAATTTTCAAATAAGATTTTTTAAAGTCTCTATGTTTCCATTTTCTTATTACCAAAGGCAACCCTGGTTCCATATTCTGTAATTCTCGTAGCTAAATCTATCGCTAAAATTCTAAAAATGCACCAACAAATTAAGAGTATTCTTAAAACACTTATAATTTGTTTGTGCACTTTTATAATTTTAGCGATAGATTTAGCTAAGATAATTACAGAAAATATATTTTTTAACTTAGATGGGAAGCTAATCTGTCAGGAGTATCAAGAAAAATTGACAATTTCAATATCATAGGAACTTAAAGTTAAAAAGTTGGGTTAATTTTGTTATGAATAAGGGGGCTGCATGCAAAATAACTCTATGCAAAATTGCTTAAAAGCAAAACTGAAAAATAACCCAAGAAATCCGCATGCAGAATTGCAGAATATTTTATATAAAATATATTTTATATAAAAAGTAATCCGAAAATATTAAGTGCTTTTCGTAATTTTTTTAAATTTTTCAAATGGACAATTATCCAAAACGTTTTAATGAAATATGTTGATACCATATTTGAGCAGTGTTATATTCACCCTTATTATACTTGACGACGGCGACATCGTAGTCACTTTTGACCGGACATTTATATTGATGTCAACTTAAATTTGATTATAATTTTATATTTCCTAATGCTATTATGACGACGTCGACTGCTTATCGATAACACTGTTCTGTAGAGAAATATTCAATTAAAAAAATTTAATTTTTTGGAAGGATTTCAAATAAGAATCTCATTTAAGTTTTTTTCTATCACGTCGAGATTTTCCATTTCTTCAACTAATTTTCCGTATTGGGTCAAACTTGTTATTTAAATCTTTTCTATTTTAAATTTTGTTGGCACTTCAGTCGTTTCTAAAAACCAAGGCGACGAAATCGCCGTCGGTACAAGAATAATTCAACGTCACATATTCTTACAAAATACCAAATAAAATTAAAAGTCATCGATAAATGTTGATGTCGACAAGGGAATACCAATTTAATTTAGTGAAAGGTCGTCGTATTATGTCGACAATAAGAGTGTAAATACAAAGGTTTATGTCCTAAAAACTAGCTAAGTAGTTACGTTGTCTACCTAAGACTACAGAATTGTTAACATTAAAGATTTATTAGAATTAAAAAATATCAATGCACTAACTGCCAGTATTGCACTTTTTATATTTTTTGCCAAATTTCCATTTTTTCCATTTTTTTACGATAATTATTGATTTGACGATTTTTAATTTTTGTTTTGTGGCGATTTTTCTTAGAGTCAATTAGCATGCAGCTTAAATAAGATTATAATATAATTTTTTTTTTCAATATAAAAGTGTACCTATAAAAGATTAAGGAAATCATAATCTACAAAAAGATTTATTCCTCATAAGTTTCATTATGAAACCAAAGTACGTTTTTATTTTATTTTATTTATGTAAATTACACACTTTTTTAAAATAATTTCCAAAACAATTTATTTTTCGTTTCTCCTTGTGGCAACACTTTTTTTGTTGTTTACATAAAAACATACTTCAATAATTCCGGCAAACTTCAAACAGTTTGAAATGGAACTACCTTGTATTATTATATCATGTGTCGAACTACGAAATCAGCTGGGCGGACGACACTACCTAGTAAAATAAATATACCTTGATTATTGTGTTTATTTTTAGGTTGGTAAGGTTTTTCTACTTTGTTTTGTATTAAAGACCTTTATAGTAGACAATAGACTCACAGGGCGCCCACTGGTAACCAAGAGCAATCAATAGGCCCATTGAGGGGGTCAATGTGAGGAAATTTTTTAATGGATTTTTTTGCTTTAGTCTGGCGATTCATTCTAATGCAAAAAAGATTGCAAAAAGTTCTTAATTTTTACAAAAAAAAATTACATAAAATTTTGAAACAAAAAATTATAAATGTTATTTACAAAAAATTAAAAAAAAAAAATTATAAAATGTTTTTACAAAAAATTTTCCAAAAAAAATTTACAAAAAAGTTTCAAGGAAACATAAGAGGGTAACACAATATCTAGCATTAAAATGGTGAAGGGTATATAAGATTCGCCATGGTCGAATATAGCACTCTTACTCGTTTATTTTATCTTTAATCCACGATGTTGTTATTAAAGTATTGGTATCGTTTCGCTAAAAGGCGTATCGATGCTTACCTATTATTAAATATTATGATTTTACGTTCTTTGCCAACAAATTGTCTTTTTGTTTGCACTATGAGCCGTTTAACTGTTTTTTTAAATTATACGTTTACTGTTTATCAGGACTGTTTTGAAAATCACGTGATTTCAAATCCCGTTTTGAAATCACATAAGAGATTTTACCATGTTCATGCAATTTTTTATAAAATTAACAACAAAAAACTCAACAAAAAAAATAATCAAGTGACTTAAACAGTAACTTATTTTACCGATTTAAAGTCGCGCGATTTCAAGACTTTTTTTTGAGTAGAACACCTTTTATACGATTTCAAAATTACGTTTTTTTATAAATTGGGTAATTTTACTACAAAAATAAAACAAAAACACCTCAAACTATTAGTTCATATTTGTTATAAAATTAATAACAAAAAACTCAAAAAAATAAGCAAGTGATTTGAAATCAAAATAACTTATCTAACCGATTTAAAATCACGTGATTTCAAAACTTTTTCTGAGTAGAACACCTTTTATGTGATTTCAAATTACTTTGATAAAAAGTGATTTTCGGGACAGAGCTGTATATTCAATCACACTTTAATTTTGTAACAACACAGATATGTATGTACTTAACTGCTCTATCGCTAGCGCTGTCATTATTAGATGTTTTATCTTGTTGTGCTAAATAAATTGTAATAAATAGATACAACGGTCGACTTAAATAATGTTAAAAAAAATATATTGCAACAAAGTCAGTCATACATATCCATTTATCGAGCCATTACCGCCGAAATATTGTAAGTGCCTAAAAAATTTTATAGGAGAAGGGTTTTTTCTAATTGTGTAAGTCCACGTCAAATCAACAAGGCACTCAAAATGACTACTTCAGATTTTATTGAAACTTTTTTTATTTAAATTCCTTGACTCTCTGAATCCAAATATAATTTAAAAAAAATTTAATCTCTTATAGTTTTTTTAGCTATACAGCTATAAAAATCGGATAATATCGCTTTTTTGGATATGCGCTCGAGGATAAAATATATTATAATTCCAGTTCTATAAGCCCTAGGAAGTTTAGTAATAGCTCATTTTAAAGGGCATTTTATACGCTTTAATTTGATATCAATCGTGAAAAAAAAACTAATTTTTAACAAATTTTTTTCTTATATTTGAAAAAAAAATATTTATAAAAATCTTTGAGATAGTGTCTTTTGATTTTTTAAAATGTACATATCTTTTTAAATGTGGCATGGTGACTACACCATAAAGTGTGGAGTGGGAGAAGTTATGTTATTTTTAACTATTTTTATAAAATGTATTGATTAAAGAAATAAAAAAAAAAATAATAATTATTTTTGCTTTAAATATTAATACAACCTCGAAATTTCTTTTGGTGTAACTTCGTAAAGGTTTTTTTTTATAGTTACATAATTTTGAGAGATGATGCGAATGGTCATACAAAATCGATTTTTATCAAAAAATGAAAATCGAAAAATTATGACTTACAATATTTCGGCGGTAAGAGCTCGATATGACCAAAAATCTAAATTTTAAAGTTATTGAAAAAACGTGTCCTTTTCTCTGTAAAATAAATTTTAGACTTATATTAGAGCCTTAACCGAAGTTTTACATAAATAGTATTTATCCACTTATACCATAAAGCGGAGTGAGTGGATAACAAGATGCAATTTTTGATTTTTTGGAGGTATGAGACTGTTGCATTAAAGGAGCTACACGTATTTATCTGAAAAATACTTTGCTCTTATTATTTTAGTACTTTTTAGTTAAACTAAATATGTGTTTCTTCCATGAAATTTAAGAACAAAATATAATATCTTAATTCTATTATAGAAATCTCAGATGGAATTAAATTTAAAAAAATATATTTTGTTTTCTTTTCTGCACCTCTTTTTGTTTTTAACTTGTTTACTTCTTTTTCTCTCTTTTGTTTTTAATAAACATCATTAATTTAATTTAAACATTCATTTAACTATTTCAACAAATAATATTTAATTTATTTTTCATTGATTTAAAATTTAAAACTTGTTGAATTGAATCAGTAGTAGCTCAAGTGCTTCAAATCCCATATCAGTTTTGATGGGTTTGTTGCCAAGGTAAAATAATTGAATGCTAAATTTTCTCGACGCAGTTACAATTCATTTTATTTTAAATTAATATTAATGAAAATAAATAATAATAATAATTAATTTTTATATTAAATAGAAATGAGTTTAAACAGCGCTTTGGCATAACAGTGGCATTCTTGGCCACACACAGTGGTCTTACACGATGGCAAGAATTTCATTCAAATATGGCCGAAGAATTGGGAGCAGGGTTAGTAAATGTTCAGATGCATCTCTTATCATTTTATTGTTTGCTCTTTTTTACTTAATAGCGAAACATTTAGTGAACACAATAATAAGGCCATAGATGAAATCTGGTATAAACGAGCTGTCGATCAGCATTTTGTGCGAGAAGAAAGTTTCATTTACTCTGTGCCTTTCGATGCAGGAGAAACTGCTGCCGAAACTATTGTAACTGCCAGTCATGCTGTCTTCCATACCGAAGGAGGTAAATCTGCACCTGCAGCCGTCGTGGGTTTTCAGTTTCAACATAGTGCTTTGCTGAAGCTATTTCGTAATATAACCGGAAATGTATGATATTAATCGTAATAATTTATTATTTAAAGAAATCCAATCAAACCAAAAGTTTATCTCTCGTCTTAGGCTTGTGCTGTTGATGATAAAGAATGTTATGTTCTAGATAATAATGGTTTTATTGTCATATCGCCAAGTCGCCATGAAACTGGTAGATTCTTTGGTGAAATAAATGGTGCTATAATGCATCGTTTAGTGGAAGAAAATGTTTATAAACGTGTCACGGTGTATGATTATCAAGCCGTTTGTTTTGTGCCGGATGGTGATATTAATTCATCTTCATATGTTTTAACGGTAAGTTTTTTTTGATAATTCATTAAAAATTTTAAATAATTACAAACCCTTTTGTGCAATTTTAGCCAATTTTCCATTTACTTAAAGCATTTAAATGGCTAATAACCACAATTGTTTTGTATCTCGTTGAATTGAGTGCTGTGGCCGCCGATTTTTTCGAACACTATGTGGATGAGAATATGACTGATTATTTGGTGAATGTTAAAAACAACGAGTGGGTTCGTTTGGTGACACTACAGAGGACAAGACTGAAACCATGTGACATGCAACGTGATCTTTACACACTTTTCAATGAAAAGGACAATGTTGTCTACAATATGACTGCGCATGGTTGTGAGAGACCATTTGTTGTTCTACCCATACCAGCAAGCAATTTAATTTTATTAGTAATCGATCAAATGTGTCCACGTGATGTCACCCATATACTAACTGTTAATCCAATGGATATTAACTATCCACTGGAGGAAAATCAAACATTAGCATGTATTAAAAGAGATCATGAATTTGCACGTGTACGTCCTACAAGTTGCATCAGTCGGCACGTTAATGTAAGTATTAAAAAGAAGTCATGGTATTTAATTTTGTATAATTACTGGGGTTGCCAATCCCGATCTCGTAAATTTAGAGATTTATCGGGAATAGATAAAACATCTTTTTTTCAAACGGGCATACTTACGTACATATATACATATGTATATAGTAAGCAATAATTTGTTTAAACTCACATAAATATTTAGCAATAATTTAAAATATACTATCAGAAGAGAGTACAACAGTGTTGTTATTTCACACTGTTGAACTTCTTAAAAATTCCGAAATTTAAGACTGATTTTGATAAGGCTGATGTCAGAGTGTGCGCTAGAAGCGATAATAGTTCGTGCTATACCAATGCTACAAGATGTCAGAGTGAATGCTATATTCAGCAAAGCGATTTCTTTGGTTATAATAATTTTCAGTGTTTTGTATTAGATTCAGACGAAGAGTTTTTCTTGACGATTAATACTTTAAATGAATTTTTTTCTATAGAAGAAAGGAATACATCGATTAAATACAATACGATCAAAAAATAAGTATTTTACAATTTCTACAGTGAATTGAGGGATTATCCTGGAAAATTTTTTAATTGTGCAAGAAAATCAATATGCGCTTTTATTTTAAAATTCTTTTTTCACAAACAAAATGCCAAAATCCGTATTAAAATTGCTTACATGTCTGCAAGTCTGTCTGATTTTCTTTTGCGTCCGCATAACGTAAAAACTACTCGATAGATTTTAAAAAAAATTTGTGAGGAGGTATCTCAGCATCCTGATTCTAATGTAGGATACTTTTTTGCCGCAAAAATATTTTATTTCCAAGAGAAAGTGGAGAAAAAGCAGTGATAGTATGCGATTTCCGGTTTAAAGGTACTGAAATTTTCGGTTTAAAACTGGAATATTTTAAACACGGTTGTGCACCTTTTATTTTTGAAAGTGGGATATTTTAAATAAAATTTCGCAAAAGATGGCGGCAATTGAATAAAATTTTTATTTTTACTTTATGGAATTACATTGTTTTAAACACCTCTTAATTAATTTTTAGAATTTTTTACAATAATTTTTAGAATTTTTTAGAAAGTTTTATAGAAAGTAAATACATAAACCATAACTGAAGCACTATAAAAATAAGAGTCAAGGTATATTTATTTTACTAGGTAGTGGCATCCCTACAACAAATACAACAATACAAGAATAACATGGCATTTTGTTGTTGCTTTGTAGTTCGAAATGTCAAAAAACATATATGAAAATTGAGAAGGCGTGTATGTGTTCTATTGCTTTCTCACTTCTACACTATAAAATTTCTGAACACATACAACTTTTGACATGTCGAACTACTAAATCAGCTGGGCGGACGACACTACCTAGTAAGATAAATATACCTTGGTAAGAGTTTTACAATTGGTGTGGAATACTTTTAAAGCAAAATCGAGCAAAATATAATCAGGACGCCCACGACGTGGCGGGCACAGTTAGTAAAAAATAAACAAACAAAAGGAAGAAGCTACAGCATGCTACAACACGCTACAAACCATTACACAATGGTTTGTTGCGTAGTAGCGCGCACTCTGACATTAGACTTGCATGATATATTTGAATTTAAAGAACAAGAACTTAACATTTTTAACAATTAATTTTTATTATTATGAAATACTTGTTTAATTCACAATCTGCTTTATATCACTTAAGATTTAAAAAAATACACTTCTACTGTTAAGTATTTGTATCATTGTTTTGCTAAACAAAAAATATTAGTGTGGGGAAAGAGAAATCGGTAGATGGCTGTAGTGATCGATAACTCGTAAAGTATCGATCAAACAATTTAAAATATATGTTCTTTGTCAAGGTGATATTTCACTCTTAAAAAAGTTATTTTTGTATAAGTCGGTGCCGACTTATACAGTTGAAGTTTACAATCTAGGCTCAGGGTTTCTGCCAATAAGCCAATTTAGTTGAACTGCTTTTAACTTAATTTGTGTTAACTTAAAATCTATATGGTTTTTTCAATTATGTGGTCATGTAAAAGTTGTGATGCTACTTGGGCGCTTTCATGAATACTTGAAAAAGCTGTGTCATCAGCAAATGTTGATGCGTGGACTCAGGTGCTAATTGGCATATCTGAAGTGTACGGTTAATATAAAATGGTTCCCAAAATACTACCTTAGGGAACTCCGGCTTCAATGAGCTGAGGCGAGCTTAAAAAATCTCCTTCTTTTTATAAAATTTTTCGATCTGTATGATTCTCCTTTTGTATGGTATTTTCCTGGCTTAGGAATCATAGTAACCATGGAGACCTTCCACTCTGTGGGAAAGTACTCAATTCAAGGACGATGGCATTAAAAACAAAAATAATAATTTTGCGAGCTTTACGGGGCAACTTAAATAACATATTGTTACGTGGGCACAGCGTGAGTGAGAGCGAAGACATGAATCTAACAACAACTTTGCTTTTATTATAGACATGTTGTATACCATTTTATTTTTTATACTCTATTGAAAAACCTATCTGAAATATTTATTAAAAAGTTAAAATAAAAAAATAAATATTGATTTAAATTTTCTTTTACTTACAGGAAAGCAATATAGAATTATGTGGCAGTGCATCATCTGTATTTATAAGCATTTTCCTATTCGTAGCTACCATAGGCTCAAGTTTTTTTCTCTAACATTATGTTTTTGTTTGAACAATTTTTAATATATTTTGTTTTCACTTTCTTGTTTCTGTTAAATTAATATAATTGTAAATTTTGTATGTACTTTATGATATAAAAAAAATAACTACTGAAAATGTATTTATTAATTTTAGTATAGCGAATAATCTCAATGGACCTTTAAAACGAAACTTTTGTAAATTGTATTAATTATTTCTCATTAACCTATTTAGCTTAATTGATAACAATTTAGAACAATTATTAGTTTTACAAAGCCAACTGTACATTTAATAGGACACACTTAAGTTTCTTAAAGAACAAAAATCTGTCTTGATTGAAGCTAAATCGAAATTTTCTCACAAAATCTGGCAAAGACATACATACATATAAAAAAGCTATAGTTCGAAAAAGGAATAAAAAAACTATTTTACAATATTGCAATGTCTGTCGAGCATAAGTTACAGTCACTTCTTAATCCGCCTTATTTCAAAAGAAGTATGGTCCAATGATGCGAAATATGGACACATTATAGATATATTCGTAATTCTCCAATAACATGTGGATTCTTTACACCCCAAATGAGAAATGGACAAATGAAAATATATATCGATATTTATTGTATATTTATCGATACATATTGTATCGGGTAAAAATATCGATATTTTTATAAAGCATAAATAATCATGCTTTATACGTCATCCCAAATATACATACATACATATGTACGTAAAATATAAAAGTGAAAAGATTACTTTTTTAATAAAAATAAAAACTAGTAATTTTTAGTTGGAAAATTCAAATCTTTCGTAAATTGTGATCGTGAAGTTTTAATTTTTTGTGCGACTTGAATCTTAGATGGGATGAGTATTATCGTTAAGGAAATACGTACTAGTGTTGGGATCTGATTATGTTTAAATAATACCGACCCAATGAAAAAAATTTACCAAATCAGCATCAATTTTACCAAAGTTCATAGAGCCACTAGAAGGAATAGAAAAATATATCTGCCGATAACTGCCTGAAACTGATTGAGGCGATTTAAAAATGTTCAAACGATGTAGTTCAACAAAAAGTAAATTACCTATTACTTATAAATAATAGGTTCAAAGTAAATAATAAAAATCCTGGGGTCTAATTACCGCATTCGATATCGAATAAAAAGTATCGTAATTTCATTCGAAAGGAAATGTTTTTAAAACGTGTTTTCTTGTTCGCTTGTTGACTTATTATTATTCTATTACAATTTGATATAAATAACGATTCGATACATGACGAATGGCATAATTAGCTTACTCGAATTGTATCGAATTTTTTATTCGATACGATAGTTTAATCGATTTCGAATGCGGTGATTAAGCCCCTGAACATAAATCAAGAAAATAGCATTTTAGTTAGTTCTAGACAGGGTTGGAGAACTATGAAATTAGGAATGAATTATTACTGTGAGAAAAAGTAGAAACAAATATTCGGGTATGTTCTGTAATCTGAAACCGAGTGAAATTGAATCCGAATGAAATTTTAAATTGCCATAACTTTTAAATCTTACAACATTTTGATATTATTTTTAATACATTTGATTAAAGACCATTCACATAACTTCTTTGATTGCTAATGTTTTAAAATAATAGGCGCAACTAAGTTATATTTTTCTTTAACAATTTAGTCGATTTCAACTTCACTCGGCTTCGGATTACAGAACATACCCGAATCTGGTATGTTTGAAATGTCTTGTCTAGTCCAAAATGGCCAATATCATCGTGAGAGTATTTAACAATTCTCCAACGGATGTGTTTGGGAATAACTAATTTCAAACCATTATCGTCTTTTCGATAAAGTCGGTGATTACGTAAACAGAACTCGAATTTTATTTGTTTTTCTTGATCAGATCTTAAATCACCCTTAAGTACGGCCATAATATTCATAAGCTTTTCATCCTTTAGTTGCATCGTAACCACCCAGTCTTCAACCTCAGCAGTAATCTTCATTATAAAACCAGCTGGCTCAATTTCATTGGGCGGCTTATTTGGGATACGACTTAGTGCATCAACGTGTGATACGGTTTCCTTCGCGATAAATAAGGTTGAAATCAAACTCCTGCAGACGCATCCACCACCTGGGTATTCGTGGTTTGAGCTCCTTGTGAGCTTTTACTTTAGCAACTGCTGAGCAATAAGTAACCAAACAAAAAGGTTTACCCAACAAATAAATTCTGAACCGGTCGAGGGCCTCAACTACGGCAAGAGATTCAAGCTCATAATTATAATACCTACTTTCGGCATCAGTACAGTGACGACTGTAATAAAACACTGGTTTCCCTTTGTTTACCATTTTCCGACTGCAACAACATACCGGCGAGACCTATACTACTCGCATCGGTGTGGACTTCATGGTGGCCATTACTGTTATAAAGTGCTAAAGTGCATTTTAGATACGAGCCTATAGACCACACACTGGAAAACTGCGGGGGCGTTAACAAGCCCGAAAGACATGCAATTATATTTAAAATGACCATCATGAGTAACAAAAGCGTTGTATTTCTTCGACTTCTATTTGATGATATCCCATGCGGAGGTCCAGTGTTGAAAAAAAACATTTCCAGATAGCTGGGCAAACTGCTCATCCATAACCGGCATCGGGTAGGGCGTTTTTGACGTTATAGTGTTTAATTGTCGGTAGTCGACACACATTCGATGTTCTCCGTTGCTTTCATTGACTAAGACGACAGGCGATGCATATATTGAATAAATTTTACATGAAATTGTACCAAAAAAGCATGAAGTGTACCACTGATGTATCGATTGTACCAAAATTGGTATAATTGTACCACAAATCCCAACACTGATAATTCTAGTTTAAAAACATTTAAGGAGAGTAAAAAAATGTTAAATTCGTTCAAAATTACTTCTACTTTTACGTTTGTCTTTTGTATAATTAAGCGTTTTTCTGAAATTATTATTTATTTTCATATTTTTCTTAAACGTTACCTCAACTTCTAAATTCGCGTAATTGGGAAATGTGAAAATTTGCTAGAGCATACAAATTTTAAGAATGTGCAATAAGAAGATGAAATACGAGTATGTCTACGTTTATGACCATTGTTCATCATTAGCATCTTTGTCAGTAGGCAAAAACTAGTTTACAATAACTATTTTTGCTAATCTTTGGCCTCTACAAAAAATCAACTTAATGATATATTTTATGTAGCTTATGTGATTTATGTATATTCCACATCCTGATTCAACTTTTTCGTATTTTTAGACATGACAAAAAATATTTTTTTTAATTCTGTTCTGTATGACAATAGAATTATATAAACGTAGTTGTTAAATATGTATGCATTTAAAAATGGGTTTAAAATTAAATTTTGTGCCACTAAAATAAAATTAGAAATTTAAAATATAGCATACAAAATTATTTGTCCGCTTAAACCTAAGATAATTTAATTATTATTTAATTAAAATTATTAGCAACAACTTATTCCAAAAGTAATTTAACAAAAAAAATTTATTTATTTAATAATAATTTTTTATAACACACCGAAATATCAGCTTTTGATTACTGTGCTAAAGAATTTTTATTAAGTAATTTGTACTTACATTTTATTATATTAATAAATAATAATAATCAATATAAAATAAAATAAAACCGTGTTTGGAAAAAACGAAATGGAGCTTGATTGCAACAAGTGTGAATTAGTTATGATCAGTTCAACAATAAGAATTTCTTTTAGATTTTAAAGCATTATTTTAGTTCTAAGATACATAGGTACTCTCAGTCAAATAATTATTTGTGCAAAATTGCTTTTCTCTGGACCTTATGTTATACTAACGGATTTATTTTTCTTTGCATACACATTGTCTTATAATTACTTTACCTTTGGTTGTTGTTTGTTAATTTTATTTTTCCAACGCATTCGTATAAAAAACATAAACTATTTGTCCTCTAAAAATGGTTTTAAACGGCGTGTGTTTGTCATATGAATTGTTAGTTTGATAAGCCATATGTAATTTCATGTGTTTGTTAAAATAGACATTTTACATACGGTTTATAATTTTTGCTTTCAAACGTACATGTGTAATTACATCTGACATAACCTATAATATATATTTTTTCCGCCACACAGTTTTGTATTGCCAACCACAATTGAAGCAAATGTGCAACCGTAGTGCTTTTGCCACGCTTTTAGTGCTTTTGGTACCACAAAAAAACCTAAAATAGCAAAATATCAAGTTGGCATTACAGGATGTCAGATGCTTTGTCACATCCAAGGAAATTCATACTTGGTCACATCCAAGGCGTATTCATACCAGGTGGAGTCGATAGCCCAGCTGATTGTTTTTGCTCTCGTTTTTTTTGCTAATATATTGTCAAAAAATACATTGTTTCAAATCTGCTAATATAATGCCAAACTTGTTGTTTTGTTGTAGTTGTTGTCCTACTGCTCACACCTGGTATGAATTCGCCTTGGTCACATCAAAATAGAACATGTTCTAAATGAAAAAAATAAAATGTATTGTACACATAGAAAATACACATGTTATGTTTGAAAGGGTTTACACGACGTGTATAGAATTTACAAATGGAAAAGTGACAAGTCATATGACAAATACACGCCGTGTAAAAGCACTTTAACTAGTGACAAATCAACATATCAGTACATAAAGCGGAGGAAACGATTCATAAGTTGTATATTGGGTAAGAAAATGTATAAGATGAAAAACAAATCAATTTTTTTTGGAATTTTTAGGAAAATGCCACGTGAAACTGAACTACCAGATGTAAAATGTGGATTAATCATGGAAATGAGTCAATCCGGCATGAAAGTTGGGTCTGTTTTCAACAAGCCCAACAACTTTGTATCCTGATAGAAAGCAGATTTTCAAGTTTTATCAGGATAATGATCCCAAGCCATAAGGCTGCTCTGGTAAGGGCGTGATTTTCTAAATCATTGGCAAAATACTATATACTCCTGCTTAAAGTCCTGACTTATTTATCCAGTTGAAAATTTGTGAACTTATCTTGAAAAAACATTCCTAAGAGGCGTTTCAAAAGCCAAGATGAGTTATGGGCTGTAATTTTGGAGGAATAGAATAAAATTCTAACGGAATTAATGCAAAAATTAGTTTATTCCATCAAAGCGTGTCTGCAAGCAGCGATTAATGCCAATGGTAGCCATACAAATTACTGATTGTCTTACAATTCCATATCCATCGCATTTTGTTCATATTATCCTAGTATGTAAAAACACTTTCTTGACAGCAAAATTCCGGTAGTGTTTCTGTTTTTAATCTTGTTTTTAATCCTTATTTTTTCTGGGGTTTCTTTTTTGATGTTATTCGAAAGTTTACATATAGACAAAATTAATTTAGTAAAAAAAATTTAATAAGTTAAAAAAGGAAACGACATTTTCTATCACAAAAGTCAAAACCAAAATTTTTTTCACTATGTAAAAACAATTCCTTGACAAACTGCATTTAACAGATCAGTAAACTAAAACGAAAAACAAAAAACTTTTCAATGCTTCGATATTTATAGCCTGTTCAGGCTGCCACGAAATTTCGAGTAATTTCGAGCTGAAATTACGAATGAAATCTGAAGTGTTCATACTGGGCTTTTTGACATTTGATTTGATTTCGCAAACAGCTGATCACGTTTAGTTACATTTGTATAATTAAATTCTTTTGCAAAAAGCTTTCGCACAACTTTCGTATTGATATAAAATATACACGAATATTTAAAACAACACTACAACAAAATTAATGTACAATTATGTACATATACATATATGTATTTCCATTATTTCATTTGGCTTTAAAATTTTTTTCAAACAAAAAGGGGCTTTCAACGTTGTCAATATGGTCATGGTTGCAAAAAAAATAGCTTTTTCTACAAAACCAGCGTTGTCTATCGTAATTTCAAGTTAATTTCGACGAAATCAAGTAGAATGAGTTAATTTGGGCAATGGTAAAATGTATGCGAAATTACGTAATTTCAACTTGATTTCGGCCGAAATCACGAAATGACTTAATTTCGTGGCAGCCTGAACGGGCTATTAGTAATATTAACTTAAGTGACGTCTGGTTTTGACGAAAAATGCTTGTTATAAAATACCATTTCGCGTTCTGGTGCCGATATTCACTGTTTTCCATTTTCCAAACTAATAAACGTAGCTTGGTTAAAATTGGACAGTAGACAAGCAATCGATGACATTTAACGCGAGCAGTGTTGAATTGAAAATTACAGCGCTGTAAATACAAAATCACGGAGTTTTCAAATTGCTCAGCTTTGCAAATATAAGAATTAAAATTTTAATTAATTTTTTATTTTCGCTTTCGTTTTATTTATTTAAGACATTAATATTGTATGTATTTAAATGTACAAACATACATAAAATATAATGATAACATTTAATAATACTATAATATATTTTAATAAAGGTTGTTATATTGCCTTATACTAAATATTTCTACGTTTAAATTTAAAGTTCAAAAATTTATTATTCGAAATTTCAACATATCGGTCCTTTAACGCAACAGTCATATCTCAAAAAAATAAAAACACAGACTGTTATTGCAGTTTTAAAATGTATGAGTGGATAAAAAATGTTTGTGTAGGTATAACTTCGAATTAGCTTCAAATACACACTGTGTACTTTTTTAAGTCATGGCAAAATAACAATATACGGACACCACTACGTCATAAAAGACCAAAAAAAAAAGACCACTGTCTCCCAGTTTTGCCCAAAGTCCTCCAGGTTTTTTTTTATGGGCCCTCAAAGATGTGGGGCCTCGATGTCATTTTTGCAAAAAAAAAAAATGATAATTTATTCAAGCTCATATTTTGCAAACCGTTTGGAATTTTGATATACTCTCTAAGGCAAAGCTCTTGTCATAAAGAAAAAAAATTGTGAACATATAAAAAATTTTCGGGAAATTTTTCACTATTGCGGCTACCTAAACGGTGTTAAGAATCATTCCTAGGAAGTTCATATGTTCTAGAAAGTTGTTTATTGAGATCTTAGGACTTTGGGCAAAACTGGGAGACAGGGGTCTTTTATTTTTGGTCTTTTATGACGTAGTGGTGTCCGTATATAGTTATTTTGCCATGACTTAAAAAATGACACAGTGTGTAATTTTACACTTTACACTTTTTTTCTGGAACCAATCTAACGTGTAAAAACATTATTGAGTGTAAATATAAATGCTTACGAGGTCTGTTCAAAAGAAAAGGAAAAATTTTGAATTTTCACTTGGTGTGTACATTGGATTATTAAAATTTTTTTTTTTGTTATGTTGGTACACATGTGTTAGTCATATGTTGGTATTATTAGCCAATTTGGATTAGTAGTTTATTGACAACTGAAAAGGTTAGTCACGTTATATTACTCAGGACGAACGGCTATGTTCTTATAAAAATTTCTAACATTTATATAAAACTCTTAAATTATTGCAGTGTTCTGTAAATAGTGTTTAAAATATTCTGCTTTCAAAAATAAATGGTGCTGTCAAGTTTGCAGTACCTTTAAATCAGATTATGTACTTTCACTACTTTCTCTTAGAAATGAGAAATATTCGTAAAAAAAAAGTATCCTAAAAATGAACCGAGATACTAAGGTACCTCCTCACAAAAATTTATTGAAATTCATCCAGTAGTTATCACGTGATGCGAACACTGACAGACAAAAACTCCAAAAATTTCCTTTTTGTATTCCATTTCGATTACAATCTGCACCAGTAATAAAATATTCAAAAAATATTTCATGTACAGAAATGGTCCTGTTATTACGCCACATCGTAATCCACACCATATTTTAAGACCCTTACTTTTATAGTGCTTCAGTTATGGTTTATGTATATACTTTAAATAGAGCTACCCATCGCTTGGTAATTGCTCAGAAACAAAGGCTTTATATAAAATCTAAAATGATTAAAAAGATCCGTAAATTGTGTTTTAAATATCCCGCTTTCAAAAATAAAAGGACTATCAAGTTTGCAATACCTTTAAAGCGTTAAATTTGTATATGTTCTTTTGCTTCATGAGATATTTTTGCGGAAAAAGTATCCTATATTTGAGCCGTGATACTATAGTACCTCCTCACAAAATGTTATTAAAATTCTTTCAGTAGTTTTGAAGTGATTCGAACATAAACAGACAGATAAAAATTCCAAAAATTGATATTTTGTATTCCATTTCGATAACTAGGTGCCGAATTATATTTTGCAACTTTTCTCGCTGCAATTTTTCATTAGTTGGCGAGAGGTGAGAGAGGAATTCAAAAGGGTACAAATACGCATGAGCTCTTGAAATTCGTTTTGACCTATCATTTGCGGTTTTAATTTTGAAATTTAAAATGTAAACAAATGTATACATCCATGTGAATTGCTGCAATAAAAATTGCATGATATAAACACAAATGCAATATTAAAGAAGAATCGAGAAAGATT
Source organism: Phasia obesa (assembly GCA_949628195.1). Classification (NCBI taxonomy): domain Eukaryota; kingdom Metazoa; phylum Arthropoda; class Insecta; order Diptera; family Tachinidae; genus Phasia; species Phasia obesa. The sequence continues at coordinate 57,581,288 of OX451217.1, read as the reverse complement.
GCAGCGACAAAAGTTTCATAATATAATTCGGCACTAATGTTCCAGTTTTATTATATGTATGCCAACATGTATAGCTATAGATTAACACGTTCGCGGACATAAATACTACAGCATTCATTTTCATAGTGACGCAAAATGATGTGCATGCTATTCAGCTATTAAAACTAATAGCTGAATGGCATTCATGCCTATTTTTGCAGCTCCCTGAAATTTTTAGCGTCCGCGAACGTGTTAAGCACAGAAGTTTTTTTTCTGTCACAAAATATACAAAATTTCTCAAGAGATAAGAAGAGAGAAAAAGTCATTTGGAAATATAGCAAAACAACTTGGAATTAGTTGTGAAACTGTTATAGGTATAATGCCAATATCACAGAAAATTAACACCGACCAGCTAACCAAGTAATCTTTCTGAGCCTGAAAAATTATATATTTTAAGAATTGCAACAAATGAAGCCAAAATAAGTGCCGGTGATATTGCAAAAGTTGTTTAAAAATCCAAGCACATAGTATTTGTCTTGAATCTGAACGATATATTTAATAAGCCAAAAATTTTAAAAGTCATATTACAGGGAGGAAAACCCTTTAAAGCAAATTCAAATGATAAAACCCCTTGAGTTTACTAAATATCAATAGAACGACAATGTAGATTTTGAAAAAATGGTAAACAACGTGTTTCGAGAAAACGTAATGCACCGATAGCAATACAAAATGTTTAACCACTTGTTAAGCACTGAGGAGGTAATGTCACTGAAAACTATGGGATGAACGGGCAAGGTAGATCTTAATGAAGCTTTATTAAAAGAATGGAAAGTATCCCAAAAAAGTATTAATCTTTACCAGTGATTAAACATGCTTGACTATTTTCAATGCATATGTAATTGCCTAACTGTTGCTTAGAAAAAGTGTGCAGCAAAAGCATTAAACAAAAGCAAAAAAAAAAAAAGAAGAGCAACTCATTTGCTTAAGCTTGCTATGTGTCTCTTTCTGCAGCAAAGCAGAACTCTTAACTCTTTACTGTGAAGTAGTGGCTGACTACGATTATTATTCGCTATTACTCGCTGCTTCAGTCTTAAGTAAGAAAATTCTTTGACAGTGAGAGATTAAAATTACTGCGCCACGCATATGTAAATCGAAAAAAAAACTAAATTTTGAAGATCTGCAAATTAAAGATTCAATATTGTTTTACAGCAACAGCAAACGAAGAAACAACTTATTGCTTAAGCAACAGCAAACGTTTTCAAAAAAATAGCTTTGCTAATTGCTTTGCTGCAGAAAGAGACACATAGTAGACTTAAGCAAATCAGTGGCTCTTCTTTTTTTTTTTTTTGCTTTTGCTTCGCTTATAACAAAATGTTATATAAATGCTGAGGAATTCAGTTTTTTTATTTGCTAAAAAGATGTAAGCAAAGCAAAGATTGTAGTGCTGTTGCTATTTTAAAGCAAGCAATTCAAACCCTAATTTTGACTGTGTATATTCTCTTTGTGATCTGCGTTTGAGTTTTGTTTATCAATTTCTTTTAACTCAAGAAACTTCGTGAGTTGATATTTAATTTAAGCTTTTATTTTCAAACAAATATACATATGTGCAAACATATCTACACATATTACTTATAATTATAATTTTTATGTATACAGTTTTAATCGAAACCCCATAATTGTTCCCACTGTATGTATGTAGACTTAATTGGGCTACTGTATATTTAGTTTTTTAAGAGTACATATCATTTCAGGTGATCGTCAACTGATGCAGTCATTGGTCTTTGATGCCAGAGTTACAGAATGGTTTTCCAAAAACAATAGTTTCAATTCAAAAGACGATAAGGGGTAAGTGAATTTTATTTAAAATGTCTCTTCTAACAAAATACACACATTAGTGTCATTACCCGCAAATTTAGATAAATAAAATATTTCGAGCTTTTTCAAACGCTTTTGTGACAACACTGTTAATTAATAATTTGTTCATTTGTGAAACAAAGTTGTCATAGATACATACTTACATACATTCCTTTCAATTTTAATTTTTAATATTTCTACAGAAATATTTCTAACTTTTTAAAAAATATCGTATAAAATACAAATATCATACAACATCATACAAAATGGATTCAAGACAATTGTATGCCTGCGATTTCGAAGTTTTTGGGAAAGTGCAACGAGTATATTTTCGCGATTGCACCGAACAGAAAGCAAAAGAATTGGGTGTTCATGGTTGGATTGCCTACACCACGAGAGGAACGGTAAAGGGTACCGTTGAGGGAACACAAATCGAGTTAGATAAAATGAAGAAATGGTTGTCAACAATAGGCAGTCCAAGATCAATCATTAAAAAGATAAATTTTTCGGTTCTGAAACCAATTAATTTATACACATTTAAATCATTTGAAACAAGGTATCAAAGTATACAAGGTATATTTATCTTACTAGGTAGTGTCGTCCGTCCAGCTGATTTAGTAGTTCGACATGTCAAAAGTTGTTTGTGTTCAGAAATTTTATAGTGTAGAAGTGAGAAAGCAATAAAACACATACACGCCTTCTCAATTTTCTTATATGTTTTTTGACATTTCGAACTACAAAGCAATAACAAAATGCCATGTTGTTCTTGTATTGTTGTATTTGTTGTAGGGACGCCACTACCTAGTAAAATAAATATACCTTGAAAGTATATCTATATAAAGTACATGCTTTGCAAGGTATATTTATAAAAAAATATACCTTGATTTGAAATAAAAAAATTATTTAAATTTTAAAATTCAAAAAATCTTTTTATACGAAACTAAAGCGATATTGTGATAGCAGTGGCACCAAAACTCATCATTTGTTTGAAATCCAAATGTCAAACTTATAAAAATTATAAACCATTTTTATACAAATGTAGATTTGATACACGCAATGGAGGCGACAATTACTAAATTCGCTCGTCCATTAGCTAAAATGGTCTGAATTAATTATATGTATGTAAATATATATACATATGTATGTGTGTGAAATCAAAATTGGAAATAATTTAATATTCGGAAATGAATTGTGTATAGCTTACGATTCTGATGCGCAATTAAAACATTTCGTTTCTGTTTACAATTCCGTAAAAATACCATAAATTAGATGCTTAATTAAATTGACGAAACGAAAAACAATACCTACATATTTTCCAACATCACCATTTTATTCCCTTGCTGATATTTCAGCCAAAATAAAAATTAATCAGTATTCTTTTTAATTACGATTTTATTTCTTAAATTTTTAACATAAAGTGTCTGTTCTGAAAATCACGTGATTCAAAATCACGAACCGCTTTGAAATCATATCTTTGAATTTCTGTAAATCGCATAATTTTGATGTTGATGGTTTGTTATTGTTTTTTTGATTAAATATTTAATCAGCGTTATAACGGATGGCGTTGGCACACATCGACGACGATAATATTGAAAACAATCAGAATATTGTTGTCAAGGTATAGTTATCTTACTAGGTAGTGGCGTCCCTACAACAAATACAATAATACGAAAGACATGGCATTTTGTTGTTGCTTTGTAGTTCAAAATGTCAAAAAACATTTAAAAAAAATTGAGAAAGCGCGTGTGTATTTTATTGCTTTCTCACTTCTGCCCTATAAAATTTCTAAACACACAACTTTTGACATGTCGAACTACTAAATCAGCTGGGCGAACGACACTACCTAGTAAATTAAATATACCTTGATTATTGTGTTTATTTTTAGGTTGGTAAGGTTTTTCTACTTTGTTTTGTATTAAAGACCTTTATAGTAGCCAATAGACCCACAGGGCGCCCACTGGTAACCAAGAGCAATCAATAGGTCCATTGAGGGGGTCAGTATGAGGAAATTTTTTAATGGATTTTTTTGCTTTAGTCTGACGATTCATTATAACGCAAAATATATTGCAAAAAGTTCTTAATTTTTACAAAAAAAAATTTACATAACAATTTGAAAAAAAAATTATAAATATTTAAAAAAAAAAAATTAAAAAAAAAATTTATATAATGTTTTTACAAAAAATTTTCAAAAAACAATTTACAAAAAAGTTTCAAGGAAACATAAGAGGGTAACACAATATCTAGCATAAAAATGGTGAAGGGTATATAAGATTCGCCAATATAGCGAATATAGCACTCTTACTCGTTTATTTTATCTTTAATCCACGATGTTGTTATTAAAGTATTGGTATCGTTTCGCTAAAAGGCGTATCGATGCTTACCTATTATTAAATATTATGATTTTACGTTCTTTGCCAACAAATTGTCTTTTTTTTTGGACTTTGAGCCGTTTAACTGTTTTTTTTTTTTATTTATCAGTTAACTGATATTCAAATCACAAACCGTTTTGAAATCACATAACTGATTTTACCATGTTCTGTAAATCACAAAATTTTACTACAATTCAAGCAATTTGTTATAAAATAAACAACAAAAAACTAAAAAAAAAATAAGTAAGATAGAACACCTTTTATGCGATTTCAAGTGACTTTGATAAAAAGTGATTTTCGGGACAGAGCTGTATATTCAATCACACTTTAATTTTGTAACAACACAGATATGTATGTACTTAACTGCTCTATCGCTAGCGCTGTCATTATTAGATGTTTTATCTTGTTGTGCTAAATAAATTGTAACAACTAGATACAACGGTCGACTTAAATAATGTTAAAAAAATATATTGCAACAAAGTCAGTCATACATATCTATTTATCGAGCCATTACCGCCGAAATATTGTAAGTGCCTAAAAAATTTTATAGGAGAAGGTTTTTTCTAATTGGATAAGTCCACGTCAAATCAACAAGGCACTCAAAGTGACTACTTAAGATTTTATTGAACCTTTTTTTATTTATATTCCTTGACTCTCTGAATCAAAATATAATTTTAAAAAAAATTTAATCTCTTATAGTTTTTTAGCTATACAGCTATAAAAGTCGGATAATATCGCTTTTCTGGATATGCGCTCGAGGATTACATATATTCTAATTCCAGTTCTATAAGCCCTAGGAAGTTTAGTAATAGCTCATTTTAAAGGGGATTTCATACGCTTTAATTTGATATCAATCGTGAAAAAAACTAATTTTTAACAAATTTTTTTCTTATACAGTGAACTCGCGAAAACGTGAACACTCGAACACATGAACGACTCGAAAACGTGAACAAATTAATTTTTACATTGACTACTCTAAAACGTGAACAAAGTCTGAAAGCTCTAAAACGCGAACAAAGTTTTCTAATTTTTTTCGTTTTATTTTTTAATTTACTTTTAATTTTGGGAATCCCAGAACACATTTTTATGTTTACGTTGATTGTTTTCACAAATACATGCAAATGTATATGTATGTACCTTTACTGATTTAGTTGCGCCATGACATTTGATCTATAAACACACAACCTGTCAGTATATTATTACTCGTATTTTGCTAAAGTACAAATTTGAATTCTAAGTGATAATAATTAATTAAAATGTCATCTAAAAAGCCAAAAGTTTTAAGTCTGAAAGACAAGGCAGATATTGTTGACCTATTACAAAAAGGTGGTAGTGTAACTGGCTTAGCTAAAAAATATCAAGTGGCAAAATCAACGATTTGTTCGATTAAAAATAAGGACAAAGCAATAAAAACATGTGTTAACAACACAATTTGTAGGCCAGGAGTTCGCAAAACATTACGCGCATCAGAGCTTCCGAGAATGGAGAAAAATCTTTATAAATGGTTTGTTAACATGAGAAATAAGAAAATGCCAGTAAGTGGATTAATGCTTAAAGCGAAAGCCAAACAACTTCATGAGCAAATTAATGAAAACAATCGTGAATTTAATGCAAGCGACGGATGGCTACAAAATTTCAAAAAGAGGTATGGTGTTCGACTGCTTAAAATTAGCGGCGAAAAACTTTCCGCTCAACCACATCTGGTAGATCCGTTTAAAATAAAGTTAAGAGCAAAAATGAATGAGCTCGGCTTATGTCAAGATCAGTTGTACAACGCTGACGAATCCGGTTTATATTGGAAACAGTTGCCGGAAAAAACGTTTGTTTCATCTTTGGAGAAAACTGCACCAGGCGCTAAAATGGAGAAACAGCGACTCACTTTTATGTGTTGCTCAAATGCGTCAGGATCACATAAGCTTAAGCTCTTTGTTATTGGAAAGGCAAAAAAGCCCCGATGCTTCAAAAATTATGCATGCCCTGTTAACTATAAAAGCTCTAAGTCTGCTTGGATGACGTCTTCATTATTCAAGGATTGGTTTCACTATTCATTCGTACCTGAGGTAAGTCAATTATACATGATTGAAAACTTTTAAATTTGCAATATTTTGTTTAGGTTACGGATTTTCTAGGAAAAAAGGGTCTGCCAGTAAAGGCTCTTTTATTAGTAGACAATGCCCCGTCGCATCCTCCTGAAAAAGAGTTGATATCTCAGGATGGTTCCTTTTCTACAATGTTTTTACCTCCAAATGTAACCTCATTAATCCAGCCAATGGATCAAAATGTTTTTAAAATTACAAAACTGCATTATAGAAACAGCCTTTTGGCTTTAATTGCAGGAAATGAATTAAATTTGTTGGAGTCCATCAAAATGATTTCATTAAGAGATGCAATAACTCTCTTAGACTCTGCATGGAGTCAAATCACACAAGAAATATTGGGCAAATGTTGGAAAAATATTTTAGATTTAGTTTCGGATCAGGAAGACCCTGATGATAACGTACCCTTAGGTGAATTGAGAGAAACCTGGCAGGCAGAAATAAGACAGTTGGAAGAAAGAGCGGTTGGTCTTCTGCAGACTATAAGCCCTCAGGTTTGTTTTATAAAAAATTTTTAATTTTTCTTTAAAAATTTAACACAATTTTTACAGGCAGACGTTACCATTTCCCTAGTGAAAGAATGGAACAACACTTTCGACGAGAACCAGACAGAATGTGAAATTTTTGAAATTGATAATGAATCTGAAGGTGACGAAGATAGTGATTCTAATGTAGAACAGCCAGAAATCGTAATAAAACACAAGGAAGCAGTGGAAGCATTAAATAAAGTCTTAAAATGGGCTGAAAATGAAAAGGTTGACCAAACTGAAATAAGAGTCTTGAATAATCTTAAAGAAAAGGCTGTACTAAAAATGGTAAAACAAAACACATACCAAAAGAAGATAAACGATTTCTTTGTGTAAAAACTAATAGGAAACAAAACCCATCCTTTAAAGGGATATTATTTTTTTTATTTATTTTAATCAATTTTTATTCAGTTGGTAAGAATTACATTTGTTAGTACATATGTATTTGAGTTTTTTGTTTTTTAGAAGTGAAAAAGTATAAACATTTTATTTTATTTTTGTGAAGTGAATAAATAAAAAATTTTAATTTTTTATCCAATCTTAATATCTGATATTTAATTGTTTGTTTGAAGTTATTATTTCGAGCTTAACTGTGCTTTTTTGTTCTAAAATTTTCACAATCGAAAACATGAACAAATTTGAAAACGTGAACACCCTTGGTAAAAATTAGTTCACGTTTTCGCGAGTTCACTGTATTTGAAAATAAGATTTATAAAAAATTTACATATCGTTTTTAAATGTGGAATGGTGAGTACACCATAAAGTGTGGAGTGGGACCATTATGGGATCAGAAGTTATGTTATTTTTAACTATTTTTATAAAATGTATTGATGAAAGAAATAAAAAAAAATAATAATTATTTTTGCTTTAAGTATTAATACAACCTCGAAATTTCTTTTGGTGTAACTTCGTAAAAGATTTTTACATAATTTTGAGAGATGATGCGAATGGTCATACAAAATCGATTTTTATCAAAAAATGAAAATCGAAAAATTATGACTTACAATATTTCGGCGATAAGAGCTCGATATGACCAAAAATCTAAATTTTAAAGTTATTGAAAAAACGTGTCCTTTTCTTTGTAAAATAAATTTTAGACTTAGAGCCTTAACCGAAGTTTTACATAAATAGTATTTATCCACTTATACCATAAAGGGTTTGAGTGGATAACAAGATGCAATTTTTGATTTTTTGGAGGTATGAGACTGTTGCATTAAAGGAGCTACACGTATTTATCTGGAAAATACTTTTCTCTTATTATTTTAGTACTTTTTAGTTAAACTAAATATGTATTTCTTCCATGAAATTTAAGAACAACATTGAATATCTTAATTCTATTATAGAAATCTCAGATGGAATTAAATTTAAAAAAATATATTTTGTTTTCTTTTCTGCACCTCTTTTTGTTTTTAACTTGTTTACTTCTTTTTCTCTCTTTTGTTTTTAATAAATATCATTAATTTAATTTAAACATTCATTTAACTATTTCAACAAATAATATTTAATTTATTTTTCATTGATTTAAAATTTAAAACTTGTTGAATTGAATTAGTAGTAGCTCAAGTGCTTCAAATCCCATATCAGTTTTGATGGGTTTGTTGCCAAGGTAAAATAATTGAATGCTAAATTTTCTCGACGCAGTTACAATTCATTTTATTCTAAATTAATATTATTGATAATAAATAATAATAATTAATTTTTATATTAAATAGAAATGAGTTTAAACAGCGCTTTGGCATAACAGTGGCATTCTTGGCCACACACAGTGGTCTTACACGATGGCAAGAATTTCATTCAAATATGGCCGAAGAATTGGGGGCAGGGTTAGTAAATGTTCAGATGCATCTTTTATGATTTTATTGTTTGCTCTTTTTTACTTAATAGCGAAACATTTAGTGAACACAATAATAAGGCCATAGATGAAATCTGGTATAAACGAGCTGTCGATCAGCATTTTGTGCGAGAAGAAAGTTTCATTTACTCTGTGCCTTTCGATGCAGGAGAAACTGCTGCCGAAACTATTGTAACTGCCAGTCATGCTGTCTTCCATACCGAAGGAGGTAAATCTGCACCTGCAGCCGTCGTGGGTTTTCAGTTTCAACATAGTGCTTTGCTGAAGCTATTTCGTAATATAACCGGAAATGTATGATATTAATCGTAATAATTTATTATTTAAAGAAATCCAATCAAACCAAAAGTTTATCTCTCGTCTTAGGCTTGTGCTGTTGATGATAAAGATTGTTATGTTCTAGATAATAATGGTTTTATTGTCATATCGCCAAGTCGCCATGAAACTGGTCGATTCTTTGGTGAAATAAATGGTGCTATAATGCATCGTTTAGTGGAAGAAAATGTTTATAAACGTGTCACGGTGTATGATTATCAAGCCGTTTGTTTTGTGCCGGATGGTGATATTAATTCATCTTCATATGTTTTAACGGTAAGTTTTTTTGATAATTCATTAAAAATTTTAAATAATTACACACGCTATTTTTTTAATTTTAGCCAATTTTCCATTTACTTAGAGCATTTAAATGGCTAATAACCACAATTGTTTTGTATCTCTTTGAATTGAGTGCTGTGGCCGCCGATTTTTTCGAACACTATGTGGATGAGAATATGACTGATTATTTGGTGAATGTTAAAAACAACGAGTGGGTTCGTTTGGTGACACTACAGAGGACAAGACTGAAACCATGTGACATACAACGTGATCTTTACACACTTTTCAATGAAAAGGACAATGTTGTCTACAATATGACTGCGCATGGTTGTGAGAGACCATTTGTTGTTCTACCCATACCAGCAAGCAATTTAATTTTATTAGTAATCGATCAAATGTGTCCACGTGATGTCACCCATATACTAACTGTTAATCCAATGGATATTAACTATCCACTGGAGAAAAATCAAACATTACCATGTTTTAAAAGAGATCATGAATTTGCACGTGTACGTCCTACAAGTTGCATCAGTCGGCACGTTAATGTAAGTATTAAAAAGAAGTCATGGTATTTAATTTTGTATAATTACTGGGGTTGCCAATCCCGATCTCGTAAATTTAGAGATTTATCGGGAATAGATAAAACATCTTTTTTTCAAACGGGCATACTTACGTACATATATACATATGTATATAGTCAGCAATAATTTGTTTAAACTCACATAAATATTTAGCAATAATTTAAAATATACTATCAGAAGAGAGTACAACAGTGTTGTTATTTCACACTGTTGAACTTCTTAAAAATTCCCAAATTTAAGACTGATTTTGATAAGGCTGATGTCAGAGTGTGCGCTAGAAGCGATAATAGTTCGTGCTCTACCAATGCTACAAGATGTCAGAGTGAATGCTATATTCAGCAAAGCGATTTCTTTGGTTATAATAATTTTCAGTGTTTTGTATTAGATTTAGACGAAGAGTTTTTCTTGACGATTAATACTTTAAATGAATTTTTTTCTATACATCGAATAAATACAATACGATCAAAAAATAAGTATTTTACAATTTTACAGTGAATTGAGGGATTATCCTGGAAAATTTTTTAATTGTGCAAGAAAATCAATAAAGTTTTTTTTTTTCACAAACAAAATGCCAAAATCCGTATTAAAAATGCTTTTACATGTCTGCACGTCTGTCTGTCTGATTTTCTTTTGCGTCCGCATAACGTAAAAACTACTCGATAGATTTTAAAAAAATTTTGTGGGGAGGTATCTTAGCATCCTGATTCCAATGTAGGATACTTTTTTCCGCAAAAATATTTTATTTCCAAGAGAAAGTGGAGTAAAAGCAGTGATAGTACGCGATTTCCGGTTTAAAGGTACTGAAATTTTCGGTTTAAAACTGGGATATTTTAAACACGGTTGTGCACCTTTTATTTTTGAAAGTGGGATATTTTAAATAAAATTTCGCAAAAGATGGCTGCAATTGAAAAAAATTTTTATTTTTACTTTATGGAATTATATTGTTTTAAACACCTCTTACAGAGCTTTACAATAATTTTTAGAATTTTTTATAAATTGTTTAGAAAATTGTATAGAAAGTAAATACATAAACCATAACTAAAGCACTTTAAAAGTAAGAGTCTTACAATTGGTGTGGTATACTTATAAAGCAAAATCGAGCAAAATATAATCAGGACGCCAGTAAAAAATAAAGACAGCTAGTAAAAAATAAAGAAACAAAAGGAAGAAGCTACAGCATGCTACAACACGCTACAAACCATTACACAACCTACTTTGTAGCACAAACTCGCATCAGGCTTCGCTCTAACTCTGACATCTTTAGAGCGAACACAGAAGAAAAGACACTTGCATTGGATTATAGCCTGTTGTTGCGTAGTAGCGCGCACTCTGACATTAGCCTTGCATGATATATTTGAATTTAAAGAACAAGAACTTAATATTTTTAACAATTAATTATTATTTTTATGAAATACTTGTTCAATTCACAATCTGCTTTATATCGCTTAAGATTTTATAAAATACACTTCTACTTTTAAGAATGTATTTGTATCGTTGTTTTGCTAAACCAAAAATATTAGTGTGGGGAAAGAGAAATCGGTAGATGGCTGTAGTGATCGATAACTCGTAAAGTATCGATCAAACAATTTAAAATATATGTTCTTTGTCAAGGTGATATTTCACTCTTAAAAAAGTTATTTTTGGCCAAGGCTTATGCGGTGCCGACTTATACAGTTGAAGTTTACAATCTAGGCTCAGCCAATTTAGTTGAACTGCTTTTAACTTAATTTGTGTTAACTAAAAATCTATATAGTTTTTTCAATTATGCGTGGACTCAGGTGCTAATTGGCATATCTGATGTGTACGGTTAATATAAAATGGTTCCCAAAATACTACCTTAGGGAACTCCGGCTTCAATGAGCTGAGGCGAGCTTAAAAAATCTCCTTCTTTTAATAAAATTTTTCGATCTGTATGATTCTACTTTTGTATGGTATTTTCCTGGCTTAGGAATCATAGTAACCATGGAGACCTTCCACTCTGTGGGAAAGTACTCAATTCAAGTACGATAGCATTAAAAACAAAAATAATAACTTTGCGAGCTTTACGGGGCAACTTAAATAACATCTTGTTACGTGGGCACAGCGTGAGCGAGAGCGAAGACATGAATCTGGTATTGTTTTTTTATTTTAGTTTAGAAGATACTAACAACTTTGCTTTTATTATAGACATGTTATATACAATTTTATTATTTATACTCCATTGAAAAACCTATCTGAAATATTTATTAAAAAGTTAAAATAAAAAAATAAATATTGATTTAAATTTTCTTTTACTTACAGGAAAGCAATATAGAATTATGTGGCAGTGCATCATCTGTATTTATAAGCATTTTCCTATTCGTAGCTACCATAGGCTTAAGTTTTTTTCTCTAACATTATGTTTTTGTTTAAACAATTTTTAATATATTTTGTTTTCACTTTCTTGTTTCTGTTAAATTAATATAATTGAAAATTTTGTATGTACTTTATGATATAAAAAAAATAACTACTGAAAATGTATTTATTAATTTTAGTATAGCGAATAATCTCAATGGACCTTTAAAACGAAACTTTTGTAAATTGTATTAATCATTTCTCATTAACCTATTTAGCTTAATTGATAACAATTTAGAAAAATTATTAGTTTTACAAAGCCAACTGTACATTTAATAGGACACCTTAAGTTTTTTAAAGAACAAAAATCTGTCTTGATTGAAGCTAAATCGAAATTTTCTCACAAAATCTGGCAAAGACATACATACATATAAAAAAGCTATAGTTCGAAAAAGGAATAAAAAAACTATTTTACAATATTGCAATGTCTGTCGAGCATAAGTTACAGTCACTTCTTAATCCGCCTTATTTCAAAAGAAGTATGGTCCAATGATGCGAAATATGGACACATTATAGATGTATTCGTAATTCTCCAATAACATGTGGATTCTTTACACCCCAAATGAGAAATGGACAAATGAAAATATATATCGATATTTATTGTATATTTATCGATACATATTGTATCGGGTAAAAATATCGATATTTTTATAAAGCATAAATCAAGGTATATTTATTTTACTAGGTAGTGGCATCCCTACAACAAATACAACAATACAAGAACAACATGGCATTTTGTTATTGCTTTGTAGTTCGAAATGTCAGAAAACATAGAAGAAAATTGAGAAGGCCTGTATGTGTTTGCACCATAAAATTTCTAACAACATACAACTTTTGACATGTCGAACTACTAAATCAGCTGGGCGGATGACACTACCTAGTAAAATAAATATACCTTGGCATAAATAATCATGCTTTATACGTCATCCCAAATATATGTACATACATATGTACGTAAAATATAAAAGTGAAAAGATTACTTTTTTAATAAAAACTAGTAATTGTTAGTTGGAAAATTCAAATCTTTCGTAAATTGTGATTGTGAAATTTTAATTTTTTGTGCGACTTGAATCTTAGATGGAATGAGTATTATCGTTAAGGAAATACGTACTAGTGTTGGGATCTGATTATGTTTAAATAATACCGACCCAATGAAAAAAATTGTACCAAATCAGCATCAATTTTACCAAAGTTCATAGAGCCACTAAAAGGAATAGAAATATATATCAGCCGATTACTGCCTGAAACTGATTGAGGCGATTTAAAAACTTTCAAAGGATGTAGTTCAACAAAAAGTAAATTACCTATTACTTATAAATTATAGGTTCAAAGTAAATAATAAAAATCCTGGGGTCTAATTACCGCATTCGATATCGAGTAAAATCTCTCGTAATTTTTCATTTTGGTGTCATGGCAATCGATATCGAATAAAAAGTATCGTAATTTCATTCGAAAGGAAATGTTTTTAAACCGTGTTTTGTTGTTCACTTGTTTTATTTATTATTAATCTATTACAACTTGATATAAATAACGATTCTATAGCTGTCGAATGGCATAATTAGCTTACTCGACTTGTATCGAATTTTTTATTCGATATCGAGTAAAATCTTTCGCAATTTTTTCATTTTGGTATCATGGCAATCGATATCGAATAAAAAGTATCGTAATTTCATTCGAAAGGAAATGTTTTTAAACCGTGTTTTCTTGTTCGCTTGTTGACTTATTATTATTGTATTACAATTTGATATAAATAACGATTCGATACATGTCGAATGACATAATTAGCTTACTCGACTCGTATCGAATTTGATATTCGATATAATAGTTTACTCGATATCGAATGCGGTGATTAGGCCCCTGAACATAAATCAAAAAAATAGCAATTTAGTTAGTTCTAGAAAAGGTTGTAGAACTATGAATTTAGGAATGTTTATTACTGTGAGAAAAAGTAGAAACAAATATTCGGGTATGTTCTGTAATCCGAAACCGAGTGAAATTGAATCCGAATGAAATTTTAAATTTAAAAGTCATAACTTTTAAATTTTACAACATTTTGATATTATTTTTAATACATTTGATTAAAGACCATTCACATAACTTCCTTGATTGCTAATGTTTTAAAATAATAGGCGCAACTAAATTATATTTTTCTTTAACAATTTATTCGATTTCAATTTCACTCGGCTTCGGATTACAGAACATACCCGATTGTTTAAATAAAACCTTATTGAATAAATTTTACATGAAATTGTACCAAAAAAGCATGAAGTGTACCACTGATGTGTCGATTGTACCAAAATTGGTACAATTGTACCACAAATCCCAACACTGATAATTCTAGTTTAAAAACATTTAAGGAGAGTAAAAAAATGTTAAATTCGTTCAAAATTACTTCTACTTTTACGTTTGTCTTTTGTATAATTAAGCGTTTTTCTGAAATTATTATTTATTTTCATATTTTTCTTAAACGTTACCTCAACTTATAAATTCGCGTAAATGTTATCTGGATTCAAGATAATGCATCACATTGGGAAATGTGAAAATTTGCTAGAGCATACAAATTTTAAGAATGTGCAATAAGAAGATGAAATACGAGTATGTCTACGTTTATGACCATTGTTCATCATTAGCATCTTTGTCAGTAGGCAAAAACTAGTTTACAATAACTCTATTTGCTAATCTTTGGCCTCTACAAAAAATCAACTTAATGATATATTTTATATAGCTTATGTGATTTATGTATATTCCACATCCTGATTCAACTTTTTCGTATTTTTAGACATGACAAAAAATATTTTTTTTAATTCTGTTCTGTATGACAATAGAATTATATAAACGTAGTTGTTAAAGATGTATGCATTTAAAAATGGGTTTAAAATTAAATTTTGTGCCACTAAAATAAAATTAGAAATTTAAAATATAACATACAAAATTATTTGTCCGCTTAAACCTAAGATAATTTAATTATTATTTAATTAAAATTATTAGCAACAACTTATTCTAAAAGTAATTTAACCAAAAAAAAAATAATAATAATTTTTTATAACACACCGAAATATCAGCTTTTGATTACTGTGCTAAAGAATTTTTATTAAGTAATTTGTACTTACATTTTATTATATTAATAAATAATAATAATAATCAATATAAAATAATATAAAACCGTGTTTGGAAAAAACGAAATAGAGCTTGATTGCAACAAGTGTGAATTAGTTATGATCAGTTCAACAATAAGGATTTCTTTTAGATTTTAAAGCATTATTTTAGTTCTAAGATAGGTACTCTCAGTCAAATAATTATTTGTGTTAAATTGTTTTTCTCTGGACCCTATGTTATACTAACGGATTTTTCTTCTTTTTTTTTTGCATACACATTATCTTATAATTACTTTACCTTTGGTTGTTGTTTGTTAATTATATTTTTCCAACGAATTCGTATAAAAAAACACACGGCGTGTGTTTGTCATATGACTTGTCAGTTTGATAACCCATGTGTAATTTCATGTGTTTGTCAAAATAGACATTTTACATACGGTTTATAATTTTTGCTTTCAAACGTACATGTGTAATTACTCTGACATAACCTATAATATATAATTTTTCCGCCATACAGTTTTGTATTGCCAACCACAATTGAAGCAAATGTGCAACCGTAGTGCTTTTGCCACGCTTTTAGTGCTTTTGGTACCACAAAAAACCTAAAATAGCAAAATATCAAGTTGGCATTACAGGATGTCAGATGCTTTGTCACATCAAAATAGAACACGTTCTAAATGAAAAATGTCATATGTATTGTACGCATAGAAAATACACACGTTATGTTTGAAAGGGTTTACACGACGTGTATAGAATTTACACATAGAAAAGTGACAAGTCATATGACAAATACACGCCGTGTAAAAGCACTTTAACTAGTGACAAATCAACATATCAGCACATAAAGCGGAGGAAACGATTCATAAGTTGTATATTGGGTAAGAAAATGTATAAGATGAAAAACAAATCAATTTTTTTGGAATTTTTAGGAAAATGCCACATAAAACTGAACTACCACATGTAAAATGTGGATTAATCAAGGAAATGAGTCAATCCGGCATGAAAGTTGGGTATGCTTACAACAAGCCCAACAACTTGGTATCCTGATAGAAAGCCGATTTTCAAGTTTTATCAGGATAATGATCCCAATCGATAAGGCTGTTCTAGTAAGGACGTGATTTTCTAAATAATTGGCAAAATACTATATACTCCTGCTTAAAGTCCTGATTTATTTATCCAGTTGAAAATTTGTGAACTTATCTTGAAAAAACATTCCTAAGAGGCGTTCCAAAAGCCAAGATGAGTTATGGGCTGTAATTTTGGAGGATTAGAATAAAATTCTAACGGAATTAATGCAAAAATTACTTTATTCCATCAAAGCGTGTCTGCAAGCAGCGATTAATGCCAATGGTAGCCATACAAATTACTGATTGTCTTACAATTCCATATCCATCGCATTTTGTTCATATTATCTTAGTATGTAAAAACACTTTCTTGACAGCAAAATTCCGGTAGTGTTTCTGTTTTCAATCTTGTTTTTAATCCTTATTTTTTCTGGGTTTTCTTTTTAGATGTTATTCGAAAGTTTACATATAGACAAAATTAATTTAGTAAAAAAAAAATTAATAAATTAAAAAAGGAAACGACATTTTCTATCATAAAAGTCAAAACCAAAACTTTTTTCACTATGTAAAAACAATTCCTTGACAAACTGCATTTAACAGATCAGTAAACTAAAACAAAAAACTTTTCAATGCTTCGATATTTAGAAATATTAACTTAAGTGACGTCTGGTTTTGACGAAAAATGCTTGTTATAAAAACATTTCGCATTCTGGTGCCGATATTCACTGTTTTCCATTTTCCAAACTAATAAACGCAGCTTGGTTAAAATTGGACAGTAGACAAACAATCGATGACAGTTAACGGGAGCAGTGTTGAATTGAAAATTACTGCGCTGGAAATACAAAGTCACGGAGTTTTCAAATTGCTCAGCTTTGCAAATATAAGAATTAAAATTTTAATTAATTTTTTATTTTCGCTTTCGTTTTATTTATTTAAGACATTAATATTGTATGTATTTAAATGTACAAACATACATAAAATATAATGATAACATTTAATAATACTATAAGATATTTTAATAAAGGTTGTTATATTGCCTTATACTAAATATTTCTACGTTTTAATTTAAAGTTCAAAAATTTATTATTCGAAATTCCAACATATCGGTCCTTTAACGCAACAGTCATATCTCAAAAAAAATAAAAACACAGAATGTTATTGCAGTTTTAAAATGTATGAGTGGATTAAAAATCTTTGTGTAGGTATAACTTCGAATTAGCTTCAAATATAATTCTGAAATTTAGTTTACAAATAAAGAAGGTGTTAAGGAACAGTTTTTCTTCTTTTTAAAGATATGAGAATATCTCATTAAAACAACGATATGAAACCAAATAAACTTTTTAATTAATATAAAGGGTGATCCATTTCGAGGTACTTTTTTCAATAGCCTTTTTTGACAGATCACCTGTGTCGTGTCATACTGTCATGTTATTTTTGTTTAGTATTGTTTGGCATTTCATAATTGAATCGCTTCGCTCCATAGGCTTTTGAAAAGTTCCAAAAAGATCCGACGTTTTCGATGCAAATTTTGTTTAGCGATGAGGCCCATTTGTGTCTCAATGGGTATGTAAACAAACAAAATTGCAGCATTTGGGACGAAGAGCAACCTGAAGAGATTCAAGAGCTGCCACTTCATCCAGAAAAAAAAAACGGCTTGGTGTGGTTTGTGGGCCGGTGGAATCATCGGTCCATATTTCTTTAAAAATCATGCCGTTGCGAACGTAACCGTCAATGGCGATCGTTATCGTGCCATGATAACCGACTATTTGATGCCTGAAATTGAAACTCGTGATCTCGGCGACATTTGGTTTCATAAGACGGCGCCACTTCCCACACATCACATCAATCAATGAATTTATTGAGAGAACATTTCGGTGAGCACATAATTTCACGTTTTGGGCCGGTCGATTGGCCATCAAGATCGTGTGATATCACACCGTTAGACTTTTTCCTGTGGGTATATGTAAAGTCTAAAGTTTATGCGGACAAACCCGCTTCAATTCAGGCCTAGAAGGAAAACATCACGCGTGTATTCGCCAGTTACCAGTCGAAATGCTCGAACGAGTCATCGAAAATTGGACTCAACGGATGGACCATCTGAGACGTAGCAACGGCCAACATTTGATAGACATAATCTTCAAAAAATAAATACCAAAGAATTTTGTTTCAAATGATAATAAACATTCTCCATTTGAATTTGAATTTTCTGTGTTTTTTTTTTAAAGTAGGGAACCTCGAAATGCATCACCCCTTATTTAATGAAATTTCGATATATGTATGTATATAAGTATGTATGTATGTACTTATGTATGTATATGCATATACTTATGTACTTAAACCTAAATGTATTTACTTAGAACAAAATTGTTACATATAAAAATAAAAATCCTTTAGAACAGTCTTTAGGTTAATAATACAAAGTTCCAAAATCATTTAAAATTCCTTTAAAAAAAGATTTAATTAAGAATTTTCGTGTTCCTATTAATTTGAACGAATTGCTAACAACTTGTTACGAGAAAGCCAATGTGAGAGAAAAGCTATAGTCATGGAGAACAATCTTAAATACATTATCTATTAAACTTTATCCAGATTTATAAACTTATTTTTTTTATGACAACACATACTGGGAAGCTTCAGGCTTATCTGCAAAAAATACACGAGTCTTTGGCAGTAATCGAAACCGCAACCCCCACACGAATCTGTGAAGGCCACTCAAATATAAAAAATATACAAATGGCATTTGTCTAGAAATAAAGCCTCAGTTCAAGAAGGATATACTGGCCAATTGCTTCAGTAGTCTGGTGGTTATCGAAGGTCAAAAGTATTTTTCAAAAGAATCAGCAAACGTGCTGATTCTACGGTTTTTGAGTGAACATACCCGAAATGACAAAGGGGCAAACTGATAAACTGACTCAGCAATACTATAAGGTAAACGTGGGAAAAAAAACTAAAATCCCATGTGCAAACCCAAAGGAGAAATAAACAAGAAGCCTGCTAAAATTACGCAAGTTCGGGTTAAGCTAGATAATGCTTATTCTAACAGAATGTAATAAAAATCTAAATGTATTTACTTAGAACAAAATTGTTACATATAAAAATAAAAATCCTTTAGAACAGTCTTTAGGTTAATAATACAAAGTTCCAAAATCATTTAAAATTCCTTAAAAAAAAAAGATTTAATTAAGAATTTTCGTGTTCCTATTAATTTGAACAAATTGCTAACAACTTGTTAAGAGAAAAGCTTAGTCATGGAGAAAAATCTCAAATGCATTAATTATTAAACTTTATCCAAATTCATAAACATATTTTTTATGTAAACTGATAAACTGACTCAGCAATACTATAAGGTAAACGTGGAAAAAAAACTAAAATCCCATGTGCAAACCCAAAGGAGAAATAAACAAGAAGCCTGCTAAAATTACGCAAGTTCGGGTTAAGCTAGATAATGCTTATTCTAACAGAACACTCCCACTTAAGGGCTTTTCACACTATATAATGTACAAGTATTAATACTTTTGAGGAAAATGAAACCCTAACATGATAAGTTGTTATTATTTTTTACAAAAATTTCAAACAGCGATTATATCAGAGTTGCATTTTATTTAAAAATATTAATGCTTGTATTATAGTGTGAAATGCCTCTTACAAGCATATGTATCTGTACCGAGTGGGAATTGAAGAAATCAGCGCACGCTGGACATTGCAACGATATAAAGTTGTCTATGCCACTGCAAAGTTCCTATTAATTTACTTCATCAAAAATTTCTTTTCATAGAGAGCGCACATCAAGTAAAACACTGGCATAAGTGTATGGCAAATAGGGTGAACCCTATTGTATGGAGAAAAAAAGGTGTTCAGAATTTTGGCCTCGCCAGCTCTAGGTTTCTAAGCTTTATTTAGTTGTTATTTAGTTTAGTTGTAAAATACCACGAACGAGGTAAAGGCTCTTTTGAGACATTAGCTGCGTTAGTTTCACCTGACGCGGATGAAAATTTAAGAAGACGATTCAGGCTGATTAAGCCGAGAGAAGGCTAAGAAGGTAGCGCACATTATTTGAATATGTTCAGCACTAGTATTGGGCTTAGAATGACAGGCAGATATATTTTAAATATGGATGTAGTGCGGACCAGAGATCCTGTAATGAGGAAGAAGTTCGTCAATCTGCAATCACTACAGTCGTGAGCAAACGAACGAAGGGGGTGCCTCGGTGGGCTAGCAGGTATGTGCTAGTGCCTATCTGTTCGGGGTTGTTTGTTCGATTCCCAAAAAAGACTCTGGATTTTTTCTCTACAAGTTGCCCAGAAGACCAAGAAGGTGCTTAGATATAATCTGGGTGCCTACAAAAGGTTAACTGCGTTAGTGATACGGACTCACAGACTCTCAAGTATTATCTGTCCAAAATATAAATCGAGGTAAGACGATACTTGCAGAATGTGCCTGGAAAAAGGCTGACATAAAAAGGCTTTGGAAAACGGCCAGACACATATTATATGGAGATGCTGTAGAAACTTAGCTTTAAGCAAATGTTAGCAACTACCTCTGTGACGAGGAAGAATGTGGACATGTAGCAGTCGCCAGTCTGAAATCACTACAGTCGAGAGTTAAAGGCTAGTGACAGCACGAGACTCAATGAAAATAAGGAATTCGTAAATTTCCAGTCGAATACCAGAAATCATTGAGGAACAAAGCGGTCGTAAAGGGACCCATGAAGTCAGTGTACGAAATGATAATAAAAACGAACGAAGGAGATCGTTTCCTCTATACAATACCGGTCGGTATGCTCTCTTCAACATAAAAAAATATTTCAGTATGCTATACTTAGTATACAATACTAACTGGTGTGTATAAAATGCAGAAATGTAATTTTAAACAACACCAGGGAAAAATCAACAGAATGACATTTTATTTGATGTATAACAGTATCCTTGTACGGATGTAGTTCAGTCAGAAAGGCTAAAAAATTTATTGTATTGCCTATTGCATAATGTTAATTTTTATTATAATAATACTTAAAGTGTAAGTAAGGAAAAAGTTTAATTTGATTATTGATTATGTTCTATTATTATGCAGTATATTTTACTTAAAATAACAAAATAAAGTCCCAATATATGTTTTATAGCTCCTTATTCACTGTTGCCTTCGGTTTCTTCGTCAAGTAGCAGGCTAGTTGAACCATAATTACGGAGTCTAAACAAGAAATAATTAGGAGGAAAAAAAATAAACAAAGTATTTTTAATTTCAAACAATTGCTCGGCATTATTTCAAAACAAATTTATAAATTCTACCAAGTGAAACATGGATATAGAAAGGTGCAATACTTACAAATATTAGATCAGATAAGCAATTAATAAGATTTTTGTAATAAACCAAAAATAAAGCAAATAAAATACAATTGTAATAAATTTATTTAAATGTATTAAAAAAAGAAAGAAAAAATAAACAAACATTCAATTTTGTATAGTCTATTTAATAAGCAAAATACTTTATTAATAGTGCTGAATAGCTAATACATGTAAATATTACCTCATCGTCAGATACTTTAAGACCATCCAGGTTAATGCTGTTCCTGGAATAATTGCCACCGCCACCGCCACCACCAGTTGCAGTATTGGAATTATCTTTTTGGTAAAATTTTGTATCAGCACTTGTTCCACCAGCACCGCTACCACCACCCGTCGAAGAACGTGAATGATCCTCAAACAACTGTCGATTTATATCGTCTTTGGAAAGATTGCATGAATTCGAATTCAAATTTGAATTAGAATTAGCACTACTTTGACCACTCATAGCAGTGGTAGTTTTCAAAGGCAAAGCTAGATTTGCTCTACTGTTAGGGGTACTTAATGGAATGGCAGCACTGACACCGTTACTGCCGCTACCACTGCCACTACCACTACCAACCCCACCACTACTATTACCGGGCCTATATCTTCCGGATGAACGTTCACGTTGTTCGCGCTGGCGGTGATGATGTTGGTGTTGCAAATGCGTTGGATTATCAAATTTTTGTTTAGCCCTCTCGAATTCTAGATTTCGACTTTTCGATTCAAAAATGTTCTCTTCAACATGTGATGTTTTGGCATCAAAAAAACTATTTACTTGTTGTTGTTGCAAGAGAGTACGTTCCGTGTGACTGGAACGCTTTGATGATGGTTCCGCACCAGACGAGTGACGATGTCCAATATTACCTTGCGCAGAACCATCATCGAATATTTGACGCAAATCATTAATGTTTGGCAAACAATCACTTGGCAATTCAACTGCTATTTTATTACGCAATTGTACACCATTAAAACTTCCACGCATTGGTGGACTAGGTGCTCGCCTTTTTTTTTATATATATTAAGATTTGTTTTTTAACAAAAGTTAGTATTATTGAAAAAGGTATATAGCAGATTTGGCAGCATTCCAAATGTAAGAATTATTAAAATAATTAACGTTTTAGATTATTATTTCGGAGTATTTATATTTTAAAGAGTATAGTTTCTATTTTTAAAGAATATTTGAAAAGCGAATCAAACCTGGTTTGTAAATGTTGTATCTGTACTTGCAATCCCTCATTTTGTCCAACCAATTCATCATTGGAACGCTGCAATCGACGCACTTGATTAACTGATGAATCTAATTCATCTTCAGCTGCAGCCAGTTCTCGCTTTAATTCTTCGACACGTTGGCGCAAGCGTTTCACCTAAAAAATATGTTTTAAATATATTTTAATGTTATTTACTATTGTAATAATAAAGTTAAATTGTACTCAGTTAACATTTTTTTCTTATAAAATAAAGTTCAACAGAAATGCATTACTACAATCTGTCAAACTAAAATACATACGTTTATATGAAAACGATTATTTGGAAGCCGCCACAGCTACACGACTGCACGACTCCTGTTGTAGCTATCGACAATTTATATTTTTGTAAGTGACATTTAAATAAATCTTGTTGTATGAGATCAAATAAATAATTTAAGGGAGTATGTCGCAGTGTCATACAACATACAATAATGTTAAAAATACCCGAATTATGACAAAAATTCCATTACTAACAAATACAGGCAAGTACTACAGTAAACATGTAGAAGTAAAAAACCGAATATTTTGTTATGAATATATCTACATACCAGAGGGAAAGGTAATCAATAAGAAATGAACAGGTAATGCAAAGAATATATAATATTCTGCTTCCAGTATAAATTGCTCTTAACACGGAGCATGTCCTAGGAAAGAAATGCATTACTTTAATGTAGCCTGCGAACGAATTTTAGAAGTCATTATTTCTAAAGCGTAAAATAATGTACATACATATCCATTTATATTATTTATATGTACACATTTTTATGCACATAAGAGAAAAAAAATTTAAATTATTAAAATCCTAATTAATTTCAATATTAAAATTAAGACAAAATATTTCTGTTTCCAAATAATTTCAAAATTTATATTTACATATTTAATTTAACTTGCAATACAAATAATATTTCCACAGAAAAATATTACAGATTTTTTAAGCACTCTTTGAATTTTTTTTTTTTTTTTAATTTTTATAATATATTTTTTTCATTCTCCTTATGAAGTTTATTTGATTACGTTATCGGTGAGAACATTTGTATTGTAAAGCACTAAATTTTCTGAGTTATTTTTATACATATTTTTTATACAAAGCTTGCAATACAGAAACAGTTTATATATTTAAAAGATTTCTGCCTGGCTCACCATGTGGAAACATTTCTTTCTTTCGTACAATTACATTTAAATCAATTACATTTAAATCATTTTGTTTTAAATCCAATTGTAGTAAAGGAAGAATTCCTTCGGCATCGCAAGTCAAGTAATTTTGCTGATTTGTATTTTTTAATATTTGAAATTTTCTACGCTGAATTAAAATAAATTTAAAATGTTTTTTTTATTTGTTTTTTTAACTTTTGTGTTATATTATTTTTGAAAAAAGTTATGTACTGATTTGATTTTGCCGAATTACATTATGCAACTTTTGTCGCTGCAATCTTCCTCTTTTCTCTTTTATTATAGCATTTGAGTCTATATCGTGCAATTTTTGTGAATGTATACATTTGTTTACATTTTAAACTTCAAAATTAAAACTACGAATGAGAGGACAAAACGAATTTCAAGAGTACATGCATATGTGTACCCTAATGAAGAATTGCAGGGACAAAAGTTGCATTATGTAATTCAGCACTTTTTTGTAACTTTTGGTTATTTATTTGTAAGGTTTCAAAAAAAAAATTAATATACTTAGGCCCATTATTATAACTTGCCTTTAGCTAAAGTTAGGATTTTGTTGGAGCGATAAATAGTTTTTCGTTATTAAAAGTAAGCTAAAAACCACTTTTATCTATCACGTACTATAAGGACAAGTTATAGCAATGAGCATTATCCTCATTATTATAACGAAAAACTACTTATCGCTCCAACAAAATCCTAACTTTAGCTAAAGGCAAGTTATAATAATGGGCCTTATTCTTCTTTTTATTTTTACCAATGTCTCAATAAAATTTTATTTCTTTCATCTATATCTATATATGACCGATGTATGTTGGGGATGGTCTGTAGATGGTTTGCGTGAAGTTTGCACGAAATCCGCCCAGTGGTTACGGAGATATGGCATTTACATTTTCCTATATATTCCCATACAACTATCAACAAAATGCCCTCAATTTTCCATGTTATGACATTTTGTTGTTAGTTGAGAAGTTACCAAACCATGTATCGGCAAATGCTTTGTAGCGATACTATAATTGTTTCTCCTCTGTTGAGAGTGAACCTACAACGTGGACAAAACCGAAAAAGGTTAATCATTTCGCAAGCACTTAGAAGGGCTCTAAGGGCGGACCCAGGCAACGCCAGGTAAAATACACTAGCCTATATATATAAAATAGGATGTGTGTATGTATGTAACGTATGGAGTCCAAAACGGCTAGGCCGATTTTGATGAAATTTTCAGGGAATCTTCAGAATAATCAGGCGGGTGACACTGTGAAGTTTGATTTTTTATTTTCGGTCTGCCGGCGGAGGAGCGTGGCAAAATCCAATTTTCATATTGCACCACCAATGACATATACATATATTTATTTTTTTTTTTTTTTGCTTTTTTATTTTATTTTTTTTTTTTTTTTTTTTTTTTTGAAAGCCGTTCTCATGTTTTTTAAAACGAGATATCAAACTCTTAAATCGGTTATGTAGTTCCGAAGATATTTACAAAAAACCTATGTTAATAATGATCCAATATCAAAATTTTAAATCTTTCTAAATATTACATTAAAAAAACCGAGTTTTCGGTTTATTTACAAAATATTTACATCATTCGATAACACAAGATATTCCGCGCCTACTAAGGTGCAACAATGTACAATAAGTTAAAAATAATATTATATTATCAATCGATGATAACCAACTTTGTGTACTCTTGCATTTAACTGGTGATTTCCGTCAAACTTTGCCCGTATGCTTGAAAGCTTCATATCTTTGGGACCGAGTCGAGAAAATCACGCTATCGACGAACATGCGTGTGCATTTGTTGCAAGACTCGTCTGCCCAAACATTCTCAAAACAACTTTTGGACATCGGAAATGGAAAAATTCCAATTAATAGCGCCACGAACGAGATTTCGTTCCCGCCTAACTTCTGTCAAATGTAAATGAATATTCAAGCCGTTGTCGACAAGGTATTCCCAAGTCTAACAACCTCCTACAAAAATCCGGATTGTCTGTGCGAACGTGCAATTTTGGCACCAAAAAATGATGATGTCAACAAGCTCAATGAGCAAATTCAATTGAAACTGCGCGGCAAATTAATCAAATACAAATCGATCAATACAGTAACGGATGAAGAATAAGCCGTCAATTATCCCACTGAATTTTTGAATTCATTGGAACCACCCGGAATGCTATAGCATGTACTAACATTAAAGGTTGGATCACCGGTAATTCTTATTCGCAACTGAAACGCACCAAAGTTATGCAACGGAACCAGATTGACCATCAAAAATTGTTCACCAAATTTAATCCAGGCAATAATCATCGGTGGCAGAGTCAAAGGTGAAGACGTACTTATTCCACGAATTCCGATGATTTCCAACTATTTACCATTCCAATTCAAGCGGCTCCAAATCCCTTTGCGTCTTGCCATTACTATTACCATCAACAAAGCACAAGGCCAATCATTGCTGTCTTAATTTTGTCTTAATTTTAAAAAATTCATGTTTTTCATACGGCCAGTTGTATGTGGCTTGCTCCCGAGCTGGCACGCCAATAAATTTATACGTTTTTACACCAAATAAAAAAACATTGTCTATTCGCTGGCCTTAATATGAAGTAATAAATATATGTAATTTCCAATTTTCTTTCCTTAAATACTACATGCGTTTCTTTTTTGATTGTGCCCATATCTACACCATATGTAGGTTATTCTGTAAAAAAAAACTTTATGATAGGTATTCCATGGATTTTTATTTAAAGGCCGTAAATTTCGTTAAAAGCTCAATTTAAATCGTGTGGTAATACAACACTAATATTTTTAGGGCCAGCAACGCGGACCGGGACAGATAGTTAATTATAAAAAAGTTTATAAATGTATTTTAAAAATTAAAACAGAAATTACTAGTGCTTTTTTTTCAATAAATGTGCAATTTTTTTAATTTCCGTGCTTTTTAAAATTAAAAGTTCATATCCCTTGATCACTCTAAAACGCATGTCCCGCTTTTAAGAGTTTTACAATTTGAAATATTTTTTGTGCATTAATTTTTCTTTTTGACTCACAAAACTTTAGATTTTGAATTGTTTGGTTCATATATTAGTCTATATACAGTGAAACCTCTCGTAACGAACACCTCCCATAACCGGACATCTTTAATAACCGGCCTAGTTTTGTAGATCCAACATATTCATTAGATTTTCCATACAAAATGCATTTCTAATATCGGATACTCCAATAACCGGACACGAACACTAAATTTTAAGAAATATTTTTTAAAATATCTCTCATAAGCGGACAGAAGCGTAGAAACTCGGCAACAAGAGTGGTATTTAAATAGTGGTTCTTCTATTATTCAACTCTGATTCATATTTGTATTAATGTCATATTTGTAATAACGCAAATGTATGTACATGCACATGACGGCAAAAAAATTGCTGTTTATTTGAAGAAACCGTTTGCTGAATTCGTGTCACAAAATGGTACAGAAAAAAATTGTTTATCAATAAAGAAAAAATGAAAATTATTTTGCTAAAGACAACTTCGTTGCTTTCCAACAAATTAAAAACATTGTACCTCTCTCATAAGCGGACACCGGGCAAAAATACCACGACGATGAGTGTTCGGTTATGAGAGGTGTCACTGTACATACTACCGGATATTTCGTCAGTAAAATCCGGAAACCTGGTGGGACATCTGCGCATACTTCGGCTCCTTATTAACTACCTTTGCCTTAGGGTATCTGGCAATATTAAAACCACCCTCATGTTGCACAGGAATTTTCATTAATGTTGTTTGCAAACCAACATTAAAAACAGATTCGGTAGCAAGACATTGCACGCCAACACTGCTATGTCAAATACTGCAACGTCTTTTTCAAACGTTAATGTACGCAGAAATGCTTTGTTGTGTTTAAAACAAATATTGTGAAATGGATCTTCAGCACATTAGGGGTATTTATTACTAAAGGTTATAATTTTATGAAAAAATAGTTGATAAATTTTATTTTAAGAAAATACATTTCAACCGTTCATCAGACAACGCATCACAAATAAAAACAATGATGCGCATTGAAAGGAATGTGCAATAATGAACTTACGGCATTGTTTAAAATAATACTAAGACGTGCTTGAACTCTATTAATTTCAGTGTTGCAAACTACGTTTATGAAGACAGCCAGTGACTTAAACCTACTTACGGGATCGTTTACCGGACATTGTGGCCTTCGTTACTGAGATCAAATTTACAGGTACTGTTAGAGGACAAGCTTTGGAATTTGGGTATATTATTTGACGTAAAACATAGTTTTATTTCATACATTAATATGATGGTCAATAAGTCCAGGGGCGTTGTTCTTTTTATTAAAAGATAGGAAAAATAATTTACCGATCCATATGTAACTAAGCTTTTATATACCTTAGTTAGACCTATACTTGAATATCGCTCAGTTGCGAAGCTTTAGATGGAATCCAACATTAAATTTGCCATTTTATTATCATCAAAGATTAGCGCTTATTAAGTTGTGATACGCGTCGGCAGTTCGTTTATTTTATTCTTATTATAAAATTTTGTTAAGGAAGAAAAAAAACAAGAAAACATTTTATCCGGACAGAAATTAAAAATAATGAGGTACGGTACCAAAACTTGCAATAAGTAGATCTTTAAATGAATTAGTTTTGTATAACTCCCAGATCAAAACTATATTAACGGTGATCTGGATGATGGAAATAAAATCGTGGTTTTGCTCACGTGATTCGCCAGACTGATGGAAGTAAACTCGTGGTTTAGATCACGTGATTCGCAAGACTGATAAAGGTTTTTGGTGTCGTTATCGTGACGTTAAGACCAAGCTAAGTGACCGCTTATCCACGTGCTTTCTATAAATCGAAGGTTCTAAAAGAATTCCACGTGTATAAGTCTGATGTCCAACTTCTATGTGAACTATGCTTTTGGGTAATTAAATAAGCTTTTACCCTTTTATACTTAATTATTTTTTATATTTATTTAATTCTCGAATATGCGGTAAGTGGTTTTTGTAAAACACAATGATCCATAATTATTAGAAAAGCACATGTAAATTTTCTTAATGTTCTTTTTCACTTTATATTAATCCACTTAACACAGTAACTTTAATTTTGACAATGACTTCATAATTTTGAGTTAGATACCAAGCAAGCGTTAAGTTACTGCGTTTCTAAATGTAAATGCATATTATACATAAGGAAGAACATATTGCTTATTAAACCTTATGAAGGCCCGTCTGTTAAAAAAGGAAAACATAATTCGTACTTCTAGTTGAGAGCAACTTACTTATGTACATTAGAACATTGGTTAAGATTTACTTATATCATATACTTATAGACAGATGAGCGAAATTTAAGTACAGAATATGGAAAACAATATTTATATCATGCAAGTTCATGGGGAAGTAACCTTGCAATACATATTTGTATTCCCAAAAAAAATATTTAAGATAATATTAAAAAAAACGTAACAGTTGCCCTCTCTTAAAAACCGAAAGACTATACTTTTTGTTAATGGCCATATAAACTCTGAATTCTTCTAAGCAATATAACATTTACTGTTCCACACTGACCAACACGTTACTTTCATCATCTGGCAATTGACAGTTTTCGTAAGAACAATGCTTATGCTGATCCACTGAGAAGAACATGTGCCAATTTTAATGAACTAAATACAACAATTTATTGATTACTCTTTAAGTTTAATTGTTATTAAAATAAACATTATAATTTGTTAAATTATTTTCTTTGACCCCATTTTTATTATGACATTACTTTTGCGCCACTCGTTACTTTATGATTTATCAAATAAATAACCCAGCAAAATATTACCTTTACTTGGAAGCACGTTTGTAAAGGAGAGAGAAATACTCTCTTTTCCAACCTGCTTCAGGAAGCCATGATTTTTGTTTGCTATGTCCCACTTGGGACATAGCACCTGCATTCGCGTAAGCGAGAGGTCCTTTTGTTTCACAAAATTTTATAAAGAAAACTTATTCCCGTACATACCTGCATCCTCGGAAGCCAGAGTGAGTGCAGTTTTTTGTTCTTGTCTTACAATTATAGATTATTAGATGCGCTTATGAGAACCGCTTTTGAAAGACATGAGTTTTATTTTACTGCTTACCAAAACTCAATAAATTATTGCTGGGAAGCGATATAGGTACATACGAGATGTAGTTGTACGCGCCAAAATAATAAGATCATTGGAATTTATTTTAATAAATTAACATATTTTTATTAATGCTACGCTGAGCATTTTTAGTTACTGTTTATTAAAAGACTGTTAGGTTACTGATTTTTTAACGTCGTTAAAAATTTGTCCAGAACCACACGTCCTTAACATACATAAATCTATTAAAACTATTATTGCTATTTAAGCTTTTCAATAAAAAGTTATGAAAACATCAGAACTTTTAAATTTTAAGGGAAACGCTATAAAAAACTGATCTGGCATACATTATATTATTTTATATTCCTAGCTCTATATTTTACCAAGCATTCCGTTTATAAGACTCAACAAGAATTCATGTGACATTTTTAATCACGAAAATTTTTTTTTTTTCAAATTTATCAAAAATTGAAGACTTCACAAAAATTCGAAAGTTGCCGAAATTCTGTAAATATTTTACTAAAAATTAAAAATTTTAACAAAAATTATATTTCACAGAAAATCGAAATCTAACAAAAAAATCAATTACCAGAAAAAAATCGAAATTTCGAAAATTTTAAATATTTGAAAAATCTTGAATTTTCAAAAATCTAGTTATTACAAAAAAATCAAGGCTACAGTTTAACAAGAAATCAAAATCCACTAAAAATATTAATTGAATGTTGTGGTGAAGTGGGTAAATAATATTAATTTGTGTTTGTAGAAATGAAATGTGTAAACGGTTATGTGGTAGATATTTTTAAAAGCAACTTATCACTTATGAGTATTACAACCCAGGCATGGATAATTCAGTAATATTGTACTTTTTGCAAGAGGAATATACCTATCAAAGCAGTTGAAAAACATGAATTTATTTAATTTACAAATTAACTTTTACTATGAAAATGCCTCAGTTCTAACTGGTATTGAGTCTGTAATATTATTTCTGGTTAAACTGAGCAACTCAGCAAGGTTAGCAAAATTCGGCAGAAACTTTTCAATTTAAAACAATGTTTGAAAAAACTTCTTAAGTTTAAGGGTTATATTTTCATTATAAAAATAAACATGACTGGGCAATTGTGTCCAATTTACTGTTGATGCGCAATAAGCAGTGGCAGAAGCGAAATAAAAGTGTTTAGCCCAACAAGCATTATTTTTAAAATCTGTAAATGAGTAGTGTCAGTTTTCTGTTTAATATTAACAGAAAATATAGTAAAAATAAAAGTTTACTACAAATCAATTTAAAAAATAGATCATATGCTTTTTTACTTTACCATACGTAGTATAAGGTAAAGTATGTATAGTAATCATAAAAAAAAATCGAGGTCGGGATTTTGACGGATTTATACGTTTTGATTTTATTTTAGCGATGTATGTTTCACGGTTGCAACCGTGATGTGATGATGTCTGGGGTTGGGTGGGTGGTTGTGTATGCCACTATTTTTTTGTGGAGTTAGTTTTTTGGCATAATCGGGAAGGGGCAAGAGGTAGTTTACTTAACACCCCAAACCGAAAATATTTAATTTTTCGATTCGAATATACTTTTAACTTATATTCTTTATGTAATATATCCATAAAAATATCTGTTTCCATTGGGTATGGTAAAGTGGTGATTTTTATAATTTATCAAACAATATTTAAAAAAAATAAAAAATTATTGAATTTGCTCTTACATTTGGTAAGTTCCAACTTAATGCATCACAAAATATAGTGATGGGGTTGTCGCAAGAGAATGCAGCAAAACTGCCAATTGATGCTTTTTCGAATGCGGTAAATCAAATATTTTATTTTCCATGCCTGGTATATTCTAGGCCTATGTACAATAGTACAAATGACTCAATTGCTCTAATCCAAAATATCTCTGTGGGTGGGTATTCTAATTATTAAAACTTAACAAGTCTTCTCATTATTTATTACAAAAATGAGGCTATATAAGGTATAGATTCAGCTAGTTAACAAAATTCCCACATTTTGTTAACAAAACAAATTTCACACATTTTGTTAACAAAATAAATTTCCCACATTTTATTTTGTTAAGGAGAAAGAAGCAATTAAGAGTACATGTGTATGACATATTCTTTAGAATTATATTTTCTCAGTCTTGCTATTTTAAAGAGCTAGTTAAAACACTTGATAGTTTGTTTAGGTAAAACAACAATTTAAACACATTAATATCGATCAATAAATCAATAATTTTTTTATACATAAATGATATGATAAAATTCAATCAATTTTGTTAAAATAAAATTTATAACAAACTTATAACAAAAATATGTATTTACAATTTTAGTCCGCAAAGCGCAAAGTACAATTTGAAAATTTAATTTACCATCCCTGATATATACTTAAAAACATTAAATCAAGTTGATAAGAATACAACATCATCTGGTTTACCACAATTTGAATGTTCTCTTTATTAGTTCAGTGAGAATATTCATAGGAAACGGTAGAGGAAATTTCATACCAGCTGACTTAGTTTTTAATAAGTGGAAAAACAAAAGAACAAATAAATTATGGCTCAAAATATTTTGAGTAGATTGCGTCCAATAACATCAAGAGCTACTTTTGCTACCAAAGCAAGTGAACCAAAGTTTAACTGGCAAGATCCTTTAAATTTGGAATCACAACTTACTGATGATGAAATTTCCATACGAGATTCTTTCCGTAATTATTGTCAAACTACACTTTTGGCAAGAGTAATTAAAGCGAATCGTGAGGAATTGTTCGATAAAGCTATAATGCGAGAATTTGGAGAATTAGGAGCTCTAGGTTGTACTCTAAATGGTTACGGTTGTGCCGGTGTTTCAAATGTTGCCTATGGCCTTTTGACCCGCGAAGTTGAACGTGTCGACTCTGCTTATCGTTCGGCAATGAGCGTACAGAGTTCTTTAGTTATGGGTGCAATTTATGATTTTGGTACAGATAAACAAAAAGAAAAATATTTGCCACTTATGGCTCAAGGGAAATTAATTGGTGAGTTATTGTTATCTCTCAAATAGTTATTGAAAACTTGTAAACATAATTATCTCTAAAGATAAGCACTCACAAATAAGAAAATATAAAATGATAAGACTTCTGTTGTTCTTGTTGTTTTCAGGTGCTTTTG
This sequence comes from Phasia obesa, assembly GCA_949628195.1. NCBI lineage: Eukaryota > Metazoa > Arthropoda > Insecta > Diptera > Tachinidae > Phasia > Phasia obesa. The sequence goes on along the minus strand of OX451217.1, from coordinate 57,547,919 downwards.
GTCTAACCGAACCTAATCATGGCAGCGATCCCTCTGGTATGGAAACCAGAGCCAAATATGATAATAAAAGCAAGTGTTATATTTTAAATGGTTCAAAAACCTGGATCACTAATTCTCCTGTTGCTGATATTATTGTTGTTTGGGCAAAAGGAGAAGATGACAAAGTGCGCGGCTTCATTATCGATCGTGAACAATCAAGCAAAGGTTTAGCTACTCCCAAAATTGAAGGCAAATTTTCTTTAAGAGCTTCTGCTACTGGCATGATTCTTATGGACGATCTTCATGTGCCTGAAGATAATTTATTACCTAATATTGTTGGTTTTAGAGGTCCATTTAATTGTCTAAATAATGCTCGTTATGGTATTGCATGGGGAGCTTTAGGAGCTGCAGAGGCATGTGTTGAAATCGCCCGTCAATATACTCTTGATCGAAAACAATTTAAACGTCCCTTGGCTGCAAATCAATTAATACAGAAAAAGTTAGCCGATGCGTCTACTGATATCGCTCTAGGTCTACAAGCCTGTTTGCAAGTTGGTCGTCTAAAGGATAAAAAACTTCACGCACCTGAAATGATTTCAATGATTAAACGTAATAATGCTGGAAAGTCCTTGGAAATTGCTCGCATTATGCGTGACATGCTAGGTGGCAATGGTATTGCGGATGAATATCACATTATACGTCATGTCATGAACCTAGAATCTGTAAATACTTATGAAGGCACTCATGATATTCATGCTTTAATATTAGGTCGTGCCATTACCGGCATTTCTGCCTTTGCCAACTAAAAAATTCTATTTTTTTTTTTTTTTTTTTTTTTTTGAATTATAAGAAAACTTGCATTTATAGGGCCATATTCATAAAAAATATTTTTGGTTTATGAAACGTTTATTGAACAAATTTTGTATGAAAATTTGTTTCATAAACCTTTTATAAAACGAAAATATTTTTTATGAATTTGGCCCATAGACTTTAAATATCATGATTATTTAAAAATATTATATATATAGCTAGATACATACACATATATTCTGAATGTTCCCCATAAGCAACTCAACTAACTTTTAATGCAGTTTAAGCTAACTAATTTGCAGCCAGTGGTAGTGGATACTTGGGTAATTTTTTTAAGAAATAACTGACTTTTGGATGTTGTTAGTTAGACCTTAGACCTTGGGGGTTACTGCGTATTTCGATACGAAAGAAAAATCGTTAGAAACACAATGTAAAAGATATACAAATTGGAAAGTATGTTAGATCGGCCTAAGGTCTCTTAATAATAAAAACAATATTTCATCTTTTTATTATTTTTATTTTACTTTCCGATATTTCGGCTAACTTCGTTAACTATTTTCAAGGAAATTATACAAAAAATAATCAAAGCTTTTAAATTAGCAACCTGTCCACTTCGTCAACTAATTTGACCAAAAATTAAAAAAAAAATAAATTTGTTCATGATTGGCTTATTAAAGTCTCTTTAAAAACAACTTCCTAGGCTTTATAAATCTGGAATTAGAATATATTTTAGCCTCAAGTGCATATGCAAAATATTTTTCTATTTTTATAACTGTATAGCTAAAAAACTGTTAGAGATATATTTTTTTAATTATATTCGGATTCAGGGAGTCAAGGAATATAAATAAAAAAAGTTGCAATGAAATATGAAGTAATCATTTTGATATAACCCACCCACTAAATGTAAATATGTACATTACATACAGTATATATGTAAATTAGGGTGGAATGAAAAAATATTTTTTTCAAATTCAATATGTAATAGTGATAAATAGTTGTCAATTGTTAAGTCAATTGTAAATTTTGAACATGATTTGACTAGGGTTAAAGGTGCCTCAAAATGTATTGACATTTAGCAAATTTCAATACATTTGAATCTGCAAAAACTGTGTTCCAGAATTAAAAGGACCCATCTAATACATTAAATAAGTTTTAGTCAAAGAAAAATAGTTACAATATCACATCTACACATATCTTACTACAACAAGAAAAAAAGTAAATTACAAAAATATTTTTCATGTTTTAATACCTAAGTGCGATTATAATTAAATTAAGTTATAAAATGACGCTGGACAACAAGTGTTTGTGTTCTTTATTATTTTAGGCGTAGTCTTTATAAAATTAAAACAATAAACAAAAAACCATCAATAAAATAAAAAAATATAACTCTATAAGATTTAGAGACAAAAAGTTATGGTCAAGGCTTCTTCGGCATCTCAAGATGTGGATCTATTACAATAAAACTTTGTAGAATAACTTCTCATATAAAAAGACAAATTTAAATCACTATTAGAACGGGAAATACTAAATAATTTTTGGCTCTATACCAACGTGCCAGCGTAATGTACATATACAAAAAATGCATGTTGGTTAGTAAAAACTTCACAATCGAATTATTGCTTAGGTCCACTAAATGTTTCAATTATGTTAATGCCTCACAGACGGTGTTTTATCCTACCTATAAATTGTTTATCTATATAAATAAAATCATATTTAATAAATATCTAATAAAAAATAATGATTTCGTGACGATTAGTGATGACTTTACGGAATATACTCTTTAATATTCTCTAAATATTTTTATTATATTAGCACCTATTAGTTAGTAATTTATCTTCACTAAGGTCTAGCGTGCGCTGTAGTCTAGTGTATTTTTAGAAATTTTTCATATTTTTTAATTCACCTAATTTTCCTATATTTTTTAAATACTCAACTCATATTTCCATTTTTCTAATTTAATTTTAATAACTCACTGTGCCCGACACGTCGTAGGCATCCCGATAATATTTTCCATTCGATTTTGCTTTGAAATTAATCCACACCAAATTTTAAGACTCCTACTTTTATAGTACTTCAGTTATGGTATATGTATTTTTTTATATATTAAATTCAAAAAATATTGTAGACTTCTGTAAATAGTGTTTACAATTTCCCGAGATACTTAGGAGGAGGGATGTACCTCACAAAATTTTATTAAAATGCATCCAGTAGTTTTTACGAGATGTGACAGATCAGAATTCTAAAAACTGCTAAAGATATCTTAATGAAATTTCACAGAGGCAAAGTATAGGTGTCTGAGTGTTTTTTTAGAAATGTCATTAAAGTTTATTTTTAACCGCCTTCAAAAAAAGAAGGAGGTTATCAATTCGTCTGAATGTTGCTTTTTTATGTTTGTGCCCGCAGAGCTCAGTCATTTCCGAACCGATTTTGAAAATTTTTTCTTTATTAGAAAGGAAATGCTTACAGATTGGTCCCATTTTAAAAGACGTTCAGAATTTTGAAAATTAAAGGGTGTCCCCATACAACATACGTGTTTTTTACTTGTATTATGAACCATAAAGGGCACCCTTTTAAAATTTTAAAAAACTGCTTAATACTATAACAGAAATTAATAAAAAAATAAACTTAAAAATTAAAGGGTGTCCCCATATGTGACGTCAATTTAAATATATGAACCATTTGAACCATTGTAGACAATCACTTGAAAATTGGACAGAATGTCCAATATTTATAATCAAAAATTAAATATTTATAATTAGAAGTTAAAGGGTGTCCCAATAGTTACTGTAATTTGATGTATATTGCAAAACTTTTGAACCGTAACAGAGAGACGGTTGAAATATTCAAAGAACCTGTATATCTAAGTCCTTTATAACATCAAGTATATAATTTAAATTTGGAAACTAAAGGGTGTCCCCATAATTGATATAATTTTACCTATCTAGCCCTATCTTTTGAACCGTTATAGACAAACACTTGAAAATTATACAGAATCTCCACTACTATGTCCCGTATAATAACATTAATAAATATTTAAAATTTTAAAGGGTGTCCCAATAGTTGATGTAAATTGATGCATATGGCCAAACTTTTGAGCCGTTTTAGACAGACATTAGAATTTTACTAATAATCTGTCCTTTAAAATAAGTGTTTAATTTAAAATTGCACATTAAAGGGTGTCCCCTAGGTGATATTGTTTAAGCTATTTGGCCATATCTTTGGAACCGTTACGTTTTATTACTTTGTCAGTAATTATAAGTGTAAAAAAATAAAGGGTGTCCTCATATCTGACGTAATTTGTCGTATATGGCTTTATCTGCTTAAACGTTACGGATAGACATTTGAATGTACAGAACGTATATTACTATGTCCGTTAGAGCAACAAGTATAGCAGTATTTGATTTGAGTACTATTTCTTACACATTACTTTCTTTTAAATTTTTAGTTCAGAATTGATGCACATATATTTGTTTTGTGGTCGGTTTTTTTTTTGAAGAATTATGAACCCAAATGTTTTATTTAAATGTTTTAAATAAAACCTTGAAAATATCTATATATTTTGTGGGACAACCACTGTGCCGTGGTTTAAAAACTTCTTATTTTGGAAATAATTCCGGCAAATTTTCTTCAGTTATATTTAACAACCATTTATTTTGTGTAAAATGGTGTCATATTTTGTCAATTTTATTTTAACTTAATCTGCGGTTAAAGTTTATGTTATGTTAATCAAAACAAAAAACTTAAATGTACAATAAGTATTCAATGCAACAACCCATGCAATTCGTCGTATGAACTTACGGCTCTAAATATATATTTTTTATACAAATACTTACATATTTGATACCAGTAAGACTTTTCAAATACTATTTACCGTTAAATCTTAAAATAATATGTTAAAGTAACTTCTTGCATAATAAGAAGTATAAACTAATATAGATAAGAGGGCTTTTAAATGGAACAAAAAAAGTGTTATACTTTTTATTTTAGCACACGATGGTCTTTCTGAAATTATATTATAATCTATTTATCAAATTTACCTCTGATTCATATTGTTCAGCACGTCTTACTGCATGACCCAACTCAGTGTTGGTTTCGGATAGGAGTTTTTTAAGCTTGGAGTGTGATATTTTAAGTTCACTCAATTCCTGAAATAGGTAAAAACAAAATTTTATGAAAAAAACACAAATTTGCGGAAAAACTCAGAAAAGAACAACATCACTAAATAAATAAGAATATATACATATATTTTTCTAATACCAACCTTACTACGATCAGCCAACTCTTGTTGTAAAGCTCTATTTTCAGCATCAGTTGCTTGTAAAGGCCGACCTTTACGATCTGAACGCTCTTGAAAATCTCGCAATTCTGTACGCAATTTTTTATTATCACGTTCAAGAGCCAATTTTTCCGTTTCTAATCTTTCCCGTTTTCCCCATTCAGAGGCATTTTCAGCTTGTAAACGTTCCAACTCTGTACGTAATTCACTTAAACGACGTTCAAGATTTTCACGTGCAGCTATTTCTTCCTGCAAAGAATTGTTTATAATTCGCATTTCAGCGCGATGAGACTCTTGTAGGGTTAATAATTCACGAACTGCTTCCTGAAAATTTCAATATTTTATTATATTAAATATACAGTGACTCACAATTAATTTAATACAGTTTAAAATTTTCTAATTCAGAATCCATACGAGTGAAACTAACACAAATTTCTACCAAGACTGATTTGTTTTTCAAAGCACAAATCAGTCATTGCGAAAGCTTGGCTTACATATAAAGAAAATGTGCATTCGTCTCTGCTGGTGCCTGAAAATTAAATTTTCCCAATTTTTCTTTAATAATATCACCTAATTTGTAATTTAATTTATTCTTTCTTAGAGAGAATAATAACGAACTTCAGATTGATTTAAAATTTCATCTGTATGTAAAATAAATAGTTCGACTAATAAAAAAATTCAAATATTCAATATAAGATTATAATATATAATTTTATAATTTTTTTGTTGAAAGATTATCAGCTGTTTCTTGCTTTGACTTAAGAACGTTCTCAAAGTTTTGTTTTTAACATTTTCGCCCGCAACAGAACGGAACGTAACAGAAAAACTAACTCCATGTGCACATTTCAATTTATCAAAAATAGATCAGCTGTTTCGTAACAGCACGGAAAGTAAAAACTAATTCTACCTTTATTGTTATTTGAAATTTATGGCTCATCTTGGTGAGTATTATAAGGAAATACACACAAAATTCAGCCAAAAAAAAGACTGAAAGAAGGACCACAAAAGGAGTGGGAGAAAAAATTGTCTAGTTTGGCAAAAAAAAACTGACCGCATCCATTCCGATCAAATCACCTCAAATCTATGGTACACAATAACAATTATCATACCAAACATTCAATCTAATAATGACCAGTCGTAATGAAAATAAAACTCTTGGACCTTTAAATAAACAAATTTCTTATTTGAATTCCTGCTAGCATCAAATTAGCTGAGTTTCTGTATATCTTTATTTTTGTGTAGTATGTTTGTTGAATCTACCTGTTTTGCTGTTCGTAATTCTTCTTGACGTTCACGAACATCTTTTATTTCCAACGACAATTTTTCAATATTTTGATGTAAAACGTGTTTTTCGCTAAAAATAAATAATTATGAATTTTTTAAATAAATTAAAAGTCAATGTTTTATTCTTACTCTCTTTCCGCTTGTACGGTTTTTTGAGCTTCATCAAGGCGCAATTGCAGCATCGATATTTTTTGCAATAAATAATCTTCATCAAATTCATCCTTCGACAATTGTTGAATTAAGCGCTTCTCCTCAGCGGTAACTTCATCTGCAATAAAAGAACATATTTCAAAAATATTGTCTAAAACAAATAAACGTTTATGAATCGATAAAAAGTTGATGATAGAAAGGTTTGTAACAAATTTGTGACAAATATTTGGCCGTAGTATAGATAATAAGAAAAATTTAAAAACAAGTTATGTAAAGGCATATAGCTTTTAATACTTTAAATATAAAGTTATTTAAATAAAATATTTTCCTAATCTACAGGCGACAATTTAATACAAACGATTTATATTTTTTGTCTTGTATTGTGACGTCATATTTTATATACAGTGCCGGTCAAAAAAATAGCACCAACGACAAGATGTAGTTTCATTGCAACGGAAAAATAAATGGTAGATGAGTCCGGAATTATATTATTTGGAAGCAAGGGATCACGTTCTACGTAAGAAGACCCCTAAACGCAGAATTCAACCCAAAATTTAAAACTAAAACCATAAAACACGGTGGATCTGGTATGGGGTACTTTTTCTTACTATAGTGTAGGACTTACAAAACCACAATAAGAACATTTATGTTGGTATACTCGGGGATGTAATGCTTCCTTATGCTTCTGAAGAAATGCCATTGGTGTGGATTTTCCAGCAAGATAATAACCCGAAGCACACAAGCAAGCTTGCGACAAAGTGGTTTCGGGACAATAAAGTCAATGTGATGGAATGGCCCGCTCAGAGCCCAGAGCAATTAAGAGTTTGTGGACAGATATAAAAAACAGTGTCTCAAATGCAACCAACTAACAACAAAAAGCTTTGGACAGCTGTCAAGGAAATCTATAATAAAATTACAAACGAAAGTTGCCAAAATCTTGTAAATTCGATGCCAAAACATTGTGCAGACGTTATTACAAATAAAGGACATGCAAGGTATTAATTAGAATATACAAATCACGATCAACGTAATAAATGCATCCTTTATATTTTTTTTTTAATTTTTTCTTAATTTAGTGAAGTGCTTTTTTTTTTTTGACTGAACTTTTTCAAGATTTTTTAAATAAAGTATAAATTTCAAAATAAAATAATTAGCAAAAATTAAATTTATTATTTTATGTAGTTATACAGTTTCCTAAGCGTCTTATGACAAATTTTGAAATATGTATATCAATTTAACCTATGGAAAAATATGTATCGGATACATATTTTCTTAGGCTTGGTGTTATTTTTTTGACCGCAGCTGTACATACATATGTACATCGGGGGGATACTTAAGCAGACCACTAATTTTACCTTAGCGACGTCCTCCTTCCATAATGATTTCTGTGCACTGATTGGTAATTTACCTCTACCTTACTTTCATTTAGTCTCGCAGTCAACTGCCTTTATTCGCGACTGTAGCTATTTCGGACTATAGACTCGAACTGTCGATCCTTTTCATTATTACAGTCATTCGTAATTGCTAACATTTGTCTAATGATAAGGTTCCCCATAGCATCCATATTTAAAATGTGTCCACTGAATATTTTATTTTTGACCTTCCTTCCGAGGGGCTATTTTCTCAGAAGTCCCTTCAGAGCGTTAATTGTAATTCCCTTCAGCTAAAACTAACAAAAAGAAAAAGAGAGACCTGAATGCATTCTGCTACCTATCAATCACCCACCCGATTTTCTTGATGAAGCCTACGACATCCATGAGTTTGCATCGAGAGATGTCATCTATCCCATCAATAAATCTTTCGCCTAACCATCTAAGTCTGCGGTTTTGTAATACCGGGCAGTGACACAAAATTTGCTTTACAGTTTCCAACTCCTCTTTGTCCTCGTCTATCCTCCAGAAATCCGATGTATCCGCGACACATCTACTGGTTCTTGCACTAATGGTGCAATGACAAATGATCACACCTAGCACAACTCTTCGAACTTTTCTGTCCAAACCCAGTCTGGAACGAATTGCCCGTTAGGTCCTCCAATTCTCTCTATCTTCCCATGACTGATAAGTTCTCCTTACTACCCCATCGGATATAGGCCTATAATAGTGACTCATCGGTGGCTTCACCGATTCTACTCTATCTAAGTTAGTTTCCTCTGAGCCTAATCGTTCGAGTTCGTCACCAATTTCTTTGCCCATAAAATTTCAATGACCCGGAACCCAAAACAATCTAACGATATACTAGTCCGAATGAACATCGATAGCCTTTTTACGCTCGCCAACCATCCTTGATTTGACGCTTGTTTAATCGCAAAATATGGCCATAAAATCAATTTCAGTGAAGTTATAAGTTAATAGCATGCTATTAATTAAAAATTAAATGAAAACTTTTTTATTTTAATACTAGCTGGGCCTGCCACTTCGTGATCGTCCTTGCAATATTTTGTTCGATTTTGCTTTGAAAGCAATCCACACCAAAAAGATTTACTTTTTTAGTGCCGCCTTAAACTAAACTTCAGTTTTGGTTATGGTTATGTATGCGCCATCTCTTAGTGGTAAGTGCTTCGGTTATGGTTTATATATTTACTTTACTACTAAAATAACAGCGTACTTTCACTGCTTTTTCTCCATTTTCTCTTGGAAATAAGATATTTTTGCGGAAGAAAGTATCCTATATTGGAATCAGGATACCAAGGTAACTCAGAATTTTGTTAAAATCCATCCTGTAATTTTTACGTGATACGAAAGCAAAATAAAAGCCAAAGACAGACGTACAGACATACAGAAGGAAATGAGTTACTATTTTATTATATATATAGAATATAATAAACATTTTTAATTTTTTACATTTTTGCTTTATTTTATACATGTTTATTATTTTCACAAACCTTTTTACCGAAGACATTAACCACATTGAGTTAGTTGATTCAAATATTAGATTTGTGTGTTGAATTTTATTAACATTATCGATAAACAGTCAACATTGTTAGGGAATACCAAATTAGCATTGACATTGTTTTAAAGTGTTGTCTTTAATTTTTCGATTTTTTTAATATTAAATTTGTGCAAAAGCGTTATTCTAATCCAGAGTTTATTTTAAATACGTTGTCAGCACTAAAAGCTTTAGCGAAAAAATTTGCAACCATATTACGAGGTCGTTACATACTTGGAGTGAAGCACGAATGTGACAGCAAAGCATGAATATTGGGCTGCATGGAAACGTGCTATTACGCTGCCTTTACCTAGTGTCTATACCTGACAACAATTTGCTTCATATAAAAAAACCCAGTATTAAAAAAACCTTTTTTAATTCTGTTTTTTTTTTTTTTTATATGAAGTTTGACTTTTAGAAAGATAAATTTTTATCAGGTATAAACACTACGTTACACATGAAATTAAAGACCAGTATTCACTATCCTACACAATCGTACGATTCAATTACAAAAAAATCTGACAAAATTCTGTCCTACTCAAGAAATATTTTCAAAATAGCGTTGTAGATGCCACACTATCATACAAAAAAGATTTTGAAACTGATCGCATGGAAAAATACTATTACTGCTTTTACATTTGGACAGAAAATGTGCAGGCAGATGAGATTTTTATAGATAGTAATACAATACACACTCTACCGCTTCAACCCCTTGCCAGCAAATCTCGTCTGTCTGCCCATTTTCCAAATGTAAAAGTAGTGTATTTTATACAGACCTGTCAAAAACTCTGTCACACACATACATATCTAATCCACACTATCATACTTTTTTAGCACACATACTGTTTTTTACAGATCGTACGACTTAGTATGATAGTGAACCGTGGCCTTAATAGCATAAAAGTTTTGTATAGGTTTATCTACGAAAATGGCGGAGAAATATACGAAAATCTTGCGATTTGCATGCATGTTGACACATGCAATTATTGACACATTTCAAAAATGTCGTCGAAGCGAAAGGTTTCAAAAATTGCTCATCTGTTTTCTTTACTTATTTATAAATCAAAGTTGCCAACAGTGTTAAATATTTGTAAATTCTAAAATAACACCAACAGTCTTGTTAGTGAATATTTGAAAAGAAAAGATTACTATAATTTTTAAATACTCAAAAAAATATGTTATATATATACTATAATTATTTTTTATCCATTTAATCCTGCTTTTTAAAAAAAAACTTTTCTGGCAACTCTGTTTTTTTTTTTTTTTTTTTTAATTTAAAATAGCTTGCAGTAACGCTGCCATTACACATGCAAGTAATTGCATACAAGTTTTATATAGGTATTATTTACGAAAATGGAGAAGAATTATTCGAAAATCTTGCAATTTGCCTGCATGTTTACACATGCCTTTTAAAAGTTAATTTTAAAAATGTCGCCGAAGCAAAAGGTTTAAAAAATTGCTCATCTGTTTTCTTTACTTATTTATAAATCAAAGTTACCAACAGTATTTCATTCATACATTTGTAGTAACACAGTACGGAACAAATCCTGTTTATCGAAACTTCTCGAATCAGAAAAAAATATCCAGGGTGATAGAGATTTTAAAGTAAGAAAAACATATGAAGTGAAAAAATTGACAGTCGCCTACATTTTCCGAGTTATGGGCCTGTAAATTTTTCATATGAAACTGTGATTTTGCGCTCCATTTTTAAACATATTAGTTCAATATGGTTATCAAATAAAAGCTTTTGAAAACATCTTTTCGGTGGTGCTAAAATTAAAAAAAAATAACCCAATTCAAAACAATTTCTGATATTATTTTTATTTGAAATGTTCAGAGACCCATAATTCGGAAAATTTGGGCGACCGCCAATTTTTTTACTTTATATTCTTTTCTTATTTTTCACCTTGAATTTTTATTGTTTTTTTTTTTTAAAAGCTTCTCTAAACTAGATTTAAGCCCAGTACACATCAACAAATATTAATTGTTCTTTTCTTCTAAAATCTAAGTTATAAAATAAAACCAACTAGTTTTTAGTGAATATTTGAAGAAAAAGATTACTTTTATTTTTAAATACGCAAAAAATACGTTAAAACTTTAATTATTTTATATTCATTTCTGCTTTTTAAATAAAACTTTTATGATAACTCTGTTTATCTCTTTGACATTTAACTGCAAGCATTTTCAAAAATCACTTCCTGGAAAAATCTCTTACTAACTTAGCTACAAGTTCCAAAAATGTGAGTGTGTTAGTAAAAACTTGAGTGTATTGTGTTTTTCGAACTTGTACTTGTAAAAAACTGAGTATATTGTATTTTTCGAACTTACACTTGCATGATTGCGAATCATACCGTTAACACGACACATATGCACGTGCTTCGTTTTGTTTGGATTTTAAAGTTTATTACACGGTTTTCTTTTTTACCATTTGATATATTGTTGTTTATGTTTTATTTATCTACTAGCTATGCCCGCCACTTCGTAAGCGTCCTGATAATATTCTACCTATTGTAAGACTTACTTTTAAAGAGTAGCACATATAAGTGAAAAATGCAACTAAACTAAGAAGAAACTAACAATAACAGAATTTTATATCCATATACTCAAGTCGTAGGATTCCTAACAAATTTTATTTATTTTTTTTATTTATTTATTTATTAGTAACATAATATAATTATATCTACTAATTTAATAGAAAAAGAGGAGTGCTAGCAGCTAAGGCTTTCGACTCCGTCGTTTACAAATAATTAAATTTTGTTAATCATGTTAGTTTTTAATAAGTATTTATAGATTAGCCTAATGTTTGTATCACATATAATTTTTAGGAGATCAGTTGGCAGATTAGATCCGAAGATGTTAGATCGGATATTGTTGTAGCAAATACATTCGTCTAGGATGTGAAGAACATCTAATTTCTTGTCACACGTTGTGCAGTGTGGGGGAGCTGTTTTTTCGAAGAGGTGTTTATGGGAAAATTTGCAGTGACCCAATCTCAGGCGAATGTATGTGTTGGTTTCTTTCTTAGGTGTTGTTTTTGGGTAGATCGGTTTATCCCCCAGTGGATTAAAGGTTTTGTAGCTGTGTTGATAAGTTGACCATTGTTCAGTTTTAAGGCCTTTAAGATGGATAGAGGTGACATTAAGGATATCGCGTACTTCCCAAGTTGGGTACTTTATCAGTGGTCTTCTACTGGCTTCTTCTGCGGCTAGATCAGCATTTTCATTACCGGGTATACCAACGTGGGATGGGACCCACATTATTTTGATTTTATGAGAAAGTTGAATACAAATATTTCGTATCCTGTTAATGAGTTCTGAGTCATAATGAGGATTTAGCAGGGCTTGAATGGACGAGAGACTATCTGTACAAATAACAAATTTTGTTTCTGTATTAGAGGCATAATCAACTGCAGCGAATAGTGCGAAAGCTTCGGCAGTGAAGTTGGAGCAATAGCTGTCTATAAAACCGTTGCATATAAGAAATCCGTTATCATTGACTAAAGCAAATGTAGTGTTGTGGTTAGTTTTTGAGCCATCCGTATACAAAAGACTAGAATTTTGACGTAGCTGGTTTGCAATGTTGTGAAACATTTGTTGATAGACAACAGCAGGGGTTGAGTGTTTCGGTAGTTCTGCTAATGTTAGAATGAAAGATGATTTATTCAAGAGCCATGGAGGTTCAGTTGGTTGCTTTATTAAAACTGGCTGAATATTTATATTAAGATATTGTAAACAATTTAACGATTTGACGATTAAAGATGGAAGTTTCGGTATCCTTACACACTTTTTAGCTTTTATGACTTCTTTGTAAATAATTTGATTGCGGCAGATAAACAGTTTTGGTAATAATTTAAATGTAAGATGGGTAGTTCGGTTTTTTATAGAAGGCATTCCAGATTCTGCTAGGATATTCCTGATGGGTGTAGTTCTAAAGGCCCCAATACTACGTCTTATTGCGGCATGATATGGACCCTGAATAAGTTTAATGTGTGAAGGAGCGCACCAGCCATAGATGGGAAGAGCGTAGTCGATTTTAGATAGTAATATAGAACGTGTTATATTAATCATAGTAGAAACGTGTATCATAAAGTGTTTGGATGTTAGGTATTTTATGATGTTTAACCTGGAGTTGAGATTATTTCTCAATGATATACACTGTTCCTTAAAAGTAAAACTCTTATCGAAAATAACGCCGAGTATGCGAAGTTTATCAACTGTTTTTATTTGTTTGTTGTTGTACTGAATGTTAACGCCATTACAGTTGTGTTTGCGGCAAATGTGCAAGATGCTACATTTTTCGATAGATAATTTTGCTCCAGATATTAAACTCCAGTCATCAATTTTTTTTAAGGTTTCAGAAAATATTTCTTTAGCCTTATTATTGTCTTTGATTTTAGTAAATATAATGGCATCGTCGGCGTATATAGCGTGTTCTAAATTGTTAACACTTGATATAATATTGCTAAATTGATTAAATGCAATAAGAAATAGTACTACAGACAGGGGAGACCCCTGTGGAATTCCATTATGAAGAGGTAGAGTACTAGAAAAGGCATTGTTGGCCTTGACTATGATTTTTCGGTTACTCAGGAAATTTTTAACAAAGGAGTAAATATGCATTCCAACTTTCCATTTATGAAGTTGCTGCAGTATGGTATGAGAGCCAACTCTATCGAAAGCCTTTTCGAAATCGGTCGATAATATGCTTATATGGTTTTTGGTCGATAAGGTTTTAGCTATGGAATGTTGTAGATATAGAAGGACATCATCTGTTCCCTGTTTTTTCATAAATGCCACTTGATTTGGTGAGATAAAATTGTTTGTTTTAAGAAACCACATTAAGCGCCGGGCAATTATTTTTTCCAAAACTTTACTAATGCAGGGCAAAAGGGATATTGGTCTGTATCCTAGAACTGAGTTTTGTTTATTGCTGGATTTTAATATTGGAACTACCACTGAAGTTTTCCATATTTGTGGATAAATATTAGAGAAGAAAATGTCGTTAAACAGGGAAAGTATATGTTTCTTAAACGATGGGGAAAGGTTTTTTAGCATAGCATACGAAATACGGTCATATCCCGGTGTTTTGCCTTTCGAAGAATTCAACGCGTTTTCTAGTTCAACAGGGTTAAGTGGGGTTTCGATTTTTCTGGCATATTTATTGCAATTATGTGGACGATAATTCCAGTTAAGAGTATATGTTTTATCCTGTTGAAATTTGAGAGGGAAATTTTTGTCTTCAGATTGATCAGACCAGTGATTTGCAAAACAATTTGCTATATCAGCTGGGAATGTGATTATATTTGATCCAGACTGCAAATGGTTTATATTGTTGACACGTTTTCCGCCTGTGATACGCAATATATCACTCCAAATTCGTTTAGATGATGAATTAGGGTTAATGCTGGATGTGAATTTTTGTAGGCAAATTGCTTTACTTTCCCGAACGGCCCTTCTGAATATGGCGTTGTGTTTTTTATAAAGAACTAAGTTATTTTCGGTTCTTAAGCGTTTAAAGTTGTGCCACAAAGCTTGTTTCTTATTACGTAGATACTCTAAATTTGGATTCCACCATACGTAACGGGGACTGAATACTTTTCCTTTTGTTTGTGGTATACTGACGTTTGCAGCAAATCTTATGCTTTTTGTTATTGAAGCTGCAGTTTGATTAACATTGCTCGATAACTTTCTTTTGCTTAAATGTTCATCGCACAATTTTCGGAATAAGGTCCAATTTGCGAAATCTGTTTTAAATTTAGGCATGAATTTTGTTTTTGTGTTGGATAAGTTTTTGCAGATTTTAATTAAAATAGGGTAGTGATCACTACCATGTAAGTTAGTGAGAGTTTCCCATGTACAAATGGGAGCTATTTGTGAGGAACACATTGTTAGATCAACGTTGGAAAAAGTATTATGAGTAGTAAAATGAGTTGGTGACCCGTCATTAAGGAGAATTAAATCTTCATTCAGAATGAAGTCTTCTATTATTTTGCCACTATTGTTAGTTTTAGCAGAGCCCCACAGAGTACACCATGAGTTAAAATCTCCTGTTAAAATGACAGGAGTATTGCTATGTCTAACTATATTTTTTAGATTGCGTTCTGAAAAGGTTTGTTGTGGAGGTATATAAGTGCAAAATACCGTGAGTTTGATGCCGATGTTTATTTCAACAGCAATCGAGGATAATGTGAAGTCAGAGTAAATAAAATTATGAGGGATTGATTTTTTTACTAGTATTCCTATTCCTTGTTTTGATGTTGTATTTTCTTTTAAATTATGAAAGAAACCGTTGTATTGATTTGGTAAAATAAAATTATTGTGTTGATAGGGTAAGTGAGTCTCCTGGATACTTATAATGTCTGGGTTATGGTCCTGTATTAAGAGTTGGAGTTCGTGGTAGTTGTTTTTGAAACCATTAATATTCCACTGTAAAATTTTTATATCCATGTTGAAAATAGGGTATAGATTATTCATCTTCTACAAACATTATTTCGTCTGCTATATCTTCTTCATTATTTTTATGAGTTGTAGCTTTAGGCAGCAATAGATTTTTATTAACATTTAAATTGAGTGTTTCATTTGTTTTTCTTTGTGTATTCTTTGTGGTATCATTTGCAAAATTCTTTGCTTTAGATCTTGTAAGAATAGTATTGTTGTTTATTGTTGATGTTTTTGGGGCTTTGAGATCTTGTGTAATTGATTTTATTTGTGTAACAACTGAGCTGTTGTTAATCTTGGATGAGTTGTTGTTATTTTTGGATGGCGATTCTACTTTATAGTTGGTTTGTGTGGTTGTAGATGGTGCATTAGTTTTAATAATTTTTTGTTCTGTGTTTGTTTTTTGTGTTTCAGTATTACTGACTTGTTTTGTGTTTGGATTTAAAATTGGTTTATTATTTGAGTTGTTGGTGACATCAGAGAATGTCAGAGTTAAAGGTGTTGTTGCTTTTTGAGTTTGGTATTTTTCTTTTGCTACTTTAAAAGAACATTTTTCTTTTGTTTTTATTTTTAATATTTCTTTCTGCTGTTTAAAAACCTTACATTCCAATGATTTTGATGGGTGATCTTCGGAACAGTTAACGCAAAAAGTGCGTGTGCAGGAAGAGGGTTGGTGAGGCGGTAATGCACAATTGTTACATAGAGCTTCATTCTTACACCATTTTTTCGTGTGTCCTAACAGTTGGCAATTTTTGCAGCGCATTGGGTTGGGGTAGTAGGGTCTGATTTTAACTCGATGCCAAGAAATATCTAGTTTCTCAGGGGTGGAGTATCTGTCGAAAGTCAGAAGAATAACGCCACAGGGCGTTAGTGTGTCTTCCGAGTTTTTCTTTAGGTACTTATAAACCTCAATAACGCCTTGAGAGCTAAGTTCAGCTACTATTTCAGCCTCCGAAACCTTGTTAAGGTAGGGCGCATAAATGGTACCTTTGGATAAATTTAATTTGTTGTGATATTCGCATTTTATATTGCAGATCCCTGGAAGGGATTTGGTTGTTATTAATTTCTCAGCACTTATCTTGTTGCTAACGAGTATTAGAAGATTGCCATCTCTAAGCTCAGAAACAGAAATAATGTCGGAGCAAATTAGTTTTAACGACTTATAAACTGAGAAACAAGAGTAATCTTGGAGCGTTTTCTCGCTGTTAATTGCTGATATCACTACATATTTCGGATCGGATTTTTTTATTTCTGGGAGATCGGGAAATATTTCTAAATTGTTTTGAATTGTTCGTTTCTTCTTCGCGCGGGGGCCATCCGCTAAAATGGAGAAGCGGTTGTCCCCCAAAAGGGGCGGACCGGGCATACTTAAAAAAGAAACCAGTTACCAAAAATTTAACGACACTACCGGACGAATATTTTTTTTGTTTACTGTAGTTAATTTAAAAAAAATAATAAATGAAGAAAAAAGATTATCAACACTTGGGTAAAAAGTCAACCGTATTCCGCAAAGGTTAGTCGATGACTGCTAACAAATTTTAAAAATTAATGCTAACAACAAAATGTAATCGCGTAATTACCTAAGTATGTATTTCACAAAATAACATAACATGTACGCGACTTAAAACAAATATGTACAAATTTTAATCAATTGGCCATTTGGCAGTAAGTAATACATATTAGCGCCATCTGTGTTCAAATATCAAAATTTAAGGGTGCCGTGTCGTACTAAGTACTCTGTATTTTAAAATATACAACTTTCAAAAATTAAAGGTGCCGAGCTGTACTAAGCAGTACTTTTATACCAGAAAGCGTAATTTCACTGTTTTTCTCCAATTTCTCTTGAAAATAAGATATATTTGCGGAAAAAAGTATCCTATATTGAGACCAGGATACTGAGGTACCTCTCCAAAAAATTTTGTTAAAATCCATCGAGTAGTTTTTACGTGATGCGAACGTAAATGAAAAGCAGACAGACAGACGGAAGTTAGTTACTATTTTATTATATGTATAGATTTTAAGTTATATTTTTATTATTTGCTTAGTTATTTATATTTAAACATCACTTTTATTTTTATTTTTTTCTTTGTTTATAATATTCGTTCTCAAAATTTAATATGGCTAACCCCGTTGATGCAAATATGATTTATTATCGGTTCTTGTAAGCTTTGGAAAAGTCCAGATTATTGAATTTGCACCAAATGCACTTTTGTATTTGCAGATATAATAGTTATATACTCTGCTCTGTTAAGTAGAGAGTAATACTAAATTAGTGAAAACCCCGCAAACTCGAACCAATATCTTGTTTGTAAAATAGCCAGAGCGGTGAAAGCGAGTGGTAGCCCAATAATAAAGGCGTCAACGCAAATACGCACCAAATAGATGTTCTTTACCCACTTTCAAACAGACGAGAGGTTTTAGATACAACCGCTACCTTATCGTTTCCATAGCAGAAGAAGCAACGTATTCAAAGATTCAACTGGTAAGTCTTGTAAACCATTGGTGTAACGTACAAAACGCATGCCAGCATGGTGGTTCTTAGAAATAGCTGAATTTCAAAAGATTTGCTGTAAGATTTTCAACGAAACTAAAAGGAATAAATGAATAAATTTAAAAATCAGGTCAGAAACACTAAACGTAAATCATTTAAAAATTTCTGCAGTGGCATTGAAAGCAGTCTGATACAAGCAGACTGCATAAAATATTCGCCAAATAAGTGACTATTCCATGCACAAGAGTCACTGGAAGTGCTGTACAATCCTATTAAAATGAACCGAGCACCGAATACCGTTAATATAGATACGGGCACTGGGCATTCAAGAGCTTCCATCCTTTTAAGTCTGTGGGCCCGGACGGTCTCCATAGATGAATTTGGAATTAAAATGTGTTTCAGGCTCCCAATTGACTGAAATGTCTTACAAGCTGAAACTAGTTTTCCTTTAGAAATTTTACATACCTATATACACATATGTATATGCCTTTATTTTTCAGACGTATTTTTACCTATTCGCAATTATTAGTCTTTATTTGACATGCATTTAAAAATTTTTTATGTACTCACCCAATTCAGATGAATTTTTATGTACTGCACCTTTTAAAACATATTCCTCAATGTCGAGATCTTTTAGCTCGCCACCAGCTACTGTCTTGGTGACTAATCCATCTTCGCTGTTTACATTTTTTAAACCATCTGAAGAAATGTCAGGAGAACAATTAGCATCTCTACTATTCGCCTCATTTTCGTCGCCAGTATCAGCCATTCTAAATTCAATAATAACAAACAAAAATTCATTGAGTAATTAATTGCTATATTATTTACCCAGTTTTGTGAAATTGTCCTGCATGTTTCATCATTAGAGAGTGCACTTTTTCCATTTCTTTTTTCAATTGCGATATTTGCATTTCAAGGTCATTTTTTTCTCTTTTGTAGGAGTTAGCTTCTTTCATAGCCATCTCAAGATTTACTCTAAGCTGTTTCGATTCTTCTCTGGCTTTATTACGTTCGTTACGCACCTACGTATGTGTACAACAAATTGTTAGAAAAAAACATAATAGTCAAACAACTTATTTTAACGAATTTAAATCGTTAGTAACCAAACATAACAACGCCGGTCGCCGGGTATATATCAAGTTAAACTCACCTTACTCCATTTCTCCCGCCAGTTAGCAGTGCAATCTGACCACCACTTCATTGTTTTCTCCATTTGGGCTGCTCTGGCCCGTGCTTCCTCCAATTCTCTTTGACGTTGAGACTGCATTGAAAAATTCGGTTATATTTGTAAACTTTCTCAAAAGTTTTTTTAATTACCTCACGTGCCTCCCATTCTGTGTCGCCTGCACCATATCTTCCAGTAATTGTATTATTAATAATACCTACTCCAACTGCTGTGTGGTCTATCAGTTCACGCCTACTGACGCCTCCAGTACCAGCAGTACTTTGAGACATTTTGCTATTGTCAAGATGATGATTGTATACAGAAAACCTTACATTAAAAATACCATTTGGGAAATTGTTTAATAATTTAACTTTAACTCAACTATTTAAAACATTTGTAAACTTTTTACATAAATTATTTTTTCTATAAAACCTCTACTTCTAGTTTTTGTTTACTATACAAAAAAGTAATGTTGTTTTATTTAGTATTGACACAGTGTTGCTTTCGAAAGTCATTTACTTGAAATAAAACTTCGTTAAGTTGAACCGTCTACATTAGCTATCAACTTTTTGTCTATACTTGATACATAAAAAGTAACACGGAGTCTTGACGAGGCAATGTTTTGTTTGCACATGAACAAAGCGTCGCACAGTAAACTGTCTAGTGGAAAAAAATCGAAAAAATAAACTTTTGAATTTATCAATAAAATACATATGCGATGAAAGCTGAGACTCCCACGATTATAGAGGTGGTTTGTTTTTTCATGTGCGTTACACCTATAAAAAGTTACACGTCTTTAAGTCGAATTATTTTAATAATTTTTTCATAATTTTTAAGTAACAAAATATGGGTTTGGAAAAATAAATCTCAAAAATTCATTTTTCAATTAAAATATATGCAAATTTATTTGTTTTATTCAGAAATGTAGCGGAAACAATGAAAAATCCTAAAAATCAAATATTTATAACACTGTAAAAAAATTATGAAGTTTTAGCCAAAATATGTACTTTAAAAAAAAAAAATAGTCAGCTTCGATGGACGCGAAAAAATAGGCACATCAAAAAACTATACTTCAATCTGTAAGCATTTCCTTTCTAATAAAGAAAAATTTTTAAAATCGGTTCAGAAATGACTGAGTTCTGCAGGCACAAACATAAAAAAAGCAACATTCAGACGAATAGATAACCTCCTTCTTTTTTTGAAGTCGGTTAAAAAATAAACTAAACCAAAACAACTATTACAACTATTGATATCTAAAACAATAACTGTTATCAGAAAAATTCGTTTTATGTTCCTTAGGACCACATAAAACATTACAGGAAGTCGATTGCCAATTACTAAGTAATGAAGATTACACCCCGTCTTTACTAACCGTCAATTTGAACAAAACATAAACATGACGCCGGCAGAACAACGTTATTAATTTGTTCATGTTGTGTTAGGTGCCGAATACGTGTTCATGTCCATATTGTGATTGACCAAAATTTTCTGCTTTTCATCAATCTTGTTTGAATGCTTATACAAGTATTATCACAGTTAAACAATAGATGGAGCTGTTTGAAGATAATAATGTCAAACTAAGGTACAACAACACCGTCATTGTCATGTTGTAAAAGAGGGGTTATAACCCCTCTTTAACTTCATATAAAGAAACCAGTATTAAAAATAACATTATTGTTTATATGAAATTTACCTTATGTTAAGACATATGGCTAAACTCTTGTGTTCATTTGCTATCAACATGTCTTAACAAATGTCAAATTTCATATAAAAAACAGTATTAAAAATAATGCTTTTTTTATATGAAGTTTGACTTTTGTTAATGGAGACGGGGGTAATGTAGGCGGGGATAATGTAGGCGGGGTAACAATTGTTTCAACAACCATGTTAGATTTATGTTAGGTTAAGATGGGTTGTGCTAGAAATGGCACATTCACCCGGAGACCCGGAGGGTCCATTGGGATTTCCTTCAGCTAAATAAAAAATTAAGAAAAAGAACCATGTTAAGACGTATGTACGTTTGTATATAAAAACAACAATGTTCTTAATATTGAGCCTTGTAGCACACCAAAACCATTCACTTTTACACTTCAACGTTATTTACTTTTGTTATCTGTCTACGTGTAAGATATGTTTAAAACCATTTTATTTCATTATTTTTTTCTCTCAAATACACTTTTGAAATCTAGAAATAATGCCAGCACTTTACAGTCCTGTTTTATAAATTTCCATCTGTTTATCACATAGTTACTTGTTGTTTCTCATGAGTAGTTTATTCTAACGCCTGATTGGTACTTCGATAGCAGATTGTGTTGCGCTAAATATTCTTATAGTTGGGTTTTTACTACCTTTTCAATAATTTTTTCACCTTTTAAGAGTATTGATCAGATGGTATTCTTTACATTTCTCTACATTGGTCTTTTGAAGGCAAGTGTAATCATCGATTTTTTCCAGCTCTCTGGGAAAAATTTAGTTTGTAACGATTTATTTATAAGTAAAATATCACCAGCTGTGTCTCAATTATCTAATATAATGTTATTTTATATTCTTTTGTAGTCCTGATTTCTTTTCAAATTTGTACATATAATTTTTAATTCTAGTAAAGATATTGCACGGAAACTGAACTTATAGTTTATAACAGGTACTTTGTTTTCATATTTCTCAGTGACAATGGAGTTACGTATTTTTTTAATATTTGTTAAAATTTTGAGCAATTTCTTAATTGTTATTATATTCTATGTTTCAAAATATCACACTTTTCATCACATTTTTGGTTTTTTTTTTTTTTTTTTTTTTTTTTTTTAATAAAAGTCTTTATTTACAAGTTTAAAATATAAAAGGTACAGAGGTATGAGATTTTACTATAAGTACTACAACAATAAGAGTCTTATAATTAAATTTACAAAACTAATAACAATAAATATACATCCTTAAGGAAAATAGCTCAAAAAACCTTTTTGATCTCTATGGAAGTTATAAAGAAATTTGTTTGGATAATCACTAATACATTCATTCTTAACGAACGAATCTTAGTGATTACCTTGTAAATTCCTTAAGGTGTGTTTACATTGAGTGTACAAGTCATATGTACTGTCAAAATTGCTATCCATATGGAATTTCATGCGTATGTCAAAATTAGTGTTTTACACATGGTTTATAAATTTTGTGTTCAAACATACACATGTTACGTACATATGACATAACCTCCTGTTATTAAAAACAAAAATCAAATATTAAAAACAGCTGCTCTTCAAAGTTTGGTTTAGATGGATTATTTTTTAAAATTATTAGTCTATATAATAAAACTAATAATATTAGCTTTATTGGGACTTGCTGTAATAAGTTATTAGCTAATTTTGCATATTTTTGCCGCCATTTCATTTTATTAGAAACCCGCTAGTGATGTCAACTATGCAAAGAACTACCATTTTGTGTTATCATTTGGGAGCTTCTATAACAGTACAGAATTCAATTTGTAAGAAAGAAATTATATAAAAACAAAAAATAATTATAATAAATAATACAATAAGTATTAATTAATATCATTTGAACTATATCAGCAACAATTAAATGAATAATTTTGTTGATGTTAATGTCAATTTATTTTCGCTCTTTTTTATTAGGAATAAAATATTTGTTATCCTAATTCTTATGACAATAGAAAAGAAATAAATTTCTTTAAGAAGCCGTTGCTTTTGAAAATGAAAGAAAGAACTCCATTTTATTTTATTTAATGATTTGCATTTGAATGGCGTTAAAAAAATCACAAGCCGTAATAGACTTATTATTTTGTGGTCTTATTGCATGTAAGTTTAATAAGGTTTTGGTATGCGCCAATGTAGTTGTCTCATTTCACAAAGGCAATGTTTGATGAAAACGTTGATATTCTTTTACTGGAATGTAATTATAATACCAACAAATTTAATAGTTTATTTACTTACATATGTATATACATATTTTATTTCAATATCATTTCATTCTTCTTTGGTACAGCAAAACAAAAAACCAAAAAAAAAACTAAAATTAAATAATTAAATTTTAAAGTAAAAAGTGGAAAAAGAAAGAAAGAAATTACAATACTTATATTTCCTAGGTTACATAGCGTATATTTTTCCCCATAGTTGCAGTATGATTGCTAAATTCTGATAATGAAACTATCAAAATCGAAAAATGATGATTGCTTCTTAATATGTATATTGCAATATAAAAAATAGAACCATTCAACATGTTTATTAATTTTATGTTTAAAAACATAAAATTTTGTTAATTTGTAATAAGATTTAAGTTTTATTCATTTTATTTTTTTTTCGCAAAATGGAGTTCTCTCATTTTCAAAAGCAACGGCTCAATTAAGTGATTTGCAGCAGTTTCGATACCCACAATACCTCAATAGCATTTTTTGTCCTACAGTCCAAAGTTTATAATTAGGTTATTACCTAATTAACATTTTACAGTTTACACAGTTACCGTCTTAAAAAAAGATTTAAAAAATAATGCACTATAGTAAAGTAAAATTTTAATTTAATTCAGTCTTTCTTAGTACCGGTAATATATATAAGCACACCTTGCCTTTCATCACTATACATTTATGAAATTGTGTTCTCAACTTTTATTAAAATTGAGTCATTCGTATAAAAATGTCTCATACCCTCCTGGCCCTAGTTTTGAAAACAGACATATCCCAATGGACCACAAAAAATAAAGATCTGTCTATGTTTTAAATATCATTAAATTCGATTTGGCCGTGATTGACGTACAAATAATCAAACTTGCAAATAGATATATAAAATATGTATATTAGATTACATAACTTTATTATTAATATCAGCTATGAGGTATCGATATAAATCTGCGAACATGAAATTACTAACAAAAGTTAGAATAAAGATATTGGTTAATTTTAAACTCCTTAAATTCATGATAAAAATGTATGAGCGGAATTTTTGAAAATAAAAGTGAACATCACTGAAAACAGCTGTTGTCATATAGTTTTACACATCAAATAGAGCGTGCTTTAAATAAAAAACTAACACATGTTATTGCACATAGGTAAATAACATATGTTATGTTTCAAGAGGTTTACACTATATGTATAGTTTTACATATGGAAAATTTGACATTCCATATGACTTGTACACTCAATCTAAACACACCTTTATTGATTCAAAGTTTGACAGTCTGCATTTTTCATTAAATGTCAGTGTCAGTTCTCTAGTGAAATCGTTTATCATCTTGTGTCCAAAGTTACTGTGAAGTAAATTTGTCGGATACCTACGAGGAAGATTATGAATTATTTTCAAATTCTTGTTTTGTATAATCTGAAGCTTTTTGGTATGAGTTTTCGCAGTTTTATGAAACCATACTTGACAGCTGTAAATCATAATTGGTCGAATGCACATTTTATATAACAATATTTTGTTTTTCATATTCAATTTAGATCTTCTGTTGAGTATGGGAAACAATGCCCGACCACACTTTATAGCTTTTTCACAAATTTGGTTGACATGTTGCTTAAATGTTAGTTTTTTATCCATTATAATGCCCAAATACTTGATTTCTGACTTTATAGGTATAACATTCCCACGGCACAACATAGATTGAGAAGGTATGCGTTTTGGCGACTTATTATATGGAAAAATAATGGCCTGTGTTTTATCATCATTGACCTTTATTTTCCATTTATTAAAATATTTTTGGCTTGAATTTAAGCTCTCTTGCATTTTCCTAACTAATGAATTAGATACCTTACCGCTGCAAATGAAAGCACTATCGTCTGCATAAAATGCTGCTTCCTGATTCCTGCGTAGAGTGATATCTGACGTATATAACGAATAAAGCGTAGGTGACAAAACGGAACCTTGCGGTAGACCTGCGAGTATATGTTTTTCATCTGATGAGATGCGCTCCACGAAAACTACAAATGAACGTTGGTCTAAAAAGCTTTGTATGATTTTTTGTAAATATAAAGGAAAACTAAAAGAGTTAAGTTTATACAATAGGCCATTATGCCATACTGTATCGAAAGCCTTTTCAATGTCAAGAAATATAATACCTGTACTTCTACGATTTCTTTTATTATTCTCAATAATATTAACCACTCGTTTGATTTGATGTACCGTAGAGTGCTCTCTTCGGAATCCAAACTGCTGCTGATGTATAATGTTATTCTGTTCTGAGAACTCTACGATTCTTTTGTGGATTATTTTTTCAAAGACTTTATCCAACAAGCTCAAAATGCTTATTGGCCTATAGCTGGAAGGCAATTTAGGATCTTTTCCAGTTTTGAAAATAGGTATAACTCTGGCCTTTTTAAATATCATGGGGAAATGACCATTTCTCAAGCAGTAATTAAATAGTTTGCTCAAAGTTTCAAAAAAGTAATCGGGCATATTTTTTAAAATAATGCTGTTAATTCCGTCTAAACCTGGGGCTTTGTTATTTTTTAAACAAAAAACAAATGTCTTTACCTCTACTGCATCTGTGAATTCAAAATTGTCACTGTCAGCGAGATTTACATTGTTAAGTTCCTGCACATAATTTAGAACCACATTATCTAAAGGTGATGAATTGTTGTTGGTGATATTATTGTTGCATCTAAAAACTTCCGCAATGGCATTTGCTTTTGCTTCACCGGTACTTAAAAATTCCCCATTTATATTTAGATCGGGGATTGCAGAATTTCTACCTTTTAAAGCTTTTGTTAGTTTCCAAAACTTTTTAGAGCCGGAAGGCAGTTTGGAAATGAATTTAGCCCACGCTTCATTTCTATCCCTTTTCAAATGAAAATCAATTAATTGATTCAACTGTTTTAAAATGCTGATTAGTTGAGTTCTGTAAGTAGGATCTCTACATCTTTTAAGTTTACGGTTATACTTGTTCCTCTGAGTAATCAGCATTTTAGACGTATTTGAAATTTCCCTCTGCCAAGGATTTTTCTGGCCAATTGGAATCTTGGAAAAGGCTTCTTTAACTATACTAACTAATTTATTTAATGACGAATCTAGGTTTATATTGTTAAGCTCTATTTGTCCGATATTATGATTCTTAATTTCATTCTCGACCCAGTATTTAATTGCTGGCCAATCAGCCTGATTATACAACGGAACTGTAACAAAGTGATTTTGTGGTGTTCCAAAAATGTAACAAGATATTGGGGTGTGATCAGACTGTAAAATATTTGGATGTGACTGTAACTGCGAAAATGAAATGTTAGAGTTAGTAAGTAAAATATCAACCGTGGATGGTTGGACTGGAATTATATTTTGGCCGAATCTAGTATGTGTATCCGGATGATATACATAATAACTTGAACTTAAGTGATGTCTGTACAGTTCTTTGCCAGCTGAATTGTTTGAAATACAATTCCAACTCACATGTTGTGCATTCAAATCACCAAAAATAAAATAGTCACTAAACGAATTGGTAAGAAGTTCTAAGTCAGTTTTAAAATTAGAAGTGAAAACAGGATTATAAGCAGAGATAAAACTTACGGGACGTCCACTTATTTTAACTTCCACAGAGATATTTTCTATGGTTATTGTTTTAATCTTTGGTAACAACTTATGATCTATGTAATTTTTAACCGCTATAAGCACACCCCCACCATGTGTTTGACGGTCTTCTCTGTATATTTTGTAGCCTCCAAATTTTAACCTATGATACGGCTTCAGGAACGTTTCGTTAAGAAGTAAAATATCAATATTTTTCTCATGGAGAACTTTTTCGAGCTGTGCAGCTGCTGACTCAGTTGTTATGCCTTGAGCATTCCAGTGCATAACGTATACATTTTGACTACCCATGATTTTATATAGCATGCTTGAGCATCATGCCAAGCACTCTTAATTTGTCAAATTTATTTCGACATTTTTCTAGTGCATCCACAGCACTAAAGAAGATTTCTAACAGTCTCTCGTTAGATAAGTCATCATCGTTGTTGCTGTCGCGGGGTCTGTTTTTCGAAACCTCAGAGTACAAACTTTTCCTTTGGAAGGTGTGCTCTCGTGAATCAGTTGGTTGACTCTGACTTGACAGGTGTGGGAACTCAGTCTCATCATACACATGATTAATTCTCGACTTGTTGAAATTAGGTCTAGACTTAGAAGTTAATCGTAGGCGCATTTCTAAATAATCTTTACGGCAAGGGCATTTAGGATCGTCGGACCTGTGATTCGAGTTTCTTAAGTTCTTTTGGCTACAGTTGTGGCATTTATAAACAACATTACTCCCTTGAGTGTTTTTGGCCAATACACACTCAGTCTGGTCGTGATTGCCAGCACATACTGCGCAGACGATAACTCTATTGCAGTTTTTAGCTCCATGTCCGTACATAGAGCACTTCGTACATTGCGTAGGCCCTTTATTCCCTTTAAGAGGTCTTCTCCAGTAAACAGCAATATTGCAAAAGTACTTTATTTTCATAATATCATTTTTTGACACTTCTTGTTTGTTAAACTCAATCAAGTATATAGCGTCATCAGCTGTAGTCCTTTTGGTTACGATTTCTTTGACACTTACTGGGTTTATGTTGTGCATTTTAATCAATTCCTCCTTTAAAAGTTTTGCGTCTGTTCTTGGCAAACCAAATAACACTAACTTAAAGTGCTTTACGCCTTTAACTTCGTGTGTATAAAAACTGTACTTCAGTTCACTCAGCTTTTTTAACGCAGCTTCATACAGGACCATTGTATTGCATGTAACCTTAGTTCCAATTGTCATTCTCTTGAAGAAGTACTCCTCACCAAGTATTTCCCAAACTTTTGAGAAACTGTGACACGAGTCTACCACTATTGGTGGAACCCTTTCTTTGACGGCTCTTGCCTCTTCTTCTTCTTCATTTGCTAGCAAATGAAACCTGTTACTAGGGCCAGGATCAATCCTTATCGTCTTAAATTTGGGACTATTCCCAAAGTATTCTCGCTTCTGGCTAGCCATATTGGAAGCGATTTAAATGAAAAATTAAATTTTAAAGAAAAATCACACACGAGCAAAAAATAACACGTTGTTAACAACTCAAGGCAATGTTGCCAGATGACATTTTTGGTTTTTTTTAGTACCAACTTTTTAATTTTGCTCCACATTTCCTTTCGGTTGCGTTGATTATTTTGCTATTTATTTTTTTCATTATTTATTTATTTTTTGCATTATCGGCTTTAACTGTATATATTTCTTGATGTTTCATAATTTTCCCACGCACTGTGAGTGTTTTCGATTATCGCTTTTTTATATTTTATTATTTTTAAATACTTTTAGTTCGTTATTGAATCATTTCTTTTCAATTGGTTTGCTCTCTCTCATTTAAGTCATTTATTTCATCAAATATTAGACATTAATTATTTTTAAATACCTATTGATAACTTTCACATTTGATAAATATATCTATTTTATTATTTATATTAACTTTTGCTGAAATGTTCTCAGTATTTGTAATTATATATTCTATTAACGTTTTCGAGTTTTACGCTATTCGAGTGAATTCGTTCATTATTTGGTTTAAACCAAGGCGAATTCATACCAGGTGTGAGCAGAAGGACAACAACTACAACAAAACAACAACTTTGACATTAGATTAGCAGATATGAAACAATGTATATTTGACAAGACATTAGCAAAAAAACTAGAGCAGTAGGACAACAACTACAACAAAACAACAACTTTGACATTAGATTAGCAGATATGAAACAATGTATATTTGACAAGACATTAGCAAAAAAACGAGAGCAAAAAACAATCAGCTGGGCTATCAACACCACCTGGTATGAATTCGCCTTGGTTTAAACCGTTAACATATAGCGCTCTTACGATTTTATTTTTATAATAGTCCTTATGCCAGTCAATATTAAAATCTCCAGCTATTACAATTTCATAGTTTCTTTTACATATCTCATCTAAAAGTTATCTTTTTATAATATTTATTTGCTTCACAAATTTTAGGTTCACGTTTTGTTTTGCATTGTAAGCAACATAATTTTTCAATTTTGATAGTTTCAATACTTTTCCACAATTAAGGGTTGTGACATCCTATTCGTAACATTTCAAGTAATTTGAACTCATGAAAATGTGTAAAATAACTTGTGCTTTGTTTACACTACGTCTTGACGAGACATAGATTTGTTCAACCCTTGAACAAATTCATGTGTGCACATACAAACCTCTCGTGAAGACCGTCGTTGTCGATGTCATATTCTTGTTCAAATAGCATTGTTCGAACATATTTTGTTCGCACAACGATGTCTGCCATCAAATGCTGTTTTTAGTATGAAAGTTTGACTTTTAGTGTTGATTAAGCGTGCAAATCATATTTGCTGTGCTAATAGCAATCAAACATTCAAACAACAAACCAAAAATTTGATTTGTCGAAGCATGCACATCGATATATTTTCTCCATACCGAAGAAAGTAAACAAATTATTATTGTTCCCTATTTTTTTGCTGACGCTTTATTCATATACAAACAAACCAATGGCTCCTCAAGACTCCGTGTTAGGAGTGGCACCACTCAAGGTATATTTATCTTACTAGGTAGTGTCGTCCGCCCAGCTGATTTAGTAGTTCGACATGTCAAAAGTTGTATGTGTTCAGAAATTTTATAGTGTAGAAGTGAGAAAGCAATAAAACACATACACGCCTTCTCAATTTTCTTATATGTTTTTTGACATTTCGAACAACAAAGCAACAACAAAATGCCATGTTCAAGGCGAATATATACAGGTGATTGCAGGGCTACAACAAGTACAACAATAAAAAAACAACAGGCAATTTGTTTTTACAAAATCTATGCCACTTGTCAAAAACATTCGTAGAAACAAAAAAAAAGTAAACAAAAATAATAAAAATAATACAAATTTTTCGGGCTGTAATAATTAATGTGCTGATTATGTAACCCAATTGAACAAAACGTCTAAAAAATTTGTATAGGAATAACTTAAAAAACTGAGTGCTTTTCATACAAATTTCTTAGACGATTTGTTCAGTTGGGTTACATAAACAGCACATAACATACCAAGGAAGTTATTTTAAATCTTCAAATTGCACCCACGTATTTCTATTGGCACCATATTTTAGAAAAAGCAATGCGTTATATCATATCTTTTTTTTCAAATAAAAAATTTTTCAACAAAAAATTTTGGAATTTGGTTGTTGAATTTAAGAAACAAGCTATTCTTTTTTACACTTTAACTTTTGCAATACCGTTTGCATGAAACACGGAACTCCGCTTATGAATATTGTTGTAGTACTTTCTTAATTTTTTCACATTATTTCTATTTTTTTAAACATCCACACAATAAACAATTAAAAGAAAAATTTTAAATTTAATTTCAAAATTATTTTTGTTTTTATTGAATTTTTTGACATTTCTAAATTAAACATATGATGAGAATTTTCGCCCGTGCAATCACCTGTTTAAATTCGCCTTGGCCATGTTGTTCTTGTATTGTTGTATTTCAAGGCGAATTCATATTGTGCCATGGTTGTATTTGTTGTAGGGACGCCACTACCTAGTAAAATAAATATATCTTGGCACCACTGGTAGTCAACTGTCAATTTTTAACGAAGAGTTATTGTTCACAGAGCGAAATTTTTAACTTCCTTTTTTTTGACAGTACATCATCAACGTGATTCTATCTTTTTCCGCTTTGAGTTTTGAAGATGGCGGTCGGTAAAAATAAAGGTCTCTCCAAAGGAGGCAAAAAAGGTGGCAAGAAAAAGGTAGTTGATCCCTTCTCTCGAAAAGATTGGTACGATGTTAAAGCCCCCAACATGTTTGCCACTCGCCAAATTGGCAAAACATTAGTTAACCGTACCCAAGGCCAGAAAATCGCTTCTGATTACTTGAAGGGACGTGTGTTCGAAGTCGCTTTAGGTGATTTGCAGAAGGACAATGATTCCGAACGTTCTTTCCGCAAATTCCGCCTCATTGCTGAAGATGTACAAGATCGCAACATTTTGTGCAATTTTCATGGTATGGACTTGACCACTGATAAATACAGGTAAAAAAAATACAAAAACTTCACAAAGTTTGAAGAGCGTGTGTGTATGTGGTGAAACAATTTATTTAAGCCTAAAATCTGGATTATTGCAGCACCCTTAAACCACAATAGTTAGTCTATTGAAGATAATATTGAACTATGTATATGAAATCTATAGAAAGCGACTGATTTAAATGCAAGAGCAAAAAAATGGGCTAAGCATGTGTTGAAATTAAAAATTATCCATTTTTTTGTTTACTGTATTTAATCACATAATTTGACATATAAAAACATGTGGACGAGGAAATCTTGAGTTGGAATGGTGTTACAGAACGTTCCCGAATATAATAATCTTGGCGTTTGTAAAGAGTGGTTCTGTTAAATGAGACGCGTTTTTATTTACATTTGCATTTTTGTAAGCTACTAGTGGAAGTTACAATGTGTTAATTTTGTGGAAGTTGGAGGTGCTGCTATAATCAACCCTAATGTAAAAGCTACGTGTTTTTTTTATCAACGTTTGTTTTTATTTACAGATCTATGGTCAAAAAATGGCAAACTCTTATTGAAGGTATTGTTGAAGCTAAGACCACTGATGGGTATTTGCTACGAGTTTTCTGCATTGGGTTCACTGCAAAGGACCAACAATCTCAGCGCAAAACCTGTTATGCTCAACATTCTCAGGTCCGCAAAATCCGTTCCAGAATGCACGAAATTATTACAAAAGAGGTTACCAACTCTGACTTGAAACAATTGGTAGGCAAATTAGCTTTGGATTCCATTGCAAAAGATATTGAGAAGATCTGCCAACGCATTTACCCTTTGCATGATGTTTACATTCGCAAGGTTAAAGTATTAAAGAAGCCACGTTTTGATTTATCCAAGTTATTGGAATTGCACGGTGATGGTGGTGGAAAAGGTACCGAAGCTGTTGTTTCTGCAGAAGGTGCTGTTATTGAAAGACCTGAAGGTTATGAACCTCCAGTACAAGAGTCTGTTTAAATATTTTTAATTGTAGCATCAACAAAATAACATTCTTTTTGTATGGAAAAAAATTATAAAATGGAAACTAAACTTTAACAATAAGTTTGAAAAAATTATAAATGTTCAGTTTATTTGATATCTTTTGGTATATTTACAATTTGCTGGGGGGAGGGTCTTTTTTGTCATAGATTTGTTTTTTTTTTTTTTCTCTTAGATTTTCAGTTTTTGTTGACGTGAGATGTGGGAAAGAATACCAGTTGAAGTGGCAGCTCGAAAACGGTGTAAATGTAAGTTCTGGTTCACTTTATTAACATTGTAAGATATACCTATGATGTTTTTATATTTTTCGTCGCTGATAAACAGAATAAGTGATGTAAATTTTTTTCTGATTAATAAAAAAAAAAATATTTTAATTTTTAATAAATTTTTAGATAATAAATTTATTTCTACACTTTCAGGTCGCATCCATTTCACATTTAAGGAAATCACGGGTTTCTTAATTTCAACATTTTAAGAAAGAAGGGTTGAGTTTTGCCCATAAACTGCCTAAACCCATGAAGATAGCTAAACTAAAAAGATTTGTGTCCTCCCTATCACTTAGCTAGTTCGCTTATGACATCCTGGACTCTTTCGTCCTAGCACATTCTTTCAAAAAGTAAGTTTGCTCTTGAAAAATATACGTTTATTTACTTATTAGTTTTACATGATGTTATATATTTATTTGCTACTCTTGAATCACATGATGAAAATACCAAGCTGATTAAATATTTTAAACACGAGCTAATAAAATAATGTATCTTTATAAATATTTACTATAATAAATACTTTTTTTCAATTTGATTCAGGTTTTGTGTTCTACTCTTGATGTGTGTTTGGAGCAGCTATTTCAAGGTAATAATTATACCTACCTATTAAAAATTAAAAAAAAATATTTCTCAATTATGATGTTTATTATTTATTTGCTACTCTTGAAAGTATTTGATGAAATCTAAATCTGATTTATTAGCTTTATAAAAAAAATATCTTTTTTCAAAAAAATGTTTAATTTTTAATTTTTTTTTTCAGATTAATATATTTGACCCCGTATAGTCATGAAAAATTGAGGTAAGTTTGCATATTTATCACATAATACTTAGTTAAAAACGCAAAAGTGAAATGCTTATATCCTTTTCCGGAAAACTCAGAACACAGTAATGACCGAAAAGTTTTTTGTTTTCTGTGCAAAATTAATAATTTTTCATGTGGGCTAAAAAGAACATCAGCAAATCATGAAACCAAAACAGATTACAATCAAATATTTCAGTTTGTCGTCACGAAAGTTTTAAGCAGACAATATATGTATGTATATTTCTAAAACATATTTAGTGTATGTTACAGTTAGAAAACAGAAGACGTAGAAAAGGATTTACAGGAGACTGATGGTTTTTACTTTGACTATGCGAAATGCTTCGGAAAAAGTCATTAATTCCAAAAAAAAGTGATAATTTTTTGTGCAGTACTTTTGCATAAGGAAGCTCGTTTTTCCAAACTAAGTGATCAATTTTTAACCAATCGTAAATGAGTTGGAGTATATACCCAATTTATTTGTACACTTGTAAAGTATACGAATCCCGGCGATGTTCTCGATTTTAAATTGGTAATATGATTTCCCAGAATAATGATTTCTATTAATTCCTAGGTATTTAACACATTCAGATTGATGTATCACTTCTCCATCTTATGCTTATTATCATTTTTTGAAATATATGGTTTAAATCACATAAATTTCTTACTATTTAATATTAATTTATTAAACCCCAAAATTTCCGCCAAAATCGTAGCATCATATTCAATGTGTCCTCAATATTTTTTCATTTTAATAGTTATAGGTATAAAATGTATATGTAAGTCGGGGTTTATAGGGTTCCTAATAAACGATAATATATATTTTTTTTTAATTTCTGTACTGAGTTGGGATTGGAATTCTTTTGTTAAAGGTGTGTTCACTATACAAGTCGTTTAAAATGATGTTGCTTTTTTAGCACTTGAATCCAAATAATGTGAGTTATTTAATCTAGATAGTAGAACTGATTAAAATATTGATTATTTTAAACTATGCACATATATAACTATGTATATTTGTGTAAATAATTTTATTTTTTATTTTTATAGGTTTATACAATGGAATTTGTTGGACAACTTTGTATAATCATAAAAGAAGGTAAGAAATTAAGAAAAAAATATTATTTTTATACATTAGGGGGTCCCTATTTTTAACTTTATTCCATTTATTATAATATTTGAAGACACAATTGGGCAATATTATCAGTATAAAAATGTCAATTTTAATTACTGAGATCAACAATTAACATTTACGAATAAAAATAATCAGTTTATAAAAAAAAACTGAAACAGTGTAAAATATATGAAAACCAAAATTACAGAAACTATTGTTGGATCACAGTAATAAAGGTTTGATACTCTTTAAAGAATTGCTTTGACTTAATTCTTATTTGGTCAAATATATTTTTCAATATAAATTAAAATAAAGACATCGGTGATTACACATTACGAAGATTTTCATAATTTCTTAATAATTAATTACGAACAAAAAACATAAACTATTGTAAAATAAGTTGACAATAAAACAAACCATATAACATGAATTGAACAATTAATTTTTGTTTTAGTTTGTATAAAAAGTATACTTTTATAACATCCTTGTTATAGAAGTAGAATTTTCAAGACAATTAAACAAAAAACAACGTAAAAGAGAAAAGTTTTAGGTAGTGGTAAAGTTCGTGCACCAACTGACGATATATGATTGAATACAATTTTCTCGTATTCCTTTGAGTTTGGTTGGTTAAATAGATGATGTTGATGACTAAACACTACCCCAAGTAGATAGATGTGAAGAATGCTAAAAGTGAATGTAGCTATCCAGAAAATGCACAACATTCTGCTAGTTTCTAATTATATTTTCCCATTTTGTCTTTAAATTAATCATCTAAATTGTAACAACAATTCATTTACAAGTATGTTAATAAATAGTTCTACTAATTAATTTAAATATTCAATAATAAAAACACATCGATATCTTTCTATACAATTTTTCCTTTTGCAACTAATTAGTTACTCATATTTTTGCAGATAAAATCTATTAAGTCGTATAGTATTGGATAATTTCAAGCTGTAAGATGAAACGTAAGTAAAATCAATTTATTTATTTGAAATTATTATAACTAACCGATGCCAATAGGGCCATTATTTATATAAAGTGAAACATAAAATGATGAAAACACTAACCCAGCTCGCTTTGATAAGCCATGAAGAGAATTTTACCTATCCAACGCAATTTATAATTGCTGATTAATATTTTTGTTGATTGTTACGCGAAAGTATACTATGAGTGATTAATTATGGTATCATCATTTCTTTGCAGATTAAACCCAATAAATCAAACGGTATTCGACAATTTCAAGATGTAGTATGAAACGTAAGTAAAAAGAGTTGAACATTATTTATATAAAGTGAAACATAAAATGATGAAAACACTAACCCAGCTCGCTTTGATATGCCATGAAGAGAATTTATCCCAATCCAACGCAATTTATATAATTGCTGATTAACATTTATTTTAAATTATTACCCGAAAGTATACTATGAGTGACTAATTATTGTATCATATTCTTTGCAGAGTAAACCCAATAAATCGAATGGTTTTCGACAATTTCAAGATGTAGTATGAAACGTAAGTAAAATAAATTGAACATTATTTATATAAAGTGAAACATAAAATGATGAAAACACTAACCCAGCTCGCTATGATAAGCCATGAAGAGAATTTATCCCTATCCAACGCAATTTATAATTGCTGATTAATGTTTTTGTTAAATTGTTACGCGAAAGTATACTATGAGTGACTAATTATTGTATCATTATATTCTTTGCAGAGTAAACCCAATTAATCGAACGGTTTTGACAATTTCAAGATGTAGTATGAAACGTAAGTAGAAACAATTGAACATTATTTATATAAAATGAAACATAAAATGATGAAAACACTAACCCAGCTCGCTTTGATATGCCATGAAGAGAATTTATCCCTATCCAACGCAATTTATAATTGCTGATTCATATTTATGTTAAATTATTACGCGAAAGAATACTATGAGTAAACTAATTATCGTATCATTATATTCTTTGCAGATTAAAACCAATAAATCGAACGGGTTTCGACAATTTCAAGATGTAGTATGAAACGTAAGTAAAAAGAGTTGAACATTATTTATATAAAGTGAAACATAAAATGATGAAAACACTAACCCAGCTCGCTTTGATATGCCATGAAGAGAATTTATCCCAATCCAACGCAATTTATATAATTGCTGATTAACATTTATTTTAAATTATTACCCGAAAGTATACTATGAGTGACTAATTATTGTATCATTATATTCTTTGCAGAGTAAACCCAATAAATCGAACGGTTTTCGACAATTTCAAGATGTAGTATGAAACGTAAGTAAAATATATTGAACATTATTTATATAAAGTTAAACATAAAATGATGAAAACACTAACCCAGCTCGCTATGATAAGCCATGAAGAGAAATTATCCCTATCCAACGCAATTTATAATTGCTGATTAATATTTTTGTTAAATTGTTACGCGAAAGTATACTATGAGTGATTAATTATGGTATCATCATTTCTTTGCAGATTAAACCCAATAAATCAAACGGTATTCGACAATTTCAAGATGTAGTATGAAATGTAAGTAGAAACAATTGAATGAACATTATTTATATAAAATGAAACATAAAATGATGAAAACACTAACCCAGCTCGCTTTGATATGCCATGAAGAGAATTTATTCCTATCCAACGCAATTTATATAATTGCTGATTAACATTTATTTTAAATTATTACCCGAAAGTATACTATGATTGATTAATTATTGTATCATTATATTCTTTGCAGATTAAACCCGATAAATCGAACGGTTTTGGACAATTTCAAGATGTAATATGAAACGTAAGTAAAATCAATGGAACATTATTTATTTATTATTAATCTACCATATTCCCGTTGGCGTTGTAGTTTGAAAACTAAATAAAAACGACAATTTGGCATCATCGCCGGTATTATCTATTTTGAAACGAAGATAGAAACGACAATAAAACATTCGTTCACTTTCGTCATCATTGTAGGCAACGCAATTCAAACAACTACAAGAAAAAGAATTTTAAATGAAGAAGGAGAAGGTTGGCATAAAGTATGATAAAAAGGAAGCTCTGAATCGAGAGCAACAGGGAAGGCTGTCATTAACAGGTGCGATTGTCAACATTGGAGGAAGCTGTGTCAAACCTATTAAAATTAAAAAAAAAAAACATACTAGATTATTTGGAATCTGGGATGGCAAAAATGTTTACGTTCTGTCGTAGCTTCTCCCTATTTATGTATATTTAGGTATATCCATTATTTCATCATCTTCACCTAAACTTGACAAATAAAATTCAGTATTCGCCATATTTTGTTAAAACTTACAAAGAAATAACAAACTTTACAGAAGTTTACAAACGTATAAAACGTAATAACGTATAAAATTGATGTCTTACCGCAATATATTATTTTTTCTTTTTGTTTTCGATAACATTTCTTCTTCGTTTCAATATATTTGAAGAATACGAATTTATGAACGAAACTACTATTAAAATTAAACTGCCAACGGGAATAGGGCCGAATATATCTTATAAAGTAAATTTACAAAATATAAAAAACAAAGGCGTCGGGTAACTAGACCAATATGGTTGTATTGCAAAAAATTAATTAAGATGAAAAAAAAAATTACGAAAAATTTAAAAAGAAAACAATTTAAATATCTACGATATTGTGAATATTAACGCTTCTTTTAATTATCTTGGAATTTTTCGTCTACTGTACAATCAAGTATCTTCTCTAGTGATTGATCTATCTTGGAATGTTGACACTCCGTAAGAATATGTGGTATTATAACAAGTGAAACATAAAATGATGAAAACACTAACCCAGCTCGTTTTGATAAGCTATGAAGATAATGTAGTATCCCTATCCATCAGTTTATAATTGCTGATTAATTCAGGCTACGTATATTTTCACCATGAATAGTACATTTTTGATCATTCTCTTGTCATTTTCAATGAAAGAAATTTTGTATTGCGTTTGTTTATTTACTACACACAAATAAGTTTCACACACACATTTTTCATATTCATGGATGTTTGCTTTTCAAACTGTTCACATCTCTTTGCCATGAAGTAATTGTTGTTTAGATCATTTCTTTTTCATCGAAAAAGCTAAAAAGACTATAAATTTTTTTTCATAATTTGAACACCACCATTCTAAAGAAGCTCATTTCTTTTTCTTCATATACATATTTAGTATGATTTCTTTCGCTTGTACGAAGTGTAAAACGAACAGAAAATAAATAAAATGCATCATTCATTTCATGTGAATATATTTTAAAGCAATACTTTGCAATTTGCTTTTCTATTGAAAAGGGTTATAAAGTGTATGGTTTTACCTACATGTGCGTTATGTACATATAATTGTAAATATTTGGGATGTGTAATGCAAATGTGCATTAATCTCTTATTTTTAATTGTAAAACATGATAGCATGTCAATTGTATTTGCATATGCTAGAAAAATTTTGATATTTTAAACCATATAAAAATGGATTTTATTACCTACATACATACATATTATCTTCAAAAATACACATATGTATGTATATAAATGTTCGAAAAATTGTTGAATTGTAGCAATAATTATTTTCTTATTTGCAAAAATGTAATATTAAAAACATAAATTTAGATGTCTCTAGTGAAGAAAGTACAAACTAAGATTTGTTTTTTCAGTTCTGTAACTTATGTAATTTTTTTTCCTTTCATCTAGTCTTAATTTAGGTTTTATTACTTTATAATTTTTAAATTTATGTATAATTCCTAATTTATATAAATAAAATTTTTAATATTCCCAAAAAAAAACTAATTTTACAAATTTTAATTTTTGGTTTATCCAAAATTTTTCTAGCATATGCAAATACAATTGACCTGCTATCATGTTTTACAATTAAAAATAAGAGATCAATGCACATTTGCATTACACATCCCAAATATTTACAATTCTATGTACATAACGCACATGTAGGTAAAAACATACATTTTATAACCCTTTTTCAGTAGAACATTTACTATTGCTTTAAAATATATTATTTGCAGATTTTTTTTATATTCTTTCATGTTCGTTTCACACTTCGTACAAACGAAAGAAATCGTATTTAATGTTTAATATATTGGGTAAAAAGAATAAGAATGGTGGTGTTCAAATTTTGAAACAA
Source organism: Phasia obesa (assembly GCA_949628195.1). NCBI lineage: Eukaryota > Metazoa > Arthropoda > Insecta > Diptera > Tachinidae > Phasia > Phasia obesa. Next base: position 57,508,093 of record OX451217.1, on the reverse strand, counting down.
ATTTTTGCTTCTTTCATGGCGATGAAAAAGAAATAATCTAAACAATAATTACTTCATGGACAAAGAGACGTGATCAGTTTGAAACGCAAACATCCAAGAAGATGAAAAAAGTGTGTATGAAACTTATTTTTGTGCAGAGAAAAAACAAACGCAATAAAAATTTCTTTCGTAGACAGTGAAGTAAACAAAAAGTAAATCACAAGTTTCTTCATGAATATGGGAAATGAAAGAAGAGAGAAATACCTACTCTGGATTAATTTTAAAATTTAATTATTAGACGAATGTTGTAATCGACATTTAATAAAAAACTGAAATTATAAAATTTAGACATTCATTGGTAATTCAAAACTCTAATACAAAATGTAAATTAAAATACATATTTACATAAAGTGAAATAGCAATAAAAATTTCAGATTTGTCGCAGACTGAATTTCAGTTGTGATGTATGCTTGTCGGTTTAGTTTGCATGTGCTCTTATTCTTTCTGGTTCTAAATACATATGTTAAATTGAGGGATATGGTTGTTCTGCGACCATCGACCTGAATAGATTAGATCGAGTTATATTGGCATGAAATTTTGAACAGGATTTAGGTAGTTGTTTTTGCATGAATTTGGTGTCAAATCCAAGAATTTTGATAAATCTTGAAATTGTGACCAATTCATGCTCATGCCTTTAATAGCCGACAATTGATGACAATGTACATTTTAATTTAGATAAGTTTACCTACTCGCAGTTGTCTATACAAAGCGAATTGGAAAATTTATTATCATTTTTTTTAATATTTTGGGTATTTAAACTTTCAAAATTGAAAATTTTTTTATTTTTTTTTTTCACACAACCAAGGCACATTCATCAGGTAACCTCACTAAGAAGGGGAAATAATAAGGCGAAAAATTTTAAATTTTTTTTTATATGGAGTTTGATAGTTTAACTTCCATTTAAGGGGAAAAATTGTAAGTTTAAGTGTCAAAATCCATATAAAAAATTGATTATTATCGCCTTAATATTTCCCCTCAGTAGTGAGGCTACCTGATTAATATGCCACAACCTTCTTAACCCAACCTTGGGTAATAAAACTAGTTCATTTAAAATTTGGGTTAAGGTTTCTTGATGAGCTAAATTAAGCACTTAGCGAAATGGCATAGAAACTACCTTACCCCGTAGTATTCAATTTCAGTAAATTTATAATTTGGGTTAATATAATAGCACCCTATTATTTAATAATTTAAATTTTTATTTTTAAGATCTATAAATAATTATAATTACTTTTTTGGTAATATTTAATTGTAATGATGAATTTACATCGAATTCCCCATCATTTGATCATTAAATGACGCCTATCAATTCTGACTTATATTAGTTAATTAACGTTGTATTTTAACTTTTCGAGATTGTAATGTTCTTCTTTTTATTACAGGAAAATAAAATCAGGAAGATATATGGTCGGCCATAGTCTATTGTTGTGGATGTCGATGAAACCTTACAGCATAAAATATTTTCTATACTTATGTTTATTAAGTTAATTGGTCTTTTTAATTTTAAAACTAATAAACTTTTTAATAAATAAATAGTTTTTTAAGTACATTTTTATAAAAGTTTTGTTTTAAAATTCACTTGTAGGGAGCAGATTTAAAACGTATTAGTTAGACTTGACGATTTGCATACAGATTTTCGAATTTTTAACTAACTGAATTAGAGTAATCGTCTTCGAATTATGCTTATATACATATGTATACATAAATGCGTTGCAACCACTAATTTGAACTGTCAAGAAATAAAAATTTATCACAAATAACAATAAACGAATGCATGTGCTTAATAGAATACAAAGCCAATGCTAGTGAGATTGAAAAGCTCTCTTGAGAAATAATGGCGATGATAACGAAAAAGAGGAAGGTGTTTGGTAACCATTTTTCCTTTAGCTAAAAAAGCGTATTTTATATCACATTTGAGGTGGGTGTGCTATATAATAAAATACTTCCTTCCTGTTTTTCTACATTTATTATTTATTGTCTCTTCAATATCTTTGATAATAAGATAAAGTAAATTTATTTTAGTAACTAATAAATCATGCTGTTATTTAAAAGTCATTTTGTAGTTAAACTTCTGTGTCAAATCAATCTCTTTAACTTCTTTAATATTTTACCACGTACGTAACACCCACAATGTAACTAATAAAAGGTTGGTTACATCACCAACGAACGGCTTAGTACATTGCATAACCTTGAGCATATTATTTGTATTGTATTGCCCAGAATAACAGTATTATCATATATTGGGTAATTTTACATGACAAATCAACAAAAAAAGAAAAAAAATGGTCAAATTTACCACTTCCGATTTTATTGAAACTTTTGTTATTTATATTCTTTCACTTTCTGAAGCCAAATATATTTAAAAAAATTCTATATATTACAGTTTTATAGCTATATAGTTATCAAAATAGAAAAATATCGCTATTTTACATATGCACTCGAGGATTAAATATATTCTAATTCCACTTCTATAAGCCCTAGGAAGTTAAGTAATAGCTTATTTTAAAGGTGATTTCATACGCTTTAATTTGATATCAATCATAAAAAAACTAATTAAAAAAAAAAATTTCTTATATATAAAAAAAGTTTTATAAAAATCTTTGAGATAGTGTCTTCTATTTTTTTAAATTCATATATATTTTATAATGTGGCTTAGTGACTACACCATAAAAATTTCAGAGTGGGACCATGGTGGTATCAGAAGTTATAATAAAAAAACTTAATTTTGACTCATTAAAAACTGAACAAATATAATTTTTTAAAAAAACTAGCAAATAAAGGTAAGAAATAGTCCTTAAAACTGAAAAACATGTATCTTTTTTAACATAACTTCTGATCCCGCCGTGATTCCACTCCGAAATTATGGTGTACTCACCAAGCCACATAATAAACCAACATGTATATTTAAATACACTATCTTGAAGATTTTTATAAAACTTTTTTAAATATAAGAAAAAATGTTATTTTTAATTGTTTTTTTCATGATTGATAACAAATTAAAGCGTATTAAATCCCCTTTAAAATAATCTATTACCAAACTTCTTAGGGCTTATAGAAGTGGAATTAGAATATATTTAATCCTCGAGCGCATATGCAAAAAAACGATATTTCCCACTTTTGTAACTGTATAGCTAAAAAACTATAATTTAAAAATTAAATTAAAAATTTTAAAATTATATTTGGATTCAGAGAGGCTGACTTCCAAAATGTTAATTGCTTTGTATTCGAACAAACTGGCCTGTTCTGAAAATCACGTGATTTTATATCACGAACTGTTTTAAAATCACGTGTTTTATTTTACCCTGTTCTGTAAATCACATAATTTTTTATTTTTTTAAGTGATTTTAAAATTGTAAAACCACAAGAAAATTGCTGATTTTTATTATTTCTTTGATTAAAAATTACGTAATACGTAAAATAAAAGCAATCTGAAGGGTCTAGGATAACATTGTGGACCCCAAAAGGTTTAAAATGAAAGCAGTATAAAAAATGGGCGTTTTAAGGCTTTACTTACGGAACTATTTCAATTTTTAAGTTTGGCAAGGTTAGATGTACTTTCTAAACACTTAATCTGCTGACAGTTAAAAAGAAGCTGATAAACACAATTTTTTTATAAAATGTTACTGCAAAAGAAGAGTCTTCAAAAATGCACAATTTTTTCATATTTTTCTTATAATATTACGTAATTTAACTACAAAAATCATAAAAGAACACTTCATACTATTTATTACAGCAGTTTGTTATAAAATTAACAACAAAGAACTCGCAAAAATAAGTAAGTGATTTGAAATCACAGACACTTTCCTAACCGATTTAAAATCACGTGATTTAAACATTTTTTGTATGTAGAACACCTTTTACGTGATTTCAAATTATTTTGATAAAAAGTGATTTTCAGAACAGGCCTGAAAGTATCATGTTTCATAAAGCCGCTGTACAAAATATTTACAATGTAAACGATTTCAAAACGTCACAAATGAGTATTTTTAACGCAGTAAAAAAGCAATCAGGCATCGGTTTTATTGTTGATGCTTTGTTCGGTATTCGTTTGTTTACTCATAAAAAATAGAAAACAACAGCGAAAAAATAAAAAAAAAAAATAAAATAATAAATAATGACCGACTCACAAAGGTAAATTAATTTGCTTTTAATAAAAAATATATATGTAAATACATGAACAAATGCATTTTTCCATATTTTAGCGAAAAAAAATGGAATCATTACCAAAAAAAAATTCTGCTAACAACAAGGTTGCGCAAAGTGGAATATACGCACCGTTCTATGGCAAAAGGTCTTAAGAGACACTGACGGAATTTTGTATTGAGTTTCCATTTGATTTCACTGATAATTTAAAAAAAATTATCAAATAAAAGTTTGCCTACCTCGCTTTCCATTTTTCTGTTTGTCAGTAATAAAAATGGTGCATTGCAACATTTACGTTTCATAATGAAAACGTAAACAAAGAACATAGTTGCATTGTTTCGAAATTTTGCATATGTAAAAAGTATAAATACCGCAGTATTACTGTATATAAACTTTGCATACATACATTTTGAAAGTCAGCCAGAGTCTAGAAATATTAATAAAAAAAAGTTTCAATAAAATCTGAAGTAGTCATTGTTGTTGATTTGACGTGGAATTCCCCTATTATATACTCAGGGGGCTTACTGCGTATTTCGATTCGAAAACAAAAATCTTGTAATTTCCGTATCGGAAGTTAAATCGTACTGCGTAAAGCTGGATTCACCCATTTTGTCCGGAAAAAATCTTTTTATATGCAGTTTGAGATTTCTCTCAGGTCGTAAAGTAGCTTTGGATTGAGGAACACGTTCGCGCGTCATTGTCATTATCGTTTAAGATCAATCAGGCCGTCCTTGTTGCTCGGTCTTCAAGTGGTTTCCGTCTCCCTCTAGCACTGGCTGATTGGCTTCAACGGTTAGCTGTACCGTGGTACAGTTAATTTGTGTTTGAGTAATCTCTTGGGTTATCGTGTATAACCTAAATTGTTCGAAATCAAGAAACCACATGAAAAAGTAACAAATAAATTTTACACACATTTGACGAAAGAAAAAAAAGAAGTATTTGCAACAAACAAATAAATAATAACTACATACAGAAAAACTAAAATAAAACATTGTTTTCAACCTAACCGTCGTTTCTGGACATGACCAAAAGCTGCAAAAACCTAGTGTTTACGGCAGCTTTTTACCATTTGGCACCAACTGTATGAGCAACAATCCAAAAAAAGAAGAGAAAGAGAGAAGTAAATTTGTTCGGACAACACTCGGCTTGAATCTTGAATTGGTTTAATTTTTATCCGGACAAAATATAACCGAGTTGCCACCAATTATAATTATTTAAGAAAAAGCTGCATTGAGTTTCCACATCACAAAGTGTGTGCTTAGTCGCAATTTACATAGGACAGAAACAGGGCAGACATTTTTTGAATTCTCTTTTGCTCTTGCTTAAACAATTTACATTGGACATAAACAAGACAGACAGATTTTTGCACATTTTATTTTCTGTGTTATATTCTTTACATGTTTGTGTGTTTCAAAATCTGTGTGTTTAATATCTTTGTTGAGTATAAAGTGAAGCAACAAAGAAAAAAGCGAAAAGCAGAAAAGAGAAACGAAAAAATGTCCAGTACACTAGTCATGAAATACACACTCTACCTCTTCAACCCCTTGCCTACAAATCTCGTCTGTCTGCCCATTTTTCTGTCTAATGTAAATTGCGACTTAGTCTCCTTTCACAATAGGACAGAAACAGGGCAGACAGACGAGATTTGTAGGCAAGGGGTTGAAGAGGTAGAGTGTGTACTTCATGACAGCATTGTGCTTTTGTTTTGTTGCCATGTTGTAAAATAATATGACTTGTTTATTTATGTATTTCATATGACAGCTTTATTTGTCCGCAAAAATTTTTCAAAATGAGTGAATTTCTTAGAAAAAAAAAATTATCCGGAGAAAAGTTTTGTCCGGGAAAAATGGGCGAATCTCCAGCTTAACTCTTTCTAAACGATGACAGAGTTGTATTTTAAACAAATTGAAAAATATGATGAAAAGTTGGTAGCACTGCAACTTAATATTCAAACTTTGTGAAAATAACCCAAACAAAAAACCGGTTAAAAAAAGAATGTTTAAATATTATTCATTTATTCAAGAACCTAGCCATAAGCGGACACGTTCAGACCTTTTTGTCTGAAGAAAAACCATGAAATTCGCGTCATCACCTTACGGTGGTTTCTATATATAGGTGGGGTTTGTCCGCAGAACTCAGTAATTTCTAAACCGATTTTGAAAATTTCTTCTTTATTAGAAAGCTAATGCTTACAGATTGGTTATATTTAAGAAAAAATTTTAAAAATTAAAGGGTGCCCCATACAACATGTTTTTCGTATATTACGAACCGTAAAGGACCCCAATTTAAAATTTGAAAAAAAAAGCGTATCACTGTAGTCCCAATAGCAAAAAGTAATATAAAACTAAATTTAAAAATTAAGGGGTCTCCCTATAGGTTACGTTTAAAACTGTTATGGACAAACACTTGAAAATTGGACAGAATGTCAATTACTATGTCCATTATAATAACAAGTAAAATATTTAAAATTTAGAAATTAAAGGGTGACCCACTTATTGATGTATATGGCCAAACTTTTGAACCGTTATAGATAGACGATTGAAATTTACAAAGAACCTGTACTACTAAGTTCGCTACAACAAGTATAAAATTTTTATTTTTTATAGATGTGTATTTCCAAATTTTTGAATTTTCAAATTTAAAAATAAACTGTATAGCTAAGTTCTCTATAACAACAATAGTTGATGTATTTTGACCTATATGGCTCTATCTTTGGAACCCCTATGTTCAGTACAATAACAAATATAAATATTAAAAATTTTAAATTATACATATATAGATATATTACATATTTTTACATAATTTTATGCTTTATTCACTATTCATTTAAAATTAACTTAAAGAGATAACATACACTATCAGTATTTATTTGAATAAATTACGGTATTCGATATTGAATGTCGTAACTTGGACTTACATTTTCATTTACGATAGCAAATACTTCCTTCCATATAATTGAGCTTTCTTCTCAAACATGGGTGATTTTATTGAAGTATTTACTTTATAAAATGAATTCATGGAATATTTGACATATGTCTCATATATTTCATTAAAAAAGTTTTTAATACCTTCATCGTTTTTGTGGTCATGGACAATTAGAAATCGTATTTGACTGGCCGTAACAAAAGCCGACACAAACCACTGATTAAAGCGATCTACTGATTTTAAATGCATATTAGCAGTTTTCCATTTATGTTCATCAACCAAATCTAATGCCGCGTGTGCTATAAATTGTGATAGATGTCGATGGTCTTCTTTCTGCAAGAAAGTTTAAGTTACTCTGCAATATATGTATGTATGTATATACTTTAATCTTTATTGTAAAATCGGCAATTGGACTTACTCGCATTTCTTTACTAACTGTTGTAAACTCCATTTCGAATATAGGATTATCATTATGCCCAACTATAACAAAGTAAAAAGTAGGCATGTCGAGTTCTTTAAATATCTTTAAACTGGGAAAAATAAGTTAAAATTTGTAAAACAATGAAATGTTGACGACTCTTACAACAAAGCAATATTGTTTATTTTTTCGAACAGCTGAACGGTGGTGACTATGTAGCGCATTAAAAACGATTTATCCCAACAAGTAACACTATGTCTTGACGAGCTACTGATTTGTTCAACCATTGAACAATTTCATGTGCGCACATTAAAACGTCTCATGAAGACTATCGTTGTCGATGCCATGTTCTTGTTCAAACGGTATTGTAACACTTCGTCTTGGCGAGTGATTGGTTTGTTTGCACATGAACAAAGCGTCGGCAAAATGGGGAACAAGAAAACTTATCGGTGTACTTGCTCAGATAAATCAAAGTATATCTATATAAAGTACATGCAAGTCCACAGCTGTGAATATTTATTATTGTTCTGAAATGTCAAAATTTGTTTTCATTTTTAAAGCGCCATTGTGTTTGTTTTTATTTCAATTTATATACCAGTTTCAATACACATTTTTTATGTTTTAGTAAGCTGTTTTTTACTTTTAAGAACGAATTTTACACAAAAAAAAAAATTCCTGTGGTTTTTGTAATATTGTATTTGTTGTAGAACTGCATGTACTTTATATAGATATGCTTTGAGATAAATCATAATTTTCTGTTTGTCGTTTGAATACTTATAGCACAGTTTGAATACTTATAGCACAGCAAACATGATTTGCACGCTTGATCAACATATGTCGTTTTTCAAAACTCAATGTTGTTTGAATGCTTATAGCAAAACAAAATGGATGTAGTTGTTTAAAAACCAAAAATACTAAAAACAACATTAGATCGTTGTTCGAACAATGTTCTAATAGGCTTTTTACACTGACCAACATCTAAATGAAACGTATGGAAAATGTTGAAAATGTGAAACATCGGTTTACATTTGCAACATCTTATATCTAACATCTACCACCAACTCAACTGTCAACAAATTAAAGGTAAAGACGTAAGTATAATTTAGATAATAAAAAATAAAAATATTGGTTTACAGCAAATATTTATAATTGGAATAATTGTTGCTTTGCTAGACCAAAACCAATTGTTAATATTGAGTATCTAAATCATAGGTAACCAAAACTCTCAATAAATGAAATGCGTCTGTATTGGATAAGATAATATTGCCCAGCAAACACAAAACTAAGCATTACAAAAACAATAAATAATTCTGTCATTAAAAATGCTTTTGGTAACATGCAATATATTTTATGTTACCAAACATTTAAAATAAAGAACACCTTTTCAATTAAAAGAGATTTTGATCTTTTTCACAAAGAAATAAATAAATTAAAAGAGGAAAAAGGACAATGTTTTTTCTGCAGCAAAAAAACCTCTATATGCAAAAAATTATTTGCTAGGGATGAAACGATACCACTAGTGTATAGATTTTTTGAATCGATATCGAATAAAAAGTATCGATACTTACTTGTATCGATCGATTTATCGTAGGGTTAAAGTAAAGGAAAACAGCAGCATATACATGGTTTCAAGTATGTACTATATATTGCAGTCAGTTTGTATTTTAAATTTTAAAAGGTACACGTTCCCAAAACGAACCCTTATCGTTACCAAAGTCGTTCAAACCGCCTCCAATTTTTTTAAGAGAAAAAAATTCGAACGACTTGATAAGCGTAGTAACATACATAGATCAGACAAAAATAGACATAAGACAATTTATTAAAATAAAAACTGTAGATAATCTAAGAAATCGAGTTGAGTTATTTCGAGTTGAACTGCAACCGTAAAATAAGCGTTGAGGAACCACATAATTGATCAGGACTCAGTGTCCGTCTGTCAACTATATTCGTCTGGAAGGAACCTTTGACACATTAGTGCAGTCGCACTAACAATATGTTTCTGGAACGCAAGCAGCATACGCCAGCATAAAAATGAATTTAGATATTTCCTTATGAACCAACAAACTGATGTCATACTGGTTTCAGATACTCACTTAACAAATAACTTTTTTAAAATCAATGGCTACATATTATATGATACTAAGAACCCCGCGGAAGAGCATGTGGTGAATCAGCAATACTTATAAAGGACCGAATCAAACATTATTTACTGTGTGAATTTTGCGAGGACTACCTTCAAGCAACATGCATACATACATCTGCATTGAAAAATTTCATCAAGAATTAGTTATTTCTTCGATTTATTCACCTCTTAGATTTCAAACATCAAGGTCAGTATAACGACTTTTAAAAATCACAAGATCCCTGCTTCATATCATCAGGCGAATCACGATAAATAACTCAAAAAGGTCGTGTTTTGTTTGACACAATTTCCATTGCTCTTGACAGAAAAAAGAATAATTCGGAAAGAGTGGCAATCACATAGATCTCTTTAACTCAAAACCAGACTTAAAGGTTGCATGAAGCAGCTACGAGAGCTACTTGAATCTCTGAAAAGCTACCTCCGTATGAAGTTTGTTAACACCTTTTATATCTGTTTTATATCACATCATTTATATCTGTTCTTGATATTACATGATTTTTAGCCTTGCCAAAAATTTGGCGCTTAAATCTAGTTGACGGTCAGATTATACAAATTTAAAAAAGTAGCCTATTGTGTGTAAAATTTTAAACCAAAAATAGAAAATGGAAAATAGGAGCCACCCTTAGTTTCGGAGTTACGGACCCTTAAAATGTATGTAAAATATAGTATATCTCGACCATTTTATGACGGAATGAGCCAAAATGGGTATCATTGGAATGATAATTAAAAGTACTATCCAACTAAAGTGAAATTAATAAAAACATTTTTATTCTGCGACCGGTTAATCAGGAAATCTTTAGTAAACAAAGCCGGTGATGGTTATACCATAGATGAGAAAATCCTAGCGTCCGCCCGAAGGCCAGCTATGCAGAAGATCTTTAGTTATTGAAGCCGATGTTTGTTATAACATAGTGGAGAAAATCCTTGTGTCCGACCGAAGGCCTGCTATGCAAAAAATCTTTAATTATGGTTTTTCTCTTCTATGGTTTGCTATACCATAGAGGAGATAATTCTTCTTCCGACCGAAGGCCTGCTATGCAGAAAATCTTTAGTTAGCGAAAAAATTTGTATTTTGTGGTCAATCGAATTTTTTTACACATAATAGGCTACTTTTTATGATGTGGCCGTAAAATGGATTTGTTTCTAAAAAAACATTTTTAATACTGGTGATTTTTTATAAAATTTGAGTTTTGTTTTAATACATTTTTGTCAGGTCTAGATACAAGTTGACATATCGTCTAAACTACCCTTTCTTTATTTCAATAGTCATTACTGACGTAGGCAACTCTACAATAATCTGTGTAGATATGGCTTTGCAAATATTTTTGCGTCTTCTTTAGTTTTATTTTTCGTTTAAAACATTCTGGATCTGATAATTTAAGGGGGTTCTCTTTGATTTAAGGATAAACACGTTGAAAACGTATTTTCCATAATATTTATAAATTAAAATGAACATTTTAGATCTGCCTAATGTGATGTTAATTGAAGTTTTCGAATATCTCTGTTTCGATGAGGTTTCTAAAAAAAGATTGGTGAGTAAAAAGAAAAACGAAGATGAAAAGTTTCAACTATTTTGTAAACAAATAAAATTAATGTTTGTTTAATTTAAGGTATGTCGACGTTTTGATCAAATTGCACAACAAGTCTTAAATGGCGGTTTTAATAAAGTCATTAAGCAGCACAATGTAAGCTTCAAGCGCATCAAAGCTTTATTGCCAAGACGAGAGTCGGAGAGACGGTAACTGAAGGACAAATATATTAACACAGATACAGATTTTTCATTGAGGAACAATTTTTTATTTATACTTATCAGAAATCACTGCTTAGCCCGTCATGCCGATATTCTTACTTCTATTGAGACAAGGATCTCTATGCTTTCCATGACCTACACTAAATATATGGACTTGAATTTATGTTGCTTTATACCGGGCCGTGTACTTGATGAAATCTTTCGCATTTTACGTTTGATATCGAAAACAAACAAACCATTAAGACCTCATGAAGTATTGCAAGAGTTGCGTGATATTTCATCGATGGCAATAGAGCATTTCGATGAAAAGATTGCTAATAATTTGAAGAAAACATTTGCCGATTCTAGTAAAATGTGTGGTGGCAGTGGATATTGTGCAGATACTAGACGATTGGCAGCAACTAGTGGTTTGGGAAATATAACATTCGGAGGTATGGGAACTTCAGTGTCCACAACATTAAATAGTGCCGCGGTATCTTTATACGGTAATAATTGTTTTTTACAATTATATTTAAAAAATTCTTAACTTTAGATGTAAAATGAAACGAATATCTCAGTTGCCAAATCGATTAACTTTACACTACCTATATCAAAATAATTTTCCGATTATTAAATGGTCATATTGGTTCAAAATACATTTTCTGATGAACGCATACATATGTTTGAATTAAATCTCTAATTTGATCCAATAGTTCTAGGAAAATAAAAAGAAACAAATTTTAGGTAAATGGAATTGGCAATACGATTGAATGGCGTTTTTAACATACATAGTTACGACTGTCTCAAAGCAAATGAGTAACTTACCATTATTATAGGTATAATTGGAGAACGTTTGAGTGGAAATTCTCTGAAAACAACTTTAAGTGATAGTGAACAGATTCAGACATCATTACCGTCAACATCTACAGGTATTGTGGAACATTATCAACATCCCGTTGGAGGCTGCCCAGAAGCTCGCACAACAATGATGTATTTTAAGAAACTCGAAACTGAGTATAAGAAGGGCATTGTCAAGGTAATGTTTTTTTTTAAGTTCGATTTTTAAGTTGGTCTGTTTATTTAAGGTTTATATCGGTAATCAGTTGCTGATGATTTTTAAATAACGCAAAAAATATTTTTTACAGATGCATCGTATGCAACAAGTTCAAAATCTTCAAAGCAAAAGACTTCAACAAACTTTAAGTTCTGTTGCGGAGTTAAATGTACAAATTGTAGAATTAAAAAAACGTTTAGAAGACGTTGATGCAAAAAATCGGGAAATATCAGCAAATATAAGGCATATTAGTGGAGGTGAGCCGCCGAAAACTGATAAAATAACCAATACTACTACAACAGCTAAAATTAAAAGCAAAAACGATGTTGAAGTTGAAACTTTATTATGTCCAAGTACAAGTAGCTCAGCGGCCAAAACAGATAATTCGAATAAAAGACGCATTGAAGCTGAACAAACATTTTCTTCAAATGCAGAAATAGATGATATTAAAAAATCACAAGAAACCTGTGATTTACAAGTGAAAAAGCCAAAATTCCAATTTTAATTTCGTGAAAAATAATTGTGTTTATCGAAATTTTGTTGCTTTCGCTTTACCGTCAATTTATTTCTTAATTTAATTCTTTATCTCAATATGGATATATAGCATTTGATATGTAAGGGGCTTTTTAATATTTAAAAGTATAAAGTAGATATATACATACATACATATTTTTTAAATTACATACATATATGGAAATACATGGAAATATGTATGAAATAAAAATTAATTTGCATAACTAAAAGCTGCCGCTGAGAAATCACAATTATTTTTAAATTTTAGCTAACAATATTTAAATGTGTTTAACGCCATAGAACTTGTATATATGTATGATTAGCCTTAGTGCTTAGTGCCAAGTGGTCTATGATAAAATACACACTTTGAGATAACAAACTAAATGTGTTTGAAGTCACTGTGGGCTTTTGAAGGTATGTATCTTATATTTATTAGATATTATATTGTGGCCAAGTTGATAACTTAAGTATCCAAAGGTAATTTAAGTGATGGACAAGAGGAAAATATAGTGAAATTTTTTATAGACCACTTTGGAATTATTGTAATTAAGAAAATTCAATAAGTGGAATAAGTGTTTAAAATAATAAACGTGGAGTAAATTAAACACTTTAATCAAATAAACTTAAGAGTTTTAATAAGATTTTTATTTATCTATAATTTAAACTTTAAATGGTTTGTAACGCTTAATCTATCTGTCATCCTGAATTGCCCGTATTCAATCTTATCTCTGGAATTTTCATGTGGAAGATTCAAGTAAAAAGGGTGATGAACAGATGGTACAAATTTTAACATTTTCTTAATATCCTGCATTTTCTTGAATGAATAAGGATGAGTATCACTGTCATTATTTGTTATGAAATTCCGCAAAAATATAAAGTTTAAAGTATGTCTCTTTATGTCGACTGATTTATAGTTTTCAAATTGATTTTTTAAAAATTTAGCTTTCCTTATTTTAGAAATCATGCACCATCGGCCACTAAATTCTGATGAATATTGGATGCAGTTATCAAATGATACAAAGTTACCCACTATGTTGCTTATACCAAGGATATTGTGTTTTCTACAGTTTTTAATTAAGTCTTCCCACTCATTAGACGTATATACATTGCTTTCTTTTTTTAACCGACTTCAAAAAAGAAGGAGGTTATCTATTCGTCTGAGTGTTGCTTTTTTTTATGTATGTAACCGCAGAACTCAGCCATTTCTGACCCGATTTTAAAATTTTTTTCTTCATTTGAAAGGAAAAAGTATAAAATTTGAATTTGGAAATAAAAGGGTGTCCCAATAGTTAATGTAATTCTATGTATGTGGCCAAACTTTTGAACTGTTATAGACAGACAGAGAGCTGAAATTTACAAGGAACCTGTATTGCAAAGTCCACTATAGCAAGTATACAATTTGAATTTAGAAACTAAAGGGTGTCCCCATAAATTATGTAATTTGATCTATATGGCCCTATCTTTTGAACCGTTAAACACAAACACTTAAAAATTAGGCAGAATATCCACTACTTTCTCTGGTATGATAACAAGTATAAATATTTGGAATTATAATGTAAATGGAGTCCCAATAGTTCATGTAATTTGATATATATGGTTAAACTTTTTAACCGTTATAGACAGATAGTTGAAATTTAAAAAGAATCTTTGTGGCCAAGTCCTCTATAACAACAGGTCTTTAATTTAAAATTGTAAATTAAAGGGTGTCCGAATAGGTGATGTTATTTGATCTATGTGACCCTATCTTTGAAATCAGACAGAGGCTTGAATGGTGTCCCCATAAAAGACGGATGCTGGTGCAAATAGCTTAAATTTTGAACAGTAAGCCTAGTGACCGTTGATATCAAGCGACGTAACTGCATTTTCGGCATTCGAAGTAGCAAAGCCGTCCTCTTCTGATCTAGTAAGGGCCAGATCATCCTTGCCGTCAAACAAGTCGACTCGTTGGAACTTTGACCTGGGTCGTTGGACATTGGCATTACTCTCGGTACAAAACCAAATATCTCTATTCTAATTTTTTGATTGCAGATACAGTCAGAGCCTAAAATTTAAGTACACCTCAAAAATTGTATGTTTAAAGAAAAGCAAGCGTTTCAGAAAAACTTGAAGTATGCAGTTTTATTTGTCCCAGTAAATAACAAAAAATATAGACTTCACAATTCACTTCCATCTTTGAATGTTATAATATTTTTTAAATAATTTAAAAAAGAAAAACATTTCAATACTTTGTTGGACCGCCATGGCTATCGATAGCTGCCTGTAAGCGGCGTGGTAAAGAAAGTACCAAGCTTTCTGTTTCAGGGCGATATTTCTGACCAGATTATTTTAAGAGCTTCTTTTAGCGACTCTGCTCGCTATTTATGATTTTGCTAATTTTCGCTTCATTAAATCCCAAACGTGCTCGATTGGGTTTAAGTCTGGTGATAAAGGCGGGTTATAGAGCTGTCTGGGAGCATAATAAAGCAGCCATAATAAGCAGCTTTAACAGAAAGTGCGGTGTGCTTGGGATCGTTATGAGCCTTATCTTTGTTATTATAACGAAAAACTACCTATAGCTCCAACAAAAACCTAACTTTAGCTATTGGCAAGTTATAATAATGGGCCTATGTTTTATTCATTTAGGCACGAAACAAATTTTGAGTTGAAAACAAAATGAATTATTTAAAAGTTCTTTTAAATGCATTCATGCAGATGTCGGAGTCTTCACCTGATGAATTTATATCATGATGAAAATTCATCTCGTGTAGACTTTATTTATTAGCATTACATCAGCGTTATGATATAATCATCAGAACTTATGTGCAGATAATTATATTATGATGTAAAACGTCATTTCAATTGTATTTTTTTCCCTGACGTTTATTTTTTTTGGAAAAAAGGGGACAAGTGAAAAAGATAATTTTTATTTTCTTTCACTAAATTTTTAAATTAAAAAGCAATTAATATTGTGTGGCAAGAATAATAAAGTACATTTTTGGTTTCTTTTGCTTATTTTAAACATATATTTAAGATTAATTTCATATCTTAACCTCGCGGCGAAATGATTCATCATAATAAAAATGCATCGACGTCTTCCTCTATGTATTTATATTGATAAAAATTTGACAGTTGCTCTGCCAACGTTATGTTACAAGTTATGATGAAAATTCATCACGTGTGGACATCGGGTTATGCATATAATAGATCAAAACATTTAAATTTATTTTTTTATTTTAACCTTAAAGCAAAGGTTAACCTCTTCAGGGACATTTGCACATATGTGTACGTTTAGCTTTTTTTTTAATTTAATTATTTTTAGAGAAATTAGGTACAATTTTATTAGCATTCTGCATTTTTAAAAAATAAACAAGAAGTTATTAATAAACAACTCTGTTGGTCATTAAAAAAAAAATAAATTTAGTACGCAAAACGTATTTTCTTTGTATACTGAACGTGTTGGTACCGGTACTCCCGTATATTTAGCAGTCGTTATGGAATATTTGGCCGCTGAAATTCTTGTATTGGCTGGTAATGCTGCTCGTGAAATTGGCTATTCGTAATGACGAAGAGTTAAACAAATTATTGTCTAGAGTAACAATTGCCCAAGGTGCCCCAATAACAGAAAAAAGGCTTAAAATGTCAATCGGTTACAAACAAATTACATACCGTTATCAAGTATCAGTTCTTAAATAAAACTCCCAAATTTCAGTACAAAAGCAATTAATAGTTAAAAAAAACTATTTATTGTATTACATATTTACATCTTTTTTAATTACACGCTCTTTTAAACCAAACACACGAAAACTTTCCGTTAACAAATTCACAACTTATAAAAACGTAGCTACGATCGTAAAGGCGACCACCATAAACGTCGTTTTTTCTTCTAAAATTTTAAACTGCCGGTGTGTGGCCAAAAACCGTCCTTCTGGCACGCATAAAAAATATCTGTTGCTTCTTGATTTTAACCGTCGGTTTTCAAACGTGTTCGTTCAAAACTGCTCGTGATTACACATTTAAAAAGGATGGTTTTTGTGAGTTTTGCTGTATTGTTTTATTTACGGAAACAAATTAAAATAGTTTACAATTTGAGTTGCGCCTTTGTAAAATAAATACGTCTTAAAATGAAGTAGAAAACGTGTAGGGTGTGATTATTGTCGTTGTTCGAGTTTACCCGTACAATTTTAACTGTGCGGATAAAACTGACAAAAAGAACGACGTGTATGACGCCTTAATGCAGAATACATACATTCGTAAAAAATTACATACATTCGTAAAAAAATTAAATGAAACGGAACACAGAATACCAAAGTTGACAAACGGAGAAAATTTCGACTCGAATCGAAACACAGAAGAGGGATGAATATTTAACTACAGAATCTCTCAACTAAGCAAAATAAATTCGTTAAATATATAAATATACATACATACATACATATATGTACTATTTTATTTACGATGTTGTGAAAATGTTACAGCGATAACTTCTTCTGCGTAAAATGTTTGAATTTATCCATGAGTTATCATTATTATTTGGCAAATGAAATATCAGTTATGTAAAATATAATCCCTGTATTATTAGCTACATTTTGTGAGGCTTCAACAAAGTTCGTTTCTGAAAAGATTCTACAAAAGCGTGAAAGAGGTTCAGTTTCTATTGTTACATAACATAGCAATTCTGAGATGGAATGATAATAATGTCGTCCAAAGGATATCAACATATGCTAGTGTAGACCCAGATTAGTAAAACTATAAAATATAAAGATGTCTTTTTTAGAGTTCAAATCAACATTGGCGAACTCAGTAATACAGATAGTTAAATGTAACAAAAAAAAAAAACGATGTAGACCCTGTACAATTTCTGAACCATCTAAAAAGTCGAAAAGCAAGACTAAAGTTAATTCCAGAAATTAGACTATATTCTATAGGACAATATCCTTTACAAGTTGAGCATAATGATAAAAGTTATACTAGACGAACTCGCTATATGTGTAAAAAGTGTAAAGAACCCGTATGCCCTAAGAGCATGATTTTTTTCATTCGTTCGCTAAATGGACATTATCATTTTTTGTAAAATGTACTATAAGGTAAACAACTAGCCATAAAAAACTCGCCCCTGAAGATGTTAAGCGCATTTAACGACTCCGTAACATCGCATAAAAACGCTTGTTCCACCAGAAGCAACCTCTTCTTAGAAAAAGTCTAAATTTTGTTTTACAGGAAATTGTGTCCACATTTCATATTACTTATTTATTATTTTTGCCGCTATGTTCATTGTGTTAGTCATACTTTATTCTTTAATGAAAAGCGATGGTTTATGTATGACAATAGAAAGCAAAACATCCTTTTGTCCAGCTTTCTTTAGTAAAGATATATAAATTGGACCTTGTGGGCTTTAAAATTATGATTATAAATAAATAAAAAAATAAGAAAGAAATTTGCTTGGTAGTTCGCATAAATAGTTCCTGAAAAATAGCAATAATGTATCAAGAAATTAATAAACAATACTTTTTCATATTAAATTTTTTATAAAAAGGTTTAGTTGAAAATATTCTATAGATAGATACAAAGAATATCGGAAGCGGATGTATTACCTTGTATTACCTCCGATTTTTACTCTGTAATATAACCAACCACTTGGAGAATGAAATATTTTAATATTTTATTGATGGTCTTGTTACAGTTTTGTTATATGTAGATAGATTGAGTTCACACATAACGACATTTTTTGAGTTAAAGAAGACAGTGATGCAAACGAAATTTTCATAGTCGTTAGAGATTTGATTTGTAATCTGGTTAAAAAAAAAACCATTTTGATAAACTTTTTGTAAATATTTGTAAATAAATGTCAAGGACCTGAATTGAAAATTAAACATTTAAGTATAAATAAAAAAAAAAAAAAATTGTTAAGAACACACATTCAAATTGTTAAATTTAACCATAAAAAATTATTGTTCTGTTTTCTTCTATGAAATAAGCTCATTTTTTATGAATTTCAATATTTGATTTTTATTGTTGCACATTTGTTAATATCTACATTTTATAATAATACATCAATATAAGTATATATGTATTTATATTTATAGATATTCAAATAAAAGTTAACAAAAAAGAAGTATAATTAGTTGAGGAATAAAAAGATTTGCTTTTAAATAATAATTATAATAAAACATAAGTAAATATCCATTCAAACAATGACAATGTTATTGGTAAACCAAAACTAAATTAATAAAAGAATATAAAATACTTTTCTGTAGTTTTAAAAACTACTTTTTTATATACGCATTTGTAGGCAAAAGGTAATTAAAACGGAAAATACACTTGTGTACGAGGAATTCACATTAAAAAAATAAACAATAAAAAAAAATCAAATAAAATTCATTAAACAATTAAAGTAAATTGAGGTCATTATAAAATTTATGGTCTGCCATACTTAAAGAACTAGTTTTTGCTTTGTTTTATCATTTGTTTTATTTTTTTTATGTTTTATTTTTTAAGGATTAATACAAATCTAATGCTATTTTATAATTCTAACAAATCAATATAGGCTGTTTTTTATGTTTGTTTATTTTCTTTTTTCATTCATTGCAAAATGTTCAAACATTAAATATAAACTGTATTATCTTTGTTCTCTAACAGTATGTTTTTTTTTTTAATGAGAAGCTTATCTACCATATATTGTTTACTTACTATAGTTAGTACATATTATTAGATATTTATTTAGCAAAAGAAAAAAAAATATATTTTCATTGCAAATATAAAAAGAAGGAATTTGAAAATTTGCCTTTATTTATATTAAAATTGCATTTCTTCATTCTGGAATATTTATAATTAAAATATGTGTATTTTTCATGTATTTATATATTGCAATGCATTATGTACAAGAAAAAAGATAAAAATGTTTTTATGTACAGTAGCCCCAAGCCAAATTCAATTAGTAAATAAAAAATTTTCAAAACTTTAAAACTTAAAACACAATTATTCGTAAATATATGTACATCATAGAATAGAAAGAAAACACAATTATTATAACAATTGCAGACTTTGACGATTTTTCTCTTTGGGAAAAATCATGTTTTTGTTTTCTCACACAATTTTATTTTTCGTGAAATAAAATTTTATAAGTTTTAAATAAAAATTTTATTTTATTAACACATACTATTCCAAAAATTTATGTATAGGTTCAAGGCATATTTCACAAATTAGTAGCAATAGAGAGTGTAGATAACTTGAAGAGCATTAAATATTTTCCATAAAAATATTTAAGTTCTATTCTTCTCTTATTGCCACAACCTTGGTTTTAAATTTAAGTTTATAACGTTTTTATTTTTCATTACATTGTTTAGGAGTTTCACTTGGATCAACTGTTTTTTTTTTTTAATATAATGACTTGCCACATTTTGACCATAGGGTTAAGTTTCACATACTGGGTCCAAATTCATAAAAAGTATTTTTGTTTTATAAGAGGTTTATTAAAATTTTGTATGAAAATAAGTTGTATAAACCTTTTATAAACCAAAAATATTTTTTTTTGAATATGGCCCTAAGCATTTTAATTCCGAAAATCGGAAATGAAAGTGCATTTTATTAAAAACGTTTCTTTTTCTTCCTCTTTTTTGAAGAAAATATAGAATTACACAACTATTTTTGTTTCTTACCAGTTACTGCGCGTTTTTGTTGTATTTTATCTTTTAGATTCTTAATAAGGTTCTCAATATCGTCGATGTTGTAGGCATAAATAAGCTTACATTGTTTGGCTTGTATATTGCCATTGTTGAGATTTTTCAAAGCGTGCTGAAGGCAATAGATGTTGCCCTCATCGGTGCGTACCATTGAAATATATAGATTTGCACGGCAAAGATCACATTCACTTTCAATGGATTTATGAGGAGGTTGTTGTTGTTTTTTACTCTTACCACTTTTTTCAGTTGAAACTTTTTCAGTGGAAGTTACACCAGCAGCCTGAAATTGGGATTAATAGAATCAAGTGTTAGATTTTTCATTTGATGGCTTAAATTTACTCAAGTTGTTGTAAACTTTAACAACATTAGCTTATAATTGTCTGGTTCATTGATATCCTCGAAAGAAACCCCACTTTTCTTAAATAGCTTCTTTATCTGTGATTAAGCCACCCGATTCCCATAATAAATCCGACTACATTTTAATCTTGTGATATATGGGTCTAACCCATCGTAAATTGTTTATTCGGCCATAGGAGAACTTGATTTTGAAATTAGGGGCAATGACAGGTGTAATAGACAGTTTCTAGCTCTTCCTTATCCTCGCACATGCGCAAATAATAGGAAGTACCATTTTCTTTGCTCTAACTAAACAAAGACCCATTATTACATCTACAACGATCCCAAAAACTTTCCTGCCCATACCTACAAGTATATTGGTCCTTGCCCATTAGGCTGGAACGTTGGTATATGGCAGAAAATAATTTTTTTTATTTCCCGTTCAAATAGTGATAAAAATTTGTCTTCCTATGTGAGATATTATTGTGATAGTGATAAAAATTTGTCTTCCTATGTGAGATATTATTGTGATAGAACCATATTTTAAGGTGCCGCAGAAGCCTTGAACATATATTTTTGTCCTTAAATCTTATATAGTTATATTTTTTATTTTATTGGTGGGTTTTCATATTTATTATTTTAATTTCATTAAAACCAATCCTAAAGTAACGCAAAACATAAAAATTTGTTATCCATCGTCATTTTATAACCTTTTTCATGTTTAAATATCTAAATGGGGTATAAAAACATGAAAAAAATATTTTTTTAAAATTGTAATGATTTTTTTTTTGACTAAAACTTATTTAATGTACTTAGAATGGTCCTTTTATTTTTATAATGGGTTTTTGCAAATAGAAATGTATTGAAATTTGCTAAATTTCAATATATTTGGATCTGCGGCATTTGGTTTGCGGCACCTCTTACCCTATTCTAATCTTGTTTAAACCGGCCTGACTGAACATTCAGTCACTAAAAAAATTAGGAATTTTGCTTTTTGGAATTCATTAAGTAAAATATAGAACATTCATGTAACTATAATAGACTGTGGTGCAATATTCTAGTTGTACGTTCTTTTTAGAGATTTTTATATTTTCAGAAAAACTTAAAAATTTCTGTTTTTACCAACCGAATGGGCAGGACATCGAAATTAATAAGAGTGGCAACAAATATATACAATTCTGTTTTTTATTAACCGTCAAAACAAATAATGTTTTTTGGCTGGTGCATTATTATTCCAAACCAAATAATAATTCACTCTCGGAGATCTAATACCTCGACATATATCGTGATAGGTTTCTAATTTGGATATCCCATATGATTTTATGTGTATAGAGTTATAGAATTAGGTCCTACGAATGATCCCAGCGACTATCTAGTATATTGACTAAAGAAAAAAATCATAAAACACGCGGCAATGTATTTTAAGAAGGTTGGAACGCATTTAAATTCGATATTACGTAACATCCATTTTTTTATATTTTTATTTATTGTATTTATTGTATACTAGCTGTGCCCGCCACGTCGTGGGCGTTCTGACAATATTTTGTTCGATTTTATTTTACGAAAAATACTTTCATCAATTACCTTTATTTTTGTTTCATTTATTTTACCACGCTTAATAGGAATCACATAAAAAGTGTCCTCCCCAATCATTGAAATCAACTTCTTTATTAACTCTTTCGAGTTTTATTCTCTCGCAAATAAATTAGAGGTAGCTTATACGACTTGGGGGACATTGTGGGCTCACTTGTTTCAATGTCCAAGAGTGCAAAAGAGTTTTGGGACTGCACTTTTCACTTTTTGACAGAATTCACAGAGACTTTTTACAACAATCGAATTAGCTGCAGACGCAGCTTGAGAGATGGATGAACTATTGGATTGTCGAGTTTCCTCTGAGGGGAGGAGTAAAGCTGCCCGTAAGCTTACTTTAAGGTCTGACGAGGAGTAAAACTCAGGGTCGGAGCCCCCTAGTTGTGATGCCCAGAAGACTGGTCGACTTCAATGAATTGACCATCCGCCTCGAGCAACATTTTTCCGTAGGAAGCTGTGTGGTAGGACCCTGAATTTTGCTAGTCAGTAAAGACCGAACTAAAGAAAAACCACCTGAATAAGATAGCGAACAGCGACTCTGCGAGAATGAGGCATCTTCTCAGCAAGGAATTAAACATACGGTTTTATTATCATATGGATTATGTAAGCCAACCTGTATAGCGTTAGTCTTTAACGGAAATTCCGAATTGTATCAGCTTTCGCCACGGAGTGTTTATATATTGAGAACCATATCGCTGAAATAGCGCTTTTTAAGTGCGTAATAAAAAAAAAACGATATATTCGAAATGCTCCGCCCTTTTAGTCAAATATTCGCCAACAGGTGCATACAATTGTTTAAGGAAACTGAAGATATAAAATATCAGTCCCGGCCGGGCGCCCACGAACAGTTCGAACACAACAAGTCATTGAAGCTGAAAATCAATAATACAACGAAATCCTCTCCGCAGAAGTCCATGAGTTGAATTAATAAAAAAAGACGTAGAGCTAAGGACTTTCAAACGTCTTACATGACATTTGTTGACTGCTGCTTTAAAAAAAATAGGATAAAAAAATCCAAACGTCTTTTGGTGAAATAAGGACTGGGGTTTAACCTAGAAAGAACAGAGTTAGTAACAAAAGAAAAAGAGAAATGAAAAAAACGAAGTTTATGGGTTAGAGACTGGCTAACGAAAAGATCAACAGATGGCGCATATGAGAAGACCCTAAAAGAATTTCAAGAAATAAATAACCAGCTGAAGTTAAAAAAAAAAAATTATTCTAATTTACAAATTTTATTCAAATGAATGATGAAACCTTTAAATATATTTACGAATAAATTACATTTAAATAAATAATTTAATTTCAAACACATTCAAGGTTTCATTGTATTCAAAACGAAAGCATTCTTGAGATTCTCAGAAGTGAAGATAAATCTTCAAAGTACTTTTTATATGTTTTATAAATATTTCTATACATACCTTAAGTTGTTCTCTGGCAGCAGTTTCTTTTTCAAAGACCTCTTGTAACATTGGCAGCATTTGTTGCAAAGTATCAGGTGTCACACGTTGATCATAACCTAAGGCAAATAACAATTGTTCTAAAGAGAACATTGCTGGTTCGCAACTGTCGTGGATATCCTAAACATAAAATAGACATTAATATATTAAAAGTTTAAGTTACCTCGAAAATGAATTAGTTAAACTTACTCTAAAATCATCTTTAGCCAAGTCTAACCATGATGATGTTGCGAAATAAACACTTTCCGAAACGACATAACCAGTAGCCAAACTTGATGTGTAGGCTCGAGGAAATACAACGATAAATTCTCCAGGTTTTTGTTCAATACGGCACAATGACACACCTCGGTCGGTAAGCATATGTGGAGGTACCATAACAGTATCACAGGGTAACCAAATGGTTTTATTTTGACAATGTGTAGGAATAAGAGAGGTCAAAGCAGCCCTAAAATTAGCACTTTGATCGTCTGGTATTCCATACCATAGTTTGGAGGCACCGGTATGCAAATATTCAATCCATGATAACCCATGAGGGTCTCGGTACCAGCAACATGCAGAAAAAAGCATACCTACATGCAGCGTTGGCACAGTTACACCCATTACAGGTCCCAATGAACGCAACACTGATCCAGTGTTATTTGTAAGCACCTTTAGATTCCACGGGTGTCGCGCGTAATTGGATCCCTTTCCTTTAGGTCCAGGACTTGGAAAGCCGAAACCCCAACCTGAGGAATCTATAGAACCGGAATGTACACAAACGTGACTATCACGAACCGCCACATGGCGCCAAAATTCTGCTTCTACTTCATTCACAGTAGGTTCGGTATTTTTAAACCACAACGCCATTGTGTTTCGTGCAATACGATAAAACTGGCTCAATGGCATACTTCGTCCCTTAACAATACATTCCATAGATACACCATCAACTTCCTCCTCAGACTCTTCTTCGTCGTTATCGGAAGATACGTCATCTTCTTCATTGGAAACACTTTCAGTGTTAACAAAGCGATCAGCGTTACGTCTGGCGCGAGCTTCCCGTTTAGCCCAATCAGCTTCAACTTCATCAAAGAGTTTTTGTCGTTCGGCTGGCGAGAGTGTATCATAAGGAAGTAAGTATTTGCAATAAATGTCATCCAATTTTGTCACGCGATCCTGCGCTAATTTAGGAATGCACATCTCCTCAGCTACACGAGCCCATTTTTTCTTTTCAATTACCTCTTTTAGTCCGCCTAGCTCTTGGACTGTATGATACAGACGTGGCAAATCTACCTCCATTCCTCCTATCCATGGTTGTTGATTCATCACGATACTTTGAGTAGCCAAGTACTTTTTAATTGCACTTAACTCTTTTGCACTAGGACCCCAGCGGTGCAATAATTTATGCACATATTGATTATACGCCGTAAAGCGCATTTCATCAGATATCCGGCATTCAGGTTTAAAAGAAGCAGGGGGTATAATTTTACAAATTCCAAATCTGGCAGCAATAGGAGTAATGCGGTCTATAAATTCGATTGGATCAGAAAACTCTTTTTCGGAAGGTCGGAAAATAGGAGCTTCAACCATTTGAGTTGGGTCATCATGACGAGGGAAGGCTGTGTTATTAGCCATTTTAATAGGCGTATCGTCTTTAAACTTCTTGTTTGATCCATGGCCGGCCGCCCCTCCTGCTGAAGTATTCGCAGCAGCTGCTGCATTGCGTGATTTTACTGAGCCAGAAAACAGAGATGAATTGGAATTGACACGTTGTAAAGCACCGCTGCCACCACCTACTCCGCCAGCAGATGTTGATGGACCCTGAGCAGCCGTATCTCCCTTAAATCGTGGTTGTACTGTTCCAATTGGTACATTTTTCAAACTATTTGAACATGAATTTGCAGCCGCTGCAGCAGCTGCTGATGTCGATGCACCTGATCCTTTTTTATCGCTAGACATTAAATTTTTTACAATATCTGAGACGTTCATAGTATCTGGTAGTGGTTTGGTGTTAGATCCCATTTGAGCCTTAGTTACAAGTGTAGCATGCATGATAACTTTCTGATTGGGACCATCAGGACCTTCACGACCCAATTTAACTGCTACTCCCTGAATGCCTCCATCACCATCGCCACCAGCACCAGTGCCTTGCAATGGTATGTAAAAAGTATGACCATCTCCTGAATCTGATTCAGCGTCTTTTGCAGATGGCTTGGATTCGGCTTGCGAATTTTTTTTGCCACCTTTTCCTCCCTTTGTAGTCTTTGTAGTTTTATCACCGTCAAGGCTTACTTTAACCAATTTAGTTTTTTCAGATGGACTTAGGGTCAATGATACTGAACTAGTTTGAGAATTACCACCAGCCAATTCTTTATTAGCAATTTCAGCTACAGCTGCAGCATTTCGCTTTGGTTTCGTAGATGGTGTTCGCTGTGTTATTGATGGTGTTATATTAATTCCGTTATCGATATGAGAATCTTTTCTACTTTGTCTTCGATATGTAGAGGGTTTGTTTGATTTCTCCTGGTCTTCAGCCTCGTCTTTGTCAAACGAATATATGGATTTCTCGTTCTCAACAGAAAATGCGGTACCGTAAGTTGTCACAGAACGTTTGTGACTTGTAGTTGTCGATATTTTTAGTTCCGTGTTATCTTGCTTTTCAACCTGCTGCTGTTGTTGTTTGGGAGTTTGTTTTTGTTGATAAACCAATGCACGCTTAGGAGTACGGTTAATGGAATTTGTTGTAGAATTATTACTGGAAACTTCTGGAGGGTTGACAGACTCTTTTTGATTAGCATTTAATGGCTTCTCTTCTGTCACCTCAACTGTGGCTTTTCTTCGATTTTGTTTGTTAGAAGCATTTGCTGCCGGCGTTGTGACGGGAGATGGCGAAGCTTTCTTCTGGCTTATGGATTTTTGGTAAGAATTTTGTTTGCCAGCTGAAGATTTGTTTGTTGTTAAGGTTTCTTTCTCAGCAGCTTGTTTTGTTTCCAATATTGAAGTTTTGATAATATGTTTCTGTTCCTTTGATTTTTTGTCATTATTTTTCTCAGATTTCTCTGACTGTGTAAGTTTTTCGTCCACACTTCCAGGAGATGGGGTTTCTTTATTGACAAGGGCTTTATCCAACATTAAGTTCATAACGGGAGAATTCTTCTCGACCTCGTCATCCATTGTAGGTTCAATAGGTTTAATATCTTCTCTTCTATTATTAATTGCACTATTTGCAGCAACAACGGGAGTGGCCTTAAGTGAAGGTCCTTTAGCTGACCAAGCACTTTCACTTTTACCCAAATCACGTGTGGCTTTTGAGGACGAGCTAAATGATGTACTTTCCTTGTCGTCTCGAGTAGGTGGCGGTGTAGAACTAAAGTTGTTTGGTCGTAAATCTGAATCAAAATCATCATCAAGATCATCTTGAATTTCATCTGGATTTGAAGAACATTCAATTAACCATTTATGTATTTGTTCGTGAGTCATATTCACTTTGGCTTTACGTCTTTCTTTACCAGAAAGTTGATCACCAATATAACTCTCAGTTGGAACTACAGGTCCTAGGACTGGTTTATGAATTGAACCGCACTTTCCTAAAGTACATTTTGTGTTATCAGGACCAGAACTTTGTGCCAAGCTAACACTGGCGATTCCAAAAATTTTGCCTGATTCTTCTTTGCTCGGCATTAAATTTGCCGCTAAAATACTCCCAATTTCATCCTTTAAAGGATCGTTGCTCACCTGTCCGGAAACTGCGGTTGAAGCTGCCGGATTGTTTCCCAGAAAGTTCATGTTGTTGGATATTAAAGTCTTAGGGCTCATTGTTACATTCGGTGCCGAAAGTGAAGAATTCTTAAGTAGACCACTACTTGAACCAGACATATCGAATTTTACTGGTGAGGGTGATGGAAACGCATTATTTCCAGTATTATTTCCTGGACGAGATAGAGTATTACGATCAAATTTGGGCGTTAAAAAATTGGGATTAATTTTTGGCGAGGGATATGCCTCAATTGGTGGTGGATATGTAGTTGGAGGAGTTTGATATTTTATTGGCGACTGTGTAGTCATTTGTGATGGAGGAGTTGTCAGATGAGAGGTGACCGTATTAGTTGTAGGTGCCACAAGCGAGGGATTCTTAGCAGATTGTACAGGGAATTGTGGCAAACTTGCTGCTGGTCTAATATGTGATGAATGAGGAGAATGGTAATGGGCTGGAGATTGTGGTACATACATGGGCGATTTTCCAAAATTCGTATTTATTCCAGCTGCTATATTACCTGTTGGGGAGGCTGGAGGTATGCCATAAGTAGCTGGAACATTAAGGATCTTCGAAGTTGGTACGGGAGACTTCTTTTCAATGATTTTTAAAGGAGATTGTGATGTAAGTGTCACTGGAGCTGGTGGCTGAATATTACAACTTATTGGTGTTGGTATCGTACCCACTGGACCACCTATTGCAGAACAAGTTGATAATGCCGATGTAACACATGCTACTACTGCTGTTGTTTGCGGCGGTGGAGGTGTAGGAGGAGTTGGTTGAACTTGAGTGGCAGAAGTCAAAGATTTTGTAGTTATGGGTAGCATAGAGAGGCTGGTCAATCCACCACCAATTGTAGTAGGAGGGTTTACTATTGGCATATTAGTTGGAGATAGGCAACTTCCACCTGTGGACTTAGGACCATCTTCCACATCTTTTTCACCGATCTTTATGTGGGCTTTAATTGCCAAAGGCTCATCATCAGAATCACTAAAGCTTTTTTCAAGTTTACGTTTTGTTTCGTTAAGCTCTTCATTGAGCAGAAAATCTTCGTCGTCTTCGGTTGCAGTTTTTGATTGCTCCGTTTTACTGTCTTTAACATCGGCTAGATTTTCGGTAGATTGAGATAGTTTCGCAATGGCTCCTTTCTTCACGAGCATTCCTTCGATTTCACGTTTTGGTACAGGTGGTATTTTAGGATTTTTTGGTGGTCGACCTCGGCGACCTGTTGTTGGTTTTGTTTCAAAGGCAGCTACAGTTGCAGCAGGAATAACTGGCGGTTGTGGTACTTCTGATTTCGATTGTTTCGGCGGTGGGGATCCCTTTCCAACAGATGCACTGTTTCGTTTAAGTTCATTTTCCATTTTTTCTATTTCACGGACGTTTGGACGATCAAAACTACTTAACGATAGGTCATCATCGTCCTCTGCCATTTGCAAACGATGACCAATTATACCCATATATATAGTGGCTGCTTCTTTTGTTTTACGTGATGGTCTTTTATTTCTTGTTGGACTTTCTTCGTTGTCTTCTGCCTCATTGTCGGCAACAGTGTTATCACAATTATCAACTTTGGATTTTTTACGAGACTGTCTTGCAATTGGCGTTTTTTTCGGTGAGTTTGGAGTTGATTCCCTATCAACTTCATTTAAGCCATCATCATTTTCCCTTTTTCTGTAATTCTTTGCAGCTGGACCTCCTGAACGCTTACTCTTTGTTTTTAAGGACTCGTCTTCAAGTTCCGGCATAAGAATTTCTTCCGCTGATTTTTCTTTTTTAATAGCTTCTGCTCTTTCGCAATCTTTTTCATTTACTTGAATTAATTCTTCAATGGATTCCTTTTTTAACGTGGGCTTCTTTCCACGAGAGTTTATTTTTTTCGGACTGGCTTTATTTGAACCAGTTTTTTTTAATTTAATTGTTTTAGCCAAGGGCTGCTCATCGTCTGATGAAAAATCAAACACTTCTAATTGCGTTGTTTTGTTTTTGTCTTCTGGTACTTTTAGTTCTGTTGACGAGATTTTTGCTTCATTATCTTCGGTATTTAAATTTATTGGTTCATCAACTTTTTCAGTAGAGTCTGTGGTTTTAATTTCAGTTTCTGTTTTTGTTTCTTTTTTCGTATCATTATTTGAAAATTCGTGGTCTTTCTGTGGTACCTTAACAGGTTCAAAGAATGCTCTTTGCCTAGTCATCCGCCCTGAGGGTTCTGGAGAAGGTATAAAAATAGGAGACTCCTTTTGTCTTGGACGCTTCACAGAAGCCTTTTCTTTAATGTCTGATTTTACCGATTCTTCCTTTTCGTTCTCTTTACTGATATCTAGCACATTTTTCTTGTTGATTGAAGGTGGTCTTCCTTTTCGAGATTTTCCTGTTGTTTCACTTTCTTTTGAGGGAGTTTCTGACTTCCTCTCGGAATTTACAGGCGTCTTTGAAGTTTTTCTTTCTTTACCATCTGCATCTGAATTGACCGTTTTGCTATTTTCATCTATCGCTGAGAAGTCATCTTCATTCTCTGATACATGATCTTGCGTAACTTTAGATCCTTTAGTATTTGCACGATTTGATCGCCTTTTTGAATTGTCTGTAGAATTATTGCACTTTTCATCTGTATTGTTTCGATTACTGCGACGATTACCATCGGCTACAACTTCTGCTCTTTTGCGCACGGCAAAAGTAGGTAAATCTTCATCCTCTTCTTCCTCTTGTACTTTTTCATTACTTTTATGTTTATCATCGTTTTTATTTGCATTTGTTTGGTATTCTTCCGGAACATCAACGACTTTATTAACCACAGTTTCTTCTTTGGCGGACTCTGTTTCTACTTTTTGTTTGGCGTTTTTAGGCGGTCGGCCTTTTTTTCCTTTCTTTTTTATCGCTGTCTTAACAATTGGCTTTTTTACTGGCCTTTCTGGTTCTTTACTTTTGCCCTGATTTAGAAAATCCAAATGTGGCGGTAAGGCTGAAGAACCACGAAAACACAAAAATGTTAGAAAATCTTCTGTCTTTGGCCGTTTATTAGGCAAAATCTCAGTTGGTGGTTCACGACTTTCTGACGAAGTACTTGGTCCAGTATTAGATGAGGATGATGCTGCAATTATAGAACTATAAGAAGATTGGGGAGCACTCTGACCTTGTGCAAACTTGCGTTGAGCCTGAACCTTTGTCCTGTTAAAAAGAAACAATGAAATAGAATAATAGATAAAAATTGAAACTTTGCTTTGAACTCGTAACTAAAATAGGATGTAAAGAAACTGTTTTACAATTATAATTAAACACATAGAAGACAGCGGATACCTGATGAATGTGCCTTGGCAGTCGATAACGAAAATAACATAATTTAAGTTAGCTTTTATGGCCTAACTATAAGCCAAGGCATATTCATCAGGTACCCTCACTACGAAGGGGAAATATTAAGGCAAACATTTTCAAATTTTTTTTATATGAAGTTTGATAGTTCAACTTCCATTTAAGGGGAAAAATTGTAAGTTTAACTCAAGGCGAATCCATGCAGTGGCGAAAAAGCCCATCATATGCATGAAATCGAAAAGTCAAAGTCAAACTGGGTGGGTGGAGTTTGTACAGGTCATACCGTTTGACACATCAAAATGAAATTTAGTATGTCCCTTTGGTATGTGGAGATGTAGAGCTGTATAGTTTTTGGGCATAATCGGGAGGGTGCAAGGGGTAGTTTCCTTACCCTCAAATTTTGTGAACGCTCTACAGGTCATACCGTATGACATATTAAAACAAAATTTAGTATGTAGCTTTGGTATATGGAGGTGAAGAGCTGTATAAATTTTGGGCTTAATCGGGAAGGGGCAAAGGGTAGTTTACTTACTCCCGAATTTTGTAAACGCTTTACAGGGCATACCGTATGACTTATCAAAATGAAATTCAGTATGTGCCTTTGGTTTATGAAGATGAAGACCTGTATAAATTTTGGCCATAATCGGGAAGGGACAAGGGGTACTTTACATAACACCCCAAATCGAAAATAATTTTTTTTCGATTCGAATATACTTTGAACTTTTATTCATTATGTAATATGTATATCTAAAAAAATATCTGTTTCCATTTGGTATGGTAAAGTTGAGTGTAGACCACTCCAGTTTTATTTACTTTACCATATGTAGTATAAGGTAAAGTATAGTAATCATCAAAAAATCGAAATCGGGATTTCGACGGATTTATATGTTTTGAGGTCTCCTGAATTCATTTTTACTACAGTTACAGTTTTTACTACAGATACAGTTTGATATATAAAAATTAAATTTAGTATGTGCCTTTGGTATATGGAGATGAAGAGCTGTATAGTTTTTGGGCATGATCGGGAGAGGGCAAGGTGTAGTTTCCTTACCCCCAAATTTTGTGAACGGTCTACAGGTCATACCGTATCACATATTAAAACGAAATTCAGTATGTGCCTTTGGTTTATGGAGATGAAGAGCTGTATACAGTTTGATATATAAAAATGAAATTTAGTATGTGCCTTTGGTATATGGAGATGAAGAGCTGTATAGTTTTTGGGCATAATCGGGAAGGGGCAAGGGGTAGTTTACTTACTCCCAAATTTTGTAAACGCTCTACAGGTCATACTTTATGACATATCAAAATGAAATTCAGTATGTGCCTTTGATTTATGGAGATGAAGAGCTGTATTAATTTTGGGCATAATTGGAAAAGGGCAAAGGGTAGTTTAATTAACACCCCAAACCTAAAATAATTAATTTTTCGATTCCAATATACTATGAACTTATATTCTTTATGTAATATATCCATAAAAATATCTGTTTCCATTGGGTATGGTAAAGTTGATTATTAATTATAAAATCAAAATTTGCGTTATTTTGTGTTTTTAAATTATGGTTCTATCTTAATGTTATTTGGTAGCATACGTACATACTAAACGTGAACATAAAACGTCTTGTTAGACTAACTTCATAATGTTTAATAATGAATTGGTCTCTTTTTTCTTGCACTTGATTTCATGTGTATACAAATATTGTTGTGCTCTTAAATAAAAACATATAACAGCATTTGCTCTTCTTTCAACCAATGCAATATTTGTTGTTGTTTGAAATAAAATTTCAGTAGTGAATATTTTGTTTCAATAGTGTCTCTTGATATGAAATACTGTTATAGCAGACAACATGTATTTAAATGTATGATGTTAAAAACAAGGGTTTGTACTTTGTATTTTAGTTATTTTATATTAATTTGCGCGTTGAGTGGTTGAAAATAGAAAACTGTAGTAGCTTGAATTTTTTTAACTTTTATTGATGATTAAAAAAATCTAATTTAATTTTTCTCTCAAAAGTCAGAGATTTTACTCTCAAGAAAATTTAAGTAAAATGAACTAGTGAACAATATGAAATGCTCAGCATATTTATTGCACACTTGATAAAACTGTCCGGTCAAATCAGGTGCACTGTTTGCTCTCTTGTTCTCTGTATTTACTGTTTAGTAATATTCCACTAAACATACAATCAATATTTGCGTTTCAAAAACATGCAATACGGTACACTTTTTAACATCTTGCGCTCACGTTTAGTACATACACATATCGTACTGACTATTGAGCATTTCATGTGTTAATATTTTTAATGAAGAAGAAAAGGCATCAATCGAAAACAAATTATATTGATGAAGGATATTATAAGTGAATAATATCATAGCTTTTTTGTGAAATCCAGCAAAAAAACAAAAAGAAATTTGATTTATAAACTGCATTTACACTTTCGCAAGACCATTTGCATCAAACACTGAATAACGCTCTTTAACAGATTTTTTTGGTTTTTTAATCAAATAATTTTGTTTTCCACATAGTTTACTATAATTAATCTGTATAATCTATACTTGGACAGAAAAAGCTAAAGTATTTTCAACCTAAATTTATTACCAATTTGCAATTCTAAAGTTTTTTTGTATTTTAATAACTTACTTGTTATTTGATTTACATTTTATATAATAATTGCGGAGTTTAAAATGCAAGTGCATAATATCATAGCTTTTTTACGAAATCCAACAACAAAATACCTATTGTTTTGCAAGACCATTTGCATCAAACACTGAATACCACTCAATATCATTTCTGCTAAATAACAATAAAAAAACATTATAACACAATGATCTGTTGTGTGTCTGAAGTTTTATATGTCAGTTTTATACGTTTTTGACGTAACGACTAACGTAAAACATATTTAAATGTGAAGTTAAATATGTTTATGACGTAACGTCTTATACACTAAAATATGGATTTTTCAACAATTTTGAAATATTTTTAAAAAAATATTTTGCAAATAAAAAAATTTAACTATTTTAAGCCCTACTGAATTAAATGAACATAAATTCAAATTATTTTTATTGAACAAGTTATCCAATTTTTTCCAAAATATTTTGATTGAAGTGACCACCACATAGAGAGTGTTGACTAGGGTCCCTGCTATTATACTGTATAAGCAGTTTCTCTAGTTTGAGTTTGTGAGTTTTAGAAAAAAGTGTCAAAAACTTAATTTTTGTACTATATGAACTCTGTGAAGGATTTTGGCCAAAGTGGACAAATGAATAGTTTGCATCCAATACCACCAGATGGAGAGTGTTAACTAGGGTTCGTGCTATTACACTATATAAGCAGTTTTTCCAAATTGAGTCTGTGAGTTTAAGAAAAAAGTGTCAAAAACGCTTTTTCTATAATATGAACTCTGTGAAGGATTTTGGCCAAAGTGGCCAAATAAGAGGTGGCATCCAATACCACCACATGTAGAGTGTTAACTAGGGTCCCTGCTATTACACTATATAAGTAGTATTTTCAAATTGAGTTTGTGAGTTTATAAAAAAGTGTCAAAAACTCAATTTGTCTATTATAAGAACGGTGTGAAGGTTTTTGGCCAAAGTGACCAAATGAAGAGGTGGCATCGAATACCACCACATGGAGAGTGTTAACTAGGGTTCCTGCTATTACAGTACATAAGCAGTTTCTCCAAATTGAGTTTGTGAGTTTAAAAAGTGTCAAATACTCAATATTTCTATTATATGAACTCTGTGATGATTTTGGCCAAAGTGGCTAAATAAGAGGTGGCATCCAATACCACCACATGAAGAGTGTTAACTAGGATTCTTACTATTTTACTATATAAACAGTTTTCTAAATTGAGTTTGTGAGTTTAAGAAAATATTGTCAAAAACTCAATTTTTGTACTATATGAACTCTGTGAAGGATTTTGGTTAAAGTGGCCAAATGAAGAGGTGGCATTCAATACCACCACATGGAGAGTGTTAACTAGTTTACATGCTATCACACTTTATAAGCAGTTTTTCCAAATTGGTTTGTGAGAAAGTGTAGCCATATGGCAACAGTAGAACATAACAGGTTAAGAAAAAAGTGTAAAAAAATAAATTTTTCTATTATTTGACCTCTTTGAAGGATTTTGGCCAAAGAAAAATTGCTTATATAGTGTAATTATTTTTTGCTTTCAGAGCAGAATTTTTTCCTTAACGATTCTCAAAATTTAAGCGTGATTTTCTTTGTCTGTTGTTTAGTCCCGTTCCACACTTGCAATTTTTGTTTCTGAAACATTTTGTTAATACTTTATAAATTGAGTTTCTGACGACTGTATACTTTTATACAGCCATTTTCATGTATACAGAGAACAAACAACAATAACAACAGAGAGTTACAGCAGATTTAAATGTACATTTTATTTAATCTCCCAACAACAAATACATGTGTTGCAGAAACAAAAGTTGCAATTGTGGAACGGGACTTATCCGCGGAACCTATTGCTCCGCTTTTCCAACCAAATTGTTTTTTCGCAAACTTCGCCTAATAGTCCACCCTGACACTGGTAGCTCTAAATCTATTTTCAGCTGTATTGCAGATACATCTTAATTCGATCATAGTCCTTTTTTGTTTTTCGTGGTTGACCTCTCCTGAGATTTAATTTTGTGGGTTGAGGAGTATTATTTAAAATATTTTGGGCAATCATTACTGTGAAGCTTCTTTATTATTGTTTCTTCCTCAGTACAATGTTTCGAGCGACCGACCCATTTGAAAATATTCTTTGTAAATTTTTACATCAATTTGTTTTAAAATATTTATTTGAGAGTTTTTATTAAACATTTTTCTAATTCTGACCTATTTTTTTGGTCGGCAGGTGTTAGTTAATATTTTAAATAACTTTCATTTATATTTTATGATGTAAATTTTGTGTAACTTCTTGTTATAGGTATATTTTGAAAACTTACAATATTCTCCAGTTACAGGCATTCCAGTTTCATTTTTAACCTTTTATAGGTAGTAATTCTTCAAACCAAATTAAAAATTATGAGTAGCTGAACCTATTTATTTGCTCGTAACTGTAACTGACATATTTAACTTCACACACATTATAAATGATATATTTAACTTCACACACATTATAACGGATATATTTAACTTCACATTTCTTATCACGTAGGTATTAAATAAATCAGTCAAGTGCGAGTTAGACTCACTCACGCAGGGTTCCGTACTATGTTTAGTAGAACTTTAAAAATTCAAGTTGTTAATTTGTGTCACAAATTTGTTAATTTGCGTCTTATGTGTCACCCTTTAATTTTAAAGTTAAAGTCATAATCACGAAAATTGCATAACTGTTGGAACACCTTTTAAACTTTAGTAATTGTTAATTGGTAATGGTAACACACTTTCTATAAAAATATACATGCTCCTACCTATTGCGGTTCAAATAAGGTAATACATATAAGGTAATATACGTGTAAAACATGTCACTGATGGAACACCTTTTAGATATTAGTAATTGTTACAGTGGCCGAAGTACAACATCTACTGTATACATTTTAAGAGTCTACCTATTACGGTTCAAAAAAGAAGGCTATTAACGTACAAGTCATGTCTCTGTCGGCACACCCTTTAATTTTATTTGTTATATCGGCCATGGAAATTCTCTTTCTATGAATATATCAAGAGTCTACCTATTACTATTAAAAAAAGAAGTTACTATAAGTGAAAAATATGTTACCGCCAGCACACCCTTTAATTTTTAGTAATTGTCATAACGGCCATGGCAACACATCTTCTATACAAATTGGAAGAGTCTACCTATTATTACGGTTAAAAAATATGTCGTTATTGTTTTTATAGGTCTCATAGTAATACAGCATTTATGAAAATTTCAAGAGTTAGCGGTTAAAAATTAGTCAATCTTCATGCAAATTACGTCACTGTCGGCACACCATTAATTTTTACTATTTGTTATAGTGACCATAGTAATACACCTTCTGTAAAAACTTCAAGAGTTTACCTTTTATCGTTCAAAACTTATGCTATGTACATATGTATGTACATGCTAATCACGAAAATCGGAAGACTCTTTAATTTTTATGTTTAATATTGTATACTTGCTTATAACGCGAACATACTTTAAATTACTGTCTGCAAATATTAAGTGGTTGCCACCTATAGCTCAAGAAATAAAGACATAAATGCAAATAACTCGTCACTTTCGGAACACCTTATAAGTTTTAGTATTTATTGCTATTCTGTGAAAATTTCAAGAGTCTACCTATTATGGTTCAAAACTTAGGCCTTATACATGCAAATTACGCCACTATCGGAACACCCTCTAATTTTAAGGTTTATTTTTTTAGACTTGTTAATATATCGAACTAAGTTTAAATTACTGCTTGCTTATTTTTAGTGTATTCACCTCTCTATCGGAACACCCTATAAGTTTTAGTATTTGCTACTATAGCGGCCACAATTATACATCTTCTGTGAAAATTTCAAGCTTCTACCTATTATGGTTCAAAACTTAGGCCTTATACATGCAAATCACACCACTATCGGCACACCGTTTTATTTTTTTATACTTGTTTACATAGCAAACTAAGGTTT
>OX451217.1:57433042-57470263 GCA_949628195.1 Phasia obesa | reverse complement strand
ATCATCTGCATATCGGAGGTTGTTAATAAAAGCGCCGTTTATTTTTATTCCTTCTGTGATATTTTGATGGGATTCTTGAAAAATTCTCTCTGAGTATATGTTAAATAGTAACGCGGATAAAATACACCCTTGTCTGACCCCTCTTGAGATTGGTATTTCATCTGTCAAATTTCTATTCGCATCAATTTGTGCCGTTTGATGCTAGTACAGACTTCGAATGCATCTGATTTCTTTGTCATCTATTCCGATGGACATAAGTATTTCCATTAATTTATCATGTTGCACTGTGTCGAAAGCTTTCTCATAGTCGATGAAGCATAAAAAAATATCCTTGTTAGCCTCTCGAGATTTTTGTATTAGGACCTGAACACAAAATAATGCTTCTCTCGTCCCCATCCCTTCTTTGAAACCAAACTGATGTGCTCCCATCGCTTGTTCACATTTTTGGTAAATCCTGTTGTGTATAATTTTTATGAATATTTTAAGAGCGTGGCTCATTAAACTGTTAAGTCGGTGATCACTACAATGTTTGGCGTGACTTTTTTTCGGGAATCGCTATAAATGTTGATTTCAGCCAGTCTTGCGGGTAGTGACCTGTGTTATATATATGGTTCATCAACCTTGTAAGGAGTACAATGTTATTTTCATTTATAAGCTTTATCATTTCGGAGGGTATTTCATCTGGTCCTGTTGCTTTCCTATTTTTTAGAGATGCTATTGCACTTTCTACCTCGTGTTTAGTGATGTTTATTCCTGTCATCGGCTGAGTTGTCTGGATGTTAAAACATGATCTGTTGACGTCTGTAAATAGACGTTGAATATAATCCTTCCAAATTTATTGTTTCTCTGCATTCTCAAAAACAGCTTCATTTTTGCTGTTGTAGAGAACCGGCGAGAATGTTCTGCGGTATATACCAGCTGCTTCTCTCAGTTTCTTGTGCAAATTAAAATTGTCGTGTAAGCTTTGTAATTTTTCGATTTCTTGGCATTGGCTATTAATATGTCTATTTTTTGCAGCTCGAATTTGCGTTTGAATCTTCCTGTTTAATTCCCAATACAGTTCGTAATTCGAGTTTTTATATCGTCGTCTTTCGTTAAGAAGTTCTTGTATTTCATTTGTCATCCAGTCTTTGCTTTTTGGTCTTACGTAATTTCCTAGGGTGTTCTGTCCGATGGTGCGAAGATTATTTTTGATTTCATTCCAAACATTTTGCACATCCTCCTTATGAATGTTATTTAATTCTGAGTTGATGAGATCTTTAATGTTTGATTTAGCGGCTGGGTCGTCAAGTTTCCCAAGGTCAAGTTTACGTTGTGGTTTTTTCTTCACTGGAGCACTAATTTTGATGTACATGTTTGCCATAAGGAGATTGTGGTCAGATGGTACGTCTGCTCCTGGATATGTTGAAGTTTTCGTAATTGAAATACAGTAACGTTTGTTTATAAGAATAAAATCGTTTTGGTTTCTTATTATATTTCCAGTTCTGTCCTGGGGGGATTTCCAGGTATAAAGTCTTCTAGGCGGTAAGCAGAACAGAATGTTTGCTATTTACATTTTATATTCTTGACAGAATTGGATGAGTCTGTCGCCTCTCTCATATCTTTCTCCTAAACCATATATCCAGTAACTCCTGCTACTGCCTCCCTTCCTACCTTTGCGTTAAAGTCGCCTTGGATGATGGTTATCTCATGCTGTTTTGTTAGTTGTAGTAAGTCTTTGATTTCATCGTAAAATGATTCGACTTCTTCATTACTTTTGTCCGTCGTTGGAGCATAAACTTGAATAACATTGCTGTTAAGTGGTTTGGCATTAATTCTTATCATCATGGTTCTTTCTGATTTTGGTACAAAACCTGTAACATTTCTTGCTATGCGGTTTGTTACAATTATTCCAACGCCATTTCTATGGGTTTTATTAAGATTGCCTGAGTAAAACATCTTCGAATTGTGTGATACAAATTCACCACAATCTGGCCACCAAGTTTCGCATATACCAAGTATATCTATTTGTAGTCTATTTGCTAATTTTCCAGCCTCGTAAAGACTGCGTACATTCCATGTACCAATGTCAAGTTTTGTTTTTGATTTACCTCCGGGGATTCTTAGCACCCTTGTGTTACCGGAGACTAAGGGCCATGAGTTTTGGTTTGTATTCATAAATTGTATGGTTTTCCAGGGAAAATACTTCAGTGGTTTCCCGTTGCCTTCTGAAGGGTTTAGAATTTTCCTTTTCTACATTCAGCCGCTCCTCCTGGAGTTCAGACTCTGTTTGCTGCCGCTCAATATAAGACAGACGCCGCATTGTTGTGATCAGTTCATCCGTAGTCGTCAACTATAACAAATTAAATACGTTGCTCTGCCGGCCTAATCTTTATTTTTTGTTCAATTTGATGACTAGTGAAGACGGCCTCTTAATGTTTATCATTTTATGTCTAACCCTATGTCTTAACCAGCCATTGATTTGTTTGAATAGGAAACAAGAATTTCTTTACTTTCTTCTGTGTAGAGAAAACATATCGATGTGTATGCTCCGACAAAACATAATTTTCTGTTTATCGTTAGTGTTGTTCGGGTGCTTATAGCATAGCAAAGAGGATTTACACGCTTGATTAAGAAATGGCGTTCTTTAGAAGTCAAACTTTCATACTAAAAACAACATTTGATGGTAGACATCGTTGTGCGAATAAATGTTCTAACAATGGTGCATGTACAAGAAAATGACATCGACAACGACGGTCTTAACGAGATTTTTTAATGTGCGCCCATGAATTTGTTCAATGATTAAACAAAGCAATGGCTAGTCAAGACATAGTGTAATGTAGACAGGGGTACCATCATAGGATAAAGCAGGTTTACTGATACTTTTTGAGCAACTATGGGTTTTAATTAGCTTTGCTTTGTGAGGTTGCAGGTTTTTTTGTGATTTTTAGCCAATGTGTAAAGGACTTAAAAATTTTATAATTATTGAAGGCTGCCTATAAAATTAAATAAAAAATGGAAGGTGCTGGTAATTGGTGTTTGATTGAAAGTGATCCGGGAGTTTTTACTGAGTTGATAAAAGAATTTGGTAAGCTTTTTATTATATTAGCCGGCATTTGGTAGCGATGCAAATTTATTAACGTATGTTTGGTTTTCTAGGTTGCGAGGGAGCTCAAGTGGAAGAAATATGGTCCTTAGATAATGAGACATTCAAGAAACTTGAACCTATACACGGTCTTATTTTCCTTTTTAAATGGGTGCAAGATGATGAACCTGCAGGTTCTGTTGTAAAAGACAATCGATTGGAAAAAATATTTTTTGCCAAGCAAGTCATTAACAACGCTTGTGCTACACAGGCAATTCTAAGCATTCTGCTTAATTGCAAACACGAAGATATTAAACTTGGAGAAACCCTTACAAATTTCAAAGATTTTTGTCAGTTTTTTGATCCCTACAACAAGGGTTTAACCTTAAGTAATGCATCAGAAATACGCACAGTACATA
This sequence comes from Phasia obesa, assembly GCA_949628195.1. Lineage (NCBI taxonomy): Eukaryota > Metazoa > Arthropoda > Insecta > Diptera > Tachinidae > Phasia > Phasia obesa. The sequence goes on along the minus strand of OX451217.1, from coordinate 57,466,780 downwards.
ATAGTTTTGCACGCCAAACACTTTTTGAACTTGATTCAAAAAATCAAAATAAAGACGAAGACGTCTATCATTTTATAGGATATGTGCCAATTGATGGCCGTCTCTACGAACTGGACGGATTAAAAGAAGGTCCCATTGATTTAGGAGCCATCAGCTCTGGCCAAAATTGGATTGATGTTGTTCGCCCTATTATAGAAAAACGTATGAATAAGTACAGCGAGGGTGAAATTCACTTTAATTTAATGGCCATTGTTTCGGATCGTCAAAAAATCTATCAGCAACAAATTGATAAACTTCTTAGTGGTGGTGAAGAGGCCATGGAAACAGATGATGATCGTGAAACTGAAATCGCCAAATTGCGCTTTCTGATGGACAACGAAATAGAAAAGCGAAAGCGTTATCGTATTGAGAATGTTCGACGTAAACATAATTACTTGCCTTTTATTGTTGAATTGTTGAAAATGTTGGGAGAACGTGGTCAATTAATGCCCATTTATGAAAAAGCTAAACAACGTGCTATAGAACGCGAAGCTGCAGCTACAAAGAGCAAATCTTAAATAGCTATATACATACATCTGTAGATTACACTTAATTAAAATATATTAAGAGCACACTTTAACATTGTTTCTAGTAAAGTCGTTCATGTGAAGTACTTTAGGATTTCTTTATTGAATTTATATACTAAGACAGCATTTTTATTAATATTTTTTTTTTAAATTTCACTTTCATCAATTTATATGTATTTTAATTAAATGTTGTTTAAGAAGTTTTTTAAACCTTAAGATATTGAATTTTCTAGAAACATCTTGGATAAAATTAATGTTTTTTCAAACCTAAATACAAACGTCTATTAATAAAGTCAAACATATAAATTCGATCATGATTACTTATTTGCTATTAATTTCAATCAAGTTTTCAATTTCTCCGATAAAATAGTCTTATTATCGAGAGTTTGAATGAAGAATACGGAGTTGTTTTTAGGTTTTTAGGAATCAATGTTTATTGAATTTCACAAGGCTAAAATGTGCGAAAAATTACTTACAATGTAGGAATACGTGAAATAAAACCTTTGTGATGTTCAAGAACTTTTTATTCAATTATTTAGAATAGATTATTAAAAGCAGTTTGCTTCAAATGTTTACATTAAAAATTTGTATATTTTACTACAAAGGTCCACCTTCACCGCAGGTGAACAGCGTTATGTAAGTTTATTATTCCACAATACTTAATCATTGTATCATTCAGTAATGGTAAAAAGGGTATCTATAAATTTATATAAAAAAATTACTATTCTATTATTAGTTACTTTGTATTTTTGTTTTAAAATTATTTTTTTATATTGATTATTAAAAAATTTAGATGAAGTTTAGATAAAATTTATAGCAGAATTATGATTAAACAAACAGGTTAACTTATTATAATATAGTAAGGCCCATTATTATAATTTGCCATTAGCTAAAGTTAGGATTTTGTTGGAGCGATAAATAGTTTTTCGTTATAATAATGAGGATAATGCTCATTGCTATAACTTGTCGTTATATTACGTGATAGTTAAAAGTGGTTTTTAGCTTACTTTTAATAACGAAAAACTATTTATCGCTCCAACAAAATCCTAACTTTACCTAAAGGCAAGTTATAATAATGGGCCTTAATCATTTTAAACTGGTTAGTGTGTTTAAAAGTTATAATCTGCATTTATAATTTGATATTTTAGTCTACTCTAATTGGGCTTTAATAATTATAAAAAATTATCATTAACTTTAAAAATATATTATAAAATATAAATGAGGCTTGTCTACAGTGCACCCTGTTAATACTTAGTGAAGTCAACAACCTGTGCTAGGTTGTGTTCAATTGAAATTGTTTATTATTACCCAACAAACAAATTTTATTAAACTTAACTTTAAAGACGACATAGTAAAAAGACAAGCAGAATTTTTATACAGTTATATGACATATTCGATAGCGATAGTTTATTGTAGAGAATAATATTTCGATACGAGTCGAGTTAGCACATCATCTCATACGACATGTATCTAGCTAGACCTGAAAAAAGTTTGTCCAGCTAAAAGATAAAGTCAATACAAACAAGTAATGCTAGGAACACAATTGGGACGAAGGACGAATTTTTCGGTGCGAATTTTCGTCGTCAAAAATAAAACACATTTGTGCTTATGAAAATTAACACAATACCGCCGTCAAACAAAATTCGTCGTGCGTGACGAACACTGCGAAAGATTTATTTCTATTTTTAACGCCGACGAACGACGAACAAATCAGTACAGAGTTACCGCGTTCCCTTTTTATTTTCAAACATATTAGTAAAAGAAGATATATTTCAATCTTTTATAATTGTTTGATTTTAAATAACACAATTTAATTTAAATATACACAATTATTTACCATAAAATTGCTTTTTAATAATTTTTTGTTAATGCTTAATTTTTGCATTCAAACCATCATAAACATGATGTTTATTATTTTAATAATTTTAACCAAACTCAAAATTCTTTGATTCATATTTTTTAATATTTATCTTTTGCCACACACTAGAAAAAATTCTCAATAAATAAAACTTGAACTTGAATATTTATTTTTTGCCACACACAACTTTGTTTATTATAACAGCTGTTATTTTTTCGTCCTTATTGTGCGTCATACTGCGAATTTACGCAACGAACTTTCAACAACGAATTCGTCATGCTGGACGAAATTCGTCGTTCGTCCCAATTATGTTCCTAGCATAAGAGTGCTATATTCGGCGGAGTCGAATCTTCTATACCCTTTACCGCGGTTGTTTTTTATACAAAATTAGGTAAAACATTAGTTTTACTTAAGAGACGAAGTCATTAAAAATTGCGAATTTACGCAACGAACTTTCAACAACGAATTCGTCATGCTGGACGAAATTCGTCGTTCGTCCGAATTATGTTCCTAGCATAAGAGTGCTATATTCGGCCGAGTCGAATCTTCTATACCCTTTACCGAGGTTGTTATTTATACAAAATTAGGTACAACATTAGTTTTACTTAAGAGACGAAGTCATTAAAAAAAGGAACTGCGCATTTTTCCACTAATCAGCAAAATCTCGTATAAGGTATATGTATATCGTCATTTTTTTAAGTTTTATAGAAAATTGTTTTCGTAAAAAGTTTAAAAAAATTATTTTTGTAAAATTTTACAGAAAGTTATTTTTGCAAAAATTTTATGGATTTTTTTTTGTAAAAAATTTTATGTAATTTTTTTTTCTAAAAAATATTATAGTTTTTTTTTAGAAAAATTTTGTAGAATTTTTTTTGGAAAAATTTTGTAGAAATTATTTTTAAAACGTTACAGAAATTTTTTTTTATAAATGTTATAGAAATTTTATTGTAAGTATTTTATTGTTTTTCGCAAAAATTTTATAAAAATCTTTGGAAAAATTTTAGAAAAATTTTTGTTTTTTTAAATTTGTTTAAATATTTTTGGTAAATTTTGTTTAAACTTTTTGTAAAAAATTTTGGTAAAAAATTGTTGTAAAATTTTTTTGGCAAATTAAAAATTTGTTTGAAAAATTTTGTTTAAAATTTTTTGTAACATTTTTTTTTTGTAAAAATTAGGACATTCCTGCAATTTATATTGAGTTAGAATGTTGAGACTAAAGCAAAAAATCCTTAAAACAAAGTTTCCTCATTTCGAGTCCCCCGAGTGGGCTATTGACTCCTCCTGGTTACCAGTGGGCACTCCCTGTGGGTCAATTGGCTACCTCTATATGTATTTCTTTCTTTAAAGGCCTTTAACACAAATCAAAGCTGAAAAACCTTACCAACCTAAAAATAAACACAAAATCGACATTCGCAGGGGGTTATTGATCCCCCGAGATCTACCTGTTATAACGAGTTCTGCAGAAGTATAAAGCATATTCACTTCATATGTTAAAGATTCCACTTAACAGTGCTACGCGTTATGTATATGGTATTCAGTGGTATCTCATATTACCTACTGTGAATGTCTCCGGTCGCTCCCGCAATATAGCAGATAATTTGTATATGAACAATTAAATTCAATTTCGGTAGATAATAAATCTTGTATTACATTGCCTTAATATGTTACTTCTTCATTGCTAACCGAAGGTTGGCTGAAGCAACCACAAATATAAGGTGGTAAATATTAAAGTAAAAATATTAAACAAGAGGGAAGCCCTAGGTAGTGGTAGACTTCGTTCTGACCAACTGACGATTGATCAAAGAAGCATTTAAATATCTTTACTATGTGACACGCTCTGTCAAAAGCTTTTTCAATATCAAGTGAAATTACAACCGTGCACTGACGTTTCCTAAGATGTTATACTACGTCGTTATGAAATCTTAATAGCGCGGTAGTAGTAGAGTTTCCTTTTTTGATATTACAAGTTTACACAATTTACTTACCGTCTTAAAAAGGATTTAAAAAAAATTTACTATAGTAAAGTAAATTTTAAATTATTTTCAGAGTTTTTTTAGTACCGGTAAAATGGATAAGCACACCTTGCCTTTTAGTGTTTTCAACTTCTATTAAAATTGATTCATTAATATAAAATGTCCCTTATACCCTCCTGGCCCTAGTTTTAAAACCAGATATATACCATTGAACCCACAAAAAAATAAAGATCTGTCTATGTTTTAAATTTCATTAAATTCGATTTAGCCGTGTTAGCCCCACGTCACCATTTGACATTAACATGTCTTAAAAAAAGTCAAACTTCATATAAAAAAAAACATTATTTTTAATTCTGTTTTTTTATATATAAAGTTTGACTTTTGTTAAGACATGTTAATAACAAATGAAGACGGAGCTTTACCCCCATCTCCATTATTCATACTTTTGGGAAGAAATATTGATAGCAAATAAAACAGGGTTTAAATTAAAAACTAACACATGTGACTAGTACACGCAATGTAAACACACCTTAAATATGTTAAATAGATTAATTTGGCCTACAACTTTCAGTTTATTTTCATTGGTTTTATTTATAATAGACTTAAATATTGTAACCACTCTTTTAACTATTTGACAAAATAGTTCGAAAAAATCAGTTCCTAAAGGAATTGAGTTTTTTACTAAAATGGTATTTAAATATTAAAAGTCTTATTAAAACAAACAACAAAACGGTTTAACAAATTATGAGTTTAACAAATTATCAGTGTTATATTCGGTCGTGCCGAATCTTCTATACCCTTCACCACGGTGATTTTATATATACAGATATGTACAGTAAGGTGGAACAAGAAAATATTTTTTTCAATTTCAATATGTAATAGTGATAAAAAGTTGCCATTTGCTATTGTTAAGTCAATTATAAAGTTTGAACATGATTGGAGTAGGGTAAGAGGTGCCGCAAAGCCAAATGCCGCAGATCCAAATATATTGAAAACAAAATCCGTTGGCTACAATTGTCGCCGTTTAGTCAGCTACTTAATTATATTGAAGACGATAGATAGCTACATCGTAAACTTTGACATTGTTGTAGAAATACCTATTTTACTTTTATAAAATTAAATAACTTTTTCAAAAAATAATACATAAATATATTCTCCAAAATTTTCGTTTGTTTGTAATTTATAATTTTGTGACACTTTCTTTGGTTGAATAAAATTGTCGCATATAAAAATAGAAATTAGCCTAAGTTGACTACAGCCACAATGGTGATCGCAAGGTATATTTATTTTACTAGGTAGTGTCGTCCGCCCAGCTGATTTAGTAGTTCGACATGTCAAAAGTTGTATATGTTCAGAAATTTTATTGTGTAGAAGTGAGAAAGCAATAAAACACATACATGCCTTCTCAATTTTCTTATATGTTTTTTGAAATTTCGAACTACAAAGCAACAACAAAATGCCATGTTGTTCTTGTATTGTTGTATTTGTTGTAGGGATGCCACTACCTAGTAAAATAAATATACCTTGGGTGATCGTGTAGCTTTACAGGCATCAAAATAATCGTTTACCTATAAACATGCGTATTTTATTTTTGACAGTTTGTAGTCGGTATCCTGATGATGTCTATTTGTTAAACAGAGATCTTATCTTATTAATTAAAAAAATATGTTACTGTATAAACATACATATACTAAATACTGCTTCAGTAAATAAAGTTATTTTCTTTAATAGCTGTTTTTTGCCGGGAATTCCAGGGGATGCGAATATTTTTTCCCGTTTCCCGGGAAAGGAAAAAGTCCGGGAAATCCCAAACCCTAGTTTATACATACATACACTTTAATTTAAGCAGAATATAAAATAAATCAACTTGATGTGTAACATATGCATATGTATGTACGTAAAAATTGCCTGCCTTGGACATTTCCATTGCGTTTGAAATAAAAGGCAATACATATTTTGATTTTTTTTATAATTTTATTTGATTTATATTTTGTCGATTGTTTAAATTATTTATGTTTAAATTTCGAGTTTAATTGTGTGTTTATGTGTTTGTCTGATATAAGTTTTAATGAACTACAAGCATTCATATATTTGATTTGTTTCAAGAATGGTAGAAAAAAGATTACGACATCCCGTACATAAAATTGCAATTGAAGTTACGAGAACTGTGGTCCTATTGGCTAATAATTGAGATTTTAAATTCGTTTTGCACAAAAGTATATGAAGCAATTTGTTTATTACAGACTTGGCACCATAACAATGGTCAAAGTACGCCATCTAACGGGAAATTATGCGCCTGACGTAATCTTGTTTCTATCATTCTTGGTATATGTATTTATATCCGTCCACAACTAATACGATACACATGCTTAACTCCCTTCCTTAGAAGGAAGAAACACGTTGTTATTTTGATATTTTCTGATCGTTGCAACAATAATTTAAAGAGGAAAACGGAAGAAATGCAAATAAAAAAGAATTCACTCAAACAGTAGCGTTAAAAACACTTAAGCTAAAAGTCCATACCACGCGTTCTGTACTTTTTAAACTTACAAAGCTCTTCATGCTGTAGTGTAAATATTTTGTATGAAATGAAAAATAGTTTATGCAAAAATAGAAAGTGAAATTATGATTTTAAAAGATTTTGTGAAATTTACTGAGTTTATGTACCTATGTATGTACATAATATTTAGTGCACAAATCAGTAATTAGCTTCTGCATTGCAGAAGTAATCGACAACGAAATTAAGAAAATTTTTTGATGAAATGAATTCAGGTAAAAAAAATTATTTTAATTAATTTCATATTAATAAAACTGGAGTGGTCTACACTCAACTTTACCATACCCAATGGAAACAGATATTTTTATGGATATATTACATAAAGAATAAAAATTCAAAGTATATTCGAATCGAAAAATTAATGATTTTCGGTTTGGAATGTTAAGTAAACTACCCCTTGCCCCTTCCCGATTATGCCCAAAATTTATACAGCTCTTCATCTCCATATACCAAAGGCATATACTAAATTTCATTTTGATATGTGAAACGGTATGACCTGTAAAAACTCTACAAAAATAGTGGCATACACACCCACCCACAGACATCATCGCGAAAATAGTAAAAATGAATTCAGGAGACCTCAAAACATATAAATCCGTCGAAATCCCGACCTCGATTTTTTTCATGATTACTATACTTTACCTTACTTGTAGTACGTATGGTAAAGTAAAAAAGGGATTTTAAAGCTATTTGGAATAAACTTTAAATTATCCCAAATAGCTTTAAAACAACTTTTTTAATTATAAAAAACAGAAAGAAGTAATCCACTACACGAACATTTTGATCGATAACATGGAACATAAAATATAATTTGCCATCCTTGGCTATCAAAAACAGCATACATTTTTTCATTGCGCTTGCGAAGCGTAGAAAGTGGACCTACTTTATGCGTCTTAAAGCCGGTACACGATGATAATTTTTTTATTTGTGCCATGCCCCTTCTTTCAATTCAGCCAGCTTTTTGTGCGACTATTTACTTTATATAAGTATGTACATACATATGTTTATAGATACAAGATTTGTTTGCTTTTAACGCGGTACATAATCCTTGGAATGAATTTTGTTTTAATGCATTTTAAATGTTTATTAACAAAATATATGTATTTTATGCCACTTTTTACGACTTGGATAAGGTTTGATAGTGGCAGAAAAAGTTTTCTTTTGTATATTGTTAGGACTTTATAATTGCATGTTTATATGCTTATACACATATGAATGCATGTAATTATATACGTATGTATGTCTTTATGTTTAATTTTTTAAATTTAATTAATAATATTTACCATTTTGTTCATTACTATTACATTATTTGTATGTACTAATATTAATAATTATTTCCATTACTCTTCTTTATTAACTACATACACATAACATGCACTACATATGCACATGTACGCATTGAAATATGTATGTATGTATGTACATATGTATGTCATAATATAATCATAATTAGTTAGGGTTTCTCTTATTTTTTAAATCTAAAAATTTTATTAATTTTATATCTTGTATATATAATTGTTTGTTTTCAATTTGCCAGTATTGTGTATATAGGAATATTATGTTAATCATTTGGTTGCTAGGTATTGATTTTATATGTTTCTTAATTTAAATTAAATATTTATTTATATGCATAAAGATGTTGGTTTGTATATATTTAAGTTGTATAATAATATTTTATTTTTTAAATTTTTTTTATATAAATTAATTAATGTTAGATATACGATATTTTATTAATTATTTATTAATTAAGCTAGAGAGGATTTTTGTTTTGATTATATCAATAATGGTGTCAATTATGCAAGTTTTCTTTTTTAATTAAATTAAATATTTCTGCATCCTCTACTTAATTTTAAACTAAAGATAATTCTTAAATTATATAAATACTTAAAGTAATGTAATGGAAATAGAATTTGTCAACTTAAGATTCAACAACTTCAATGATGTTTGTATATACTAAACGTGAGGGCAAGATGTTAAAAAGTGTACAGTATTGCATGTTTTTGAAACGCAAATATTGATTGTATGTGTAGTGGAATATTACTAAACAGTAAATACAGAGAACAAGAGAGTAAACAGTGCAAAAATCAGTGCACCTGATTTGACCGGACAGTTTTATCAAGTGTGCAATAAATATGCTGAGCATTTCATATTGTTCACTAGTTCATTTTACTTAAATTTTCTTGAGAGTAAAATCTCTGATTTTTGAGAGAAAAAATTAAATTTTTTTATTCATCAATAAAAGTTAAAAAAAATTCAAGCTACTACAGTTTTCTATTTTCAACCACTCAACGCGCAAATTAATATAAAATAACTAAAATACAAAGTACAAACCCTTGCTTTTAACATCATACATTTACATACATGTTGTCTGCTATAACAGTATTTCATATCAAGAGACACTATTGAAACAAAATATGCACTACTGAAATTTTATTTCAAACAACAACAAATATTGCATTGGTTGGAAGAAGAGCAAATGCTATTGTATGTTTTTATCTAAGAGCACAACAATATTTGTATACACATGAAATCAAGTGCAAGAAAAAAGAGACCAATTCATTATTGAACATTATGAAGTTAGTCTAACAAGACGTTTTATGCACACGTTTAGTATACACATATGTACGTACATATATCCCAACTAATGAAATAAAATTTGTGCAAACATTTTTGATATAATTACCGCCCTTCTTCATTAACCATCAACATGTCTTAACAAAAGTCAACTACATATACAAAAAAACAGTATTAAAAATAATGTTTTCTTTATATGAAGTTTGATTTTTGTTAAGATATGTTGATGGCTATTTGGAGACGGCTTCCGTCTCCATTAGACATTAACAAGTCTTAATAAAAGTCAAACTTCATATAAAAAAACATTATTTTTAATACTGGGTTTTTTTATATGAAGCTTGACTTTTGTTAAGACATGTTAATGACTAATGTAGGGAGTTTATGTAAGTGACCGTCTACATTAGACATCAACATGTCTTAACAAAAGTTAAACTTCATAAAAAAACAGTATTAAAAATAATGTTTTTTATGTGAAGTTTTATATGAACTTTTGTTAAGAAATGTTAATGGCAAAGGAAGACGGGGGTAAGGCTTCATTCATAGTATATACCAGTGTTGGGATTTGACAGTGTTCACATTGTACTGCAAACTTGATAAGTTGTACCAAATCAGCATCAATTGCACAAAAATTTGGCTCGACATTAAAATGAAACAAATCATTATACTGGGGTATAATACTAATACTTCGTTTATACGCAGCATTTATTCGCAAATAAAAATATTGCAAATAGAAAAATTTGCTGTATAAACAGTGAAGTAATTTTTTATTTACGAATAGTTAACTCACGAATGCAATTCTTGATTAACGACACTATTTGCAAATAACACGTATTCTGTAAATGTATTTAAATGTAAATGTATTGTGTGAATTAATGGAAAATTTGTTCCCCTATTGCATTAATTTACATGTAGAAACAACTATTATGTTCGAAGCAACACAAACATTAAAAAAATATATAACTATTATTAGGTGCAATTTTCCGCATAAACAGTGAGTTAATTATAGCGATTTATTTGCAAATAGGCTTAGTATAAACGTGGTATAAGTTATTTTAAAGTAGTGATAATTGACCTTGATTCTTTGAATTACTGTTTTTATGTTGCTAATTTACTAACAATTATTTTGTTAAAATGCTTATGAACCGACTTTATAAGCAGCAATGTTAGGAGCTGGTTACTCTGCAACTTCCAACAGGTGCTTGAAACTGCACCAAAGTATCCGAATCCTAAGTCGACAGAGTATACCTGGAGTTATTTTAAAGAATAATTAAAAAGTTATATAATTACCAAAAAGACCTTACGATTTCTCTCTAGAAAGAATGGAAAATTATAACGTTCATGGACTTAATTCTTCATACACCCCCCAATTTTCAATATCTGCTAAATGAAAAGTATTATAAAAATTTTATTTTGCAAAAATGATTTAATTATCTATTTATTAGTGCAACAAAACATAATTTTTGGTTTCCTTTAAAAAATTTAAGCAGTAGAGGAAAAAAGCCTAAAAATCAAGAAGGACAAAAATGTTCATCTTTTTTCTTTTATTCATAATTCTCTCACTGCAACTGTTTAAATACCGTTAGCTTTTTATATTTCCAGTAGGACGCGTGTTACTTGAATGATTAGTCGATATTTTATTAGTACAAAAGATATCAAATGTAATGATGAGTGCGCGTAAAGAAATTAGCCCAGAAATCAAAAACTTAATTGTATAAGAGCACAAAAACAACAAATCCTATCGGGAAATAAGCAAACTTTTAAATGTGCCGTTTCCTGCAATTCAATACATTATTAAAAAGTATAAAAATACTGGTTCAGTCGAAAATAAGCCAAGACCAGGACGCCCGAAGAAACTCTCTAGACGCGATGTTAGCTTTGTATTAAAAGAAGTTAAGAAAAATCCGCGAACTTCTGCTTCCAAAATTGCAAAAACTATTGCTAACACTTTGGATAAGTCAGTTCATCCTAAAACTGTTCAAAGGGCGTTACGAGCAAATGGTCATACAAGCAGAGTTCCCCACAGAAAACCTTTGATATCTAAACAAAAATAGGAAACTTCGCTTTGAGTTTGCAAAGAAGCACTTGAATAAAGGGACTGGCTTTTGGAAAAAAGTCTTGTTTACAGACGAAAGTAAGTTCAATTTGTTCGGAAATGATGATCGGGGAAAGGTTTGGCGCAAAAAGAATGCAGCACTTGATCCAAAGATTATTTTTCCAACAGTAAAACATGGTGGTGGCAATGTAATGACTTGGGGAGCCATAGCAGCGTCTGGAGTTGGTCGATTAGTGTTTATAGATGGTATTATGGATCGATACTATTATAAACAGCTTTAAGAATGCAATTTACAACCATCAGTTGATATGTTGGGTCTTGGCCAGCATTGGATTTTCCAACAGGACAACGATCCCAAACATACAGCGCACATTGTTAGAGATTGGTTGCTTTATAATGCCCCAAGACAATTAAACTCACCTCCTCAATCGCCGGATTTGAACCCCATTGAGCACGTTTGGGTTATTTTTGAAAGAAAAAATTGACCCTGCTGACGTTACTAACAAGGAAACCTTAAAACAAGCTTTACAAAGGGCCTGGTCTCAAATTACTCCAGATATGACTGAAAACCTGGTCGCATCAATGCCAAGATGTCTGTAGGCAGTAATTGATGCTAATGGTGGGCCGACAAAATATTAATTTTATAACAAGGTTACTTATTTCGCATTTAAACCACCAAGTAATTGTTTTGTATGAACACTTATGTCCTTCTTGATTTTTAGTTTTATTTCTCAGTTGCTAAAGTTTTTAAAGGAAAAAAAAATTTTGTTTTTTTACATTAATAAATAGATAATAAAATAATTTTTTGAAAATAAAATTTTTGTAACGCGTTTTATTTAGCCGCTATTGAAAATTTTGGGGGTGTAAGAAGAATTAACTCCATGACAGGTGATGCAAAAACGTTCAAGCGATGTAGATGAGCAAAGTTTCAATCATGGTAGAAAAATAAAAGGTAGAACCGTTCTCTCTTTATTTTGTGACAATTAACATTTGACAAAAATAAGGATTATGACATTTCCGTTAAAATTGTGCTACCGTATCGATTATTATACATCCCCTGTTTTAGATTTAAGTTTGTTTTAAAACAATTTATTGTGAAAAATCAAATAAAGAAGAAATATTTGATTTTTGTAAAAGCGTAAAAATTGGAAAATAAAATTCAAATAAATAAAAAAATATTTTAACTTTGTAGGATTTTTAAAAGGGTTTCAATTTGCAGAGAGTAATTTAATCTATGTTCGCGTTATAAGCAATTATACAATATTAAACCAAAAAATTAAAGGGTGTTCCGATAGTGACGTGGCTTGTATGTATATGGCATAAGTTTTGAACGATAATGGGTAGACTCTTGAAGTTTTTACAGGAGGTATTTTACTATGGCCACTATAACAAATAGTAAAAATTAAAGGGTGTGCTGACAGTGACGTGATTTGCATGAACATTGACTAATTTTTTAAGCATAATAGATAGACTATTGAAATTTTCACAAATGGTGTATTACTATGACCCCTATAAAAACAATTAAAATTTAAAGGGTTTTCCGACAGTGACGTATTTTGCATGTATAACAACATATTTTTTGAACCGTAATAAATAGACTGTTCCAATTTGTACAGAAGATGTGATGCCATGGCCGTTATGATAATTACTAAAAATTAAAGGGTGTCCTGACAGTGACATGTTTTTCACGTATAGTAACTTATTTTTTTAATAGTAATAGGTAGACTCTTGATATATTCATAGAAAGAGAATTGCCATTTGTACGTAAATAGCCTTATTTTTTGAACCGTAATAGGTAGATTCTTGAAATGTTTACATTTACATTACAGGGTGTTCCATCAGTGACATGTTTTTCACGTATATTGCCTTCTTTTTTGAACCGCAATAGGTAAGCGCGTGTATCTTTTTATAGAAAGAAACAATTACTAAATAAAAAGGGTGTACCAACAGTGATGCAATTTTCGCGATTATGACTTTAATTTTAAAATTAAAGAGTGGCTCATAAGACATGAAAAAATTAACAGCTTGAATTTTTAAAGTTGTTTTAAACATAGTACGGAACCCTAAGTATGTGAGTCTAACTCGCACTTGACTGATTTTTTATATCATATTATATGGAAATGTTTATTATTGTAAGAAAAATTATATATTAAATAAAAAATTTTATTTAATTAATTTTATATAAAATTGTGCCAAAAAAGCATGAAGTGTACCCGTGTACCAAATATGGTACACAAATCCCAATACTGTTCTATACTAGTGTTGGCAATTTCTATTTTAAATTGCTCGATACTAATCAATACTTATCAATTGGGTACTCAGCAGAGTGTTATTGTAGTCGTTCAATTTTCTATTCAATCATCGAGTAAATGCTTTTGGGTTTTGAGTACCTATGTATGTACATACTCAAAAAAAAGTATCAAACACTCGATACTTGGTACCCACTACCTAATACTTTGTCACTAGTCTATACTTTCCGTTGACCTTCTGTAACAGAATTACTTTGCCATGAAAAGAACAATTTGAACACTTGTTGTTCCGTGTGTTTTTATAATTTACTAGCAGTTCCCGAGACGTCGTCAACGTCCTTACAATATTTTATTCGAATTTGCCTTTTGTTTTAAAACCAAATTTTACATTTCTCACTGGCATGCATACATAGTTTATATATTTACTTTATATAGAGATACTCATCTCAGAGTAATTTTTCAGGATGTTGTAATATAGGTGTTATATTGAAAAGTTTGGTAAACAGTGTTTAAAATATTGTTTACAGAAATAAATCGGTGGAATTGCGTATTTTCACTGTATAAAATTACACTATATTTTCACCGAGGTAGTGAGGTAATTCCCCAGTAGTTTTTACCATAGATAACACATAGATGGTCAACTGAAACGTCAAAAACCTAAGTCTCTTGTCCTAAGTCTAAGAATGTATTGGTAGGCAAAATTGTATAAGTGTTGATTTTTAAAAAAAAATTCCCCACAGCACCTAAACTGCACATAGTTGTATAAAATATTTTGTAAAAACAGAATATTTTTTTACATGCAATTTTAGATGTTAAAATTAAATAATTCTTTTCTTCTGCTTTTTAATAAAAATATGAATTTTTTATTATTTGCTAATATATTTATGTGCGAAAAACGTTACATTGAATGCTAATTTTAAATATTTATTATATTGATTTGAAAATTTTCATCCCCCAGAAGACAAAAAAATACAATACTGTGTAGAAATAAATTTCACCAAAGAAATGACAACAAAATTAAATTTATTTTGTATTAAAAAATTTTAAATGCAATGCAATGTGCAAAAATTCAAAATTGTTTAAATATTTGTAAAGTGAAATGGAATAACGCGTAATAGTGACTAAATGTGAATAAAAATTTTACTCCCCTAAGTGTGTTGAATCCACACCATACCCGTATGTGTGAAGACATTTGTAGCCACGTTTTTGACATTTGGAGAGTTGACCATCTATATGTTATATATGGTTTTTACTATGCGAACATAGGTATACAAATAAAAATTCCAAAAATTTATGTTTTATATTATACTAGCAACGACATTTTAGGAAAATATTTCATATACTGTAGTAGGACAGTTTTTCCGCGTAACACGATTTTCGACACCCATTTGTGCCCGATTGGTTGCACTAAGCAATACAGTTTGGATTTTAACCAAACAGTGCATATGTAGAATACACTTTCTGCAGAGAACTTTTCTTTCACTTTTAATGTAGGAGAATTCCTAATATCCACAAACACTACTCCATCTGTCCTCCTTTCCATAACCCAAGTTCCTAGTTTCTGCACAATGAATTGCTTGAGTAGGGGTCATACTCTGAGTGCTGGTTCAATTAAAAAATATAGCAACACTTTCTGAGAAAGCGAAGGTGATGTGGAAACCGATATCTGTCGACTGAAGCATGTCATAATATCAATGCGCAACAGAGTGATGCATGGATAAAGTCAAGGCGAATTGATACCAGTTGGGAGCGTTAACCCAGCGTATTATTTTTTGCTCTCCTTTTTCTGCTAATGTCTTGTCAAAAATACATTGTTTTATATACTGCTGTTGCTAAGCTGTTGTTTTGTTGTAGTTGTTGCCGTAGTGTTCCCATCTGGTATGAAAACGCCTTGGATAAAGTAAAAAGGTTTCGCATCAAAATATCGACAACAGAATATCGGGCAAACAATTTGAATATAAATATGTACATATATTAGAGATTGCAATTAAAAAGATTCAAAGTCTCAAATCGGATTTTCGAAGTACAGAATATCTAAAAAAAGAGTGGAATTATTTGTAATGAATTAAAATTTTTGTTGTTTTATTAGAAAAAGCTGTTTAAACATTTACTAGTCCTGATCACAGTAAAATTATTTCGTATTTTAATTTCGTTTCGTATTTTATTTTTAAGTTAGAAATATTTTAAAGACTTTCGCAAGACCATTTGCACTAAACACTGAACTCCGTACTGAGTAAAAATAATCCCTTTGGGACGCTGCTTTGTGAATGTTGGTAACTAATAGCTAAATTACACGATGACATTTTTCATGAAATCAGTTGCATGAAACCGGTTTTGTAATGGCAAGAGGTGTATGGAGGCAAGAACGTCCAAAAGAGAATTTAAGAAATTTCATGAAACGATTTCATGATGTAAGTTACGTGTAAGATAGTTCGATATCGTGGTATATGCTATTAAATTAATTAAAGTTCAATATTATCCCTGTTCCGTCAAACAGTTTTATAAAAACAATAACAACAAAAGGAAAACATTTAATTGCTCTTACTTTTCTTTCTCTATCAGATCAAATTCTCATTTAGTAATAGTTGCAAGGATTGTGAAAAAATTATTTATATATATATGTTTCGCCCAAATCTGGATGAACACGACTTTTTATGAGTTTATTAACTTACCTTCATACAAGACCATGTTGATATTATAGTAGAGTATGAAAGTTTTTAAATAATAGCCGTTTTACAACATTAGTTTTGTTTATATGTAGCGCATTGAAGTTGTACATAAATTTGAACCATTCATTGTGAACTTTCATAAAAAAATTAAATAATTAAAGTTTACTTTTGTAATATTTATAATGTTTTATTTAGTGTATTTTGTATATGCGAATATTAATTAATTTTCATCACACTGTTTTCTTTAAAAAGTTAAATATGGTTCTCTTCAGGTCAGATTTTAAACGCGGCTAAATAATAATGTCTTCTTATCGAAAGCGGTCGCCAAACGCAAACCAACAGCTAGTAACGTCGGTGTTCACCGAAAGGTATGACAACAGTATAATATATGGCTTTAAAGCTTTAAAAAGTATGCACTATATTATGACTTTGAATAAAAATTTGTCAAATATTTGTTAATCTAGTTTGAGTACTATTGTCCAGTTTCTATTTCTTCCAAACCAAATTTTTATTTTTAAATTATTTATATGTACTTACATATGTATATGTAAGTCAGTCCACAGCGGGGCAGAATCAAAATATTTTGGAAATAATTCAGACGTTTGTTAAGGGCTAGTCCGATTGATAAAAAATGACATGATCCCCAGCAGATAAGTATCTGAGCTTAACTTTTGAAGATGGGAATCGTTCACTTACCAGGGGTGGCGCTATATGCCCTCATAGTTCGAAACCTCGCACCTTAACATTTTTACATTTCTTAAATTTTTGTTTGCTAAATTATTTAAAAAATATTTTGATTCTGCCCCACTGTACAGTGTTAGACAAAAAAATATTTATGAATATTTCAATTATTTGAGAATCAGCCAAACGATAATTTAGGATTCTACGGATTAGTGGGTACGGATGCGTTTCAAGTTCCTTAAACACGTTGCCGCATGTATGGTGAATTTTGCTTTCAGTAATTCGCAGATGTTCAAACTTTTTCGTATGTCAGAGAGCGACTGTGACATTAGTAAAATATTATTTTGATGCCTTTAAGATTTTTCAACTACGACTGTGATACCACCCACAGCAAAAGGAACATATTTCTATGTATGTATTTTTAAAATGTGTAGTTTGTGTTTCTGTGGTTCTTTTTTGTTAATTTTTTAAGTTTATATTTTAACTATTAATGTGACCTTGGTAGCATTGACGATACTTCTTATTTACTAATTTCAGAGTCTTAGGCCCATTTTTATAACTTGAAAATAGCTAAAGGTAGGATTTTGTCGTTGTGATAAGTAGTGTTTCGTTATTATAGAAAGATCCGTTGAAATCCCGACACCATTTTTCTCATTGGCGTAGGAGGATACATTTTCTAGGGGGGGCAAAGCCCTTTTTTATTGGAAAATTGTATTATGAAAACAAAACTATATTACAATTCTGGGGGGGGGGGGGGACAGCATATCTGGAGGGAGCATTGCACACCCCAGAATGGCCTTCCTACGGCAATTCGTTTACTACACTTTACCTATACGCATGGTAAAGTACAAAACAAACGAAGAAAAATAAATTAATAAGTTAAAAAATTTATTAATACAAATTTATTTAAATTAAATTAATAAGTTAAAAAATTTACAAAAAAATGAGTGAAGCGAAATTGTATATAAAAGCTGAAACAAGGCGAATTTAAACATTTAAATAAAAACAAAAATAATTTTGAAATTAAATTTAACATTTTTTTTTAATTGTTTATTGTGTGGAATTTTAAATAAAAATAGAAACAATTTAAAACAAAATAAGGCAGTGCTACAACAATATACATAAGCGGAGTTCGGTGTTTAATGCAAACGGTATTGCAAAAGTTCAAATGTAAAAAATAATAGCTTGTTTGTTAAATCCAACAACCAAATTCCAAAATTTTTTATTGAAATTGAAAAAAAGCTATGATATAACGCATTTGCTTTTTCTCAAGGATGGTGCCAATAGAGATACGTGGGTGTAGTTTGAAGATGTAAAATAACTTCCTTGGTATGTTAATTATTGCAGCCCGAAAAATTTTCATTATTTTTGTTTACTTATTTTTTTTGTTTCTACGAATGTTTTTGACAAGTGGCATAGATTTT
Source organism: Phasia obesa (assembly GCA_949628195.1). Lineage (NCBI taxonomy): Eukaryota > Metazoa > Arthropoda > Insecta > Diptera > Tachinidae > Phasia > Phasia obesa. Next base: position 57,448,176 of record OX451217.1, on the reverse strand, counting down.
GTAAAAACAAATTGCCTGTTGTTTTTTTATTGTTGTACTTGTTGTAGCCGTGCAATCACCTGTATATATTCGCCTTGAGCTGAAACATGTTTTCCACAGGGAAAGTTGTCTTGCACAAGCTTGATTTTTTGTGGGAGAGAAAAAGAGAAGCCAAATGAGCCGGCGGCAAGCAGGTCTAATGCATAGAAATTATGGTAATGAAATCTAGCTAATGTCCAAAAAACGAAGTGTAAACGATCTAGATTTTGAGAAAGATTTCAAACGAAATCTACTAGACTTCGGTCTAATATTAATGCACTATTATTTCAATTTGATATTCGTGTTTATGACGTTTTTTACAACGCTGAAACAATAAGTCGTTTTATTCTGCATCGTTTAATATCGATAGCAAATTTTGCACTACGGAAATACATTTTGATACAATTTAAATTTCGATCACGACTGCCAATAGATATAACAGAGTTTCAACCAGCCCACGAACTTTTCATTCCTAGGTTACGATTAATATAAAATTACAAATAAAAGTGCATACAAATTTGCCAAAATCGTTTTTGAAGAGAATCATATTTTAATACATATTTTCTTTTTAAAGGAAGTCAGCATTGATTGTTCAATTATACTATTATTACTTTTTCCTTTTTTTTTAGTTTTGGTTTTATTCCCTTAAATTTTGATTTTACCTAAATTTTTTAGCACTTTTTTTCTTAATCATTTCTTAGCAATTTTGTTTTTGTAAAGACACAACAGTTACTGGTCCAGTTCCAGGAAGTTTTTTTTTTTGGGGGAGACGAGTTATAATTGGGAAATTCAATTAATTTGATTCATATAACTATAATTATGCTTAGTTTATGTGAAATCCAACTTTTTACCAAATTGTTTAGAAGAAAACACCAACGTTAAGTTTTATAAGCGTCTTGTTGACATAATGGCGTTAATGGTGCTGCACTCGGTTTTGTTGCGTCTTTTGATATGATGGTTGATGGCGGGGTTGGGGTTGTGGCTTCTGGGTGACATTCTTTGTGAACTAAATACGATTTTTTTAGATTTCTGTATTAATTAACTATATGTAAAATTTTACCTGCAGCAGCTGTCATTCTATTGTACAAATTCCTCTTTTTCTTTTTCAATATAGCATCTAAATTGTAACCATCCAATGCCATTCTGAAAATATATTTTAATTTATATACATTTTAGTTAATTTTTAATATTAGGTAAAGAAATGAAGCATTATAGATTAAGGCTTATGTCTTTGCTATTTACCCTGCATTTACACATGCATGCAAGTAATTTGAAGCGAGAAATATCAAAAAAAATTATAGAAAATAGTCGAAAGGTTTCCTCGTGACCGTTTTTTGCAATATGAGGGAAATGCGCACACAAAAATTCTGGGCCCCACTAAAAGTGACAAGGAAAAATATTTCTGTTCTAGTTTTATATTTATTATAGGTAACTAATATATGTAAACCATATTATTAAGAGATTTCAGTTGAAAAGTTATAAAAAAATGCTGCTGGTAAAATTTTTTATGATATACATAACTATATCTCAATTTGGGATTTATATTCTGTAAAATTTTCAATTTTATTCTCAAAGTGTTATTGCTGTAAATTTTTGTAAGACTTCTATTTATAGTCAGAATTTAGGTTTATTAAATATTGATCACAGATTCAAAAAGTTGCGTTGCTAGTTTATGGTAATAGTGTTATTCTGCAAGCTTATGCTTGTTTGGGGGGATTTGCGATCTGCAATGCGCAACGCTAAGCCTCTTGCATAGTCAAATGTCAACCTTCCCTTCCCGCAGCATCCCCCGTCTCCACAGGCGAGGCTCTGGCGATCGATCTGACGGCGGGATAACCATCTATAAACACCTTGTTCTGGTTGAAAAACCCAAACAAATTCAAAACAAAGGGCAAGCTTGGAGGCCTTCTATGCAAATACACACATAGATAGCAGCCAATCCCTACCTACCACAACCGAAACTACACAAAATGACACTAAGAAGAAATAAAAGAATAACATTTCAAACGACAACTTTGATTACAAACCAAACCTGTCCCCGGATAAGATTTCGATCATTGTACCAAGTAGGAAATCTTGCGCAACTCTTCGCAGAAGCTAAACGCCTACGCATGGCTATTATTGGTATCAGAAAAATGCGATGGAATGGCATCGGCGACTTTAACGACTTAAAAAGCGACCGAATTGTGTAATCAGGTATGGAAAATGACAACAACCCCCACATACCGGGAGTAGGGGTAATACCAATCAGACGAGTTCGTAACTCCCTCATCAGCTGATGCCCAGGTTCAGAAAGAATAATTTCCGCCCGCATTAACACGAACTTAGGAAAAATTACAGTTGTACAATGTTACGCTCCAACAGACGTCTCCGAACTACACACCAAGGGACGATTTTACGACGAACTATGCAACACATTGGAAAATATTCATCGAAATGATTTATTAATCCTAATAACTGACTTTAATGATCGTATTGGAAACCAAAATGAAGGATTCAAGAAGATAATGGGAAAACATAGCCCCGGTATGTACGGTATACTATTTTTGGACCTTTGCACAAAATACGATTTAGTTATAGGGGGATTTTATTTCCCTCATAAAATACGACTCCAAGGCCTTATACCTCCAAAAGAAAGAGTAAAGAGGCCCTCTAGAAGGCCTTATACTCCTTTTTTTGTCACTGGAAAGTTAATCCGCAAGTCGCATACGTGCAATTGCATTTGTGAAAATTGAGAAAATGTTGAATTTTTGAGGACTTGTACTTGCATGTGTAAACGCTATGAGCTTACCATATGATTAATTTAGAATTTTAACTTACTTTTCTATTCTACTTATGCCTAACAAATCCTTGAAAACCAAATAGATTTTACTTAATGTCAAATTGGGTAATCCCTGTCCCAAATACCGTATGAATTTGAGCTGTTCGGGTTTTGGTAAACCGTTCTCCTGTAAATCCAAAAAGGGTCGATGATCGGCCACCTTATATTCCTGTTTGGAATTAAAAATTAAAAGATTAACGTTAATAAACATTTTTAAATTTAATTATAAGTATTAATTATTAAAAAAAAATGTAAATAAATTTCTTTCTGTATTTTCTGTTCATGTCTTTTTTTTGCTCACATTGCAAAATCTGTTGAAATTTTCGATGACAATATACTTTTCATAATACGTTACAGTTTGATTTGTTTGAATACCGAACTGTTTTAATAATTCCTGTTTTTTAGGTGGTAACCTGGCCATTTGTGTGCTTATGCCATCCTCGATGCGATGGGTCTCATGCACATCAAAGTTTTCATAAATCATTAAATTTTCAAGCGGACGTGAATTTGCCATCTGAGATTTTGTTTGATTAAAGTCCGTCATGGAACTGACTAAAGAGGAGGATTGTTGTTGCTGTAGAAGTGGTGGTTGTAGAGAATTTGCATTGCTGCTCACTGGGTTCATCATTAAAGTTGTCGATGCTGCTGACACTGTTGGTGCAGTTGTTAGGAAATCCATGCTATCATTTGATTGATTGTTTATAATATTTTTAAGATCTAAAATTAGATAAAAAAATAAGAAATTATGTACTTGTTTTGATAAATATACATATGTACATGTATGCGTATACATATGTGCGAGCATGTATTTGTCATAAGCATCTATGTACATACATATGTAAATTTTTATTCGTCTGCAAATTTTTCTATTAGTTTGTGTCCGTCAGCCTGTAGTTATTTTTAGTATTTTAAATCGGTCAATCTGTCTGTTTGGTTTATAAAAATTCTATAAGATTTATGCAAAAAAATAAAAAATAATAATAAAAACAGAAACTGATTCAAATAAAACATCTTTGCATTCATCTACTCGCATACATGCGAGAGAATGGTCTAAATTATTTTGATTAAAAATAAATTTTTTAATGTTATATTAAAATATTTATTAATGTTCAAAAATTCTGTACATAAATTTTGTTGAATTTGATTTTGGCTCGATTTAAATCAAGTTCATTCCCTTCTGACTGATTATCTGATTGTCATAAAATTTCGAACTACTTTGAAAATTATATTTGAAGGATAACTGGCTTGTCTGTAGCAAACACCCAGAGTCATTGGCAACCTGTAGACGGATAGACTAACGTACTACCAATCAGTGTGTCGAGGCACTTCATTCTGAGACAAACAAGAGTAGTTTCGTAAAAAGAGATTTAATAAAATGAGCAAATATATTTCTTACAAAATGTCTTACGAATTGAACAAACCATTTTATATAATTTTCTGAAATTCGAATCATCTACTCATCGTTTCATTTACGGAAAAAAATCCAGTACAGCCAAACACAACTGCAACATTTACATTGCCTCAGGAAAAAGAAATCATTAAAATGCGAATTAAGACCAGGATTCACAATTCTGCACAATCGTACGTCAAAATGGCGCTGTAGGTGCCACACTTTGTATTTTACAAAAAGAAGATTTTGCAACACTGATCGCATGGAGAAAAATATTTTACCAATTTTTTTTTTTAAATATTATTAAATTGTACAGACCCGTCAAAAAGTTTATCACACATATGACTTGACTTGATATGACACTATCAGACTTTTTGATCACACACGCCCTTTTGGTGAATTTCTAATACACAGAAAGGTTGAAAGTGTTACCCCAACCCTGAATAAGAGGGCGATATTACTTCTGCAGGGGACGCTCTACTAGAGACTTGCTTGTTTTTATAGCGTTTGATAGAGTGTGCCGTGGTGCAGTGTTGGAATTTGTGGTACAATTGTACCAAATTTGGTACAATCGACACATTAGTGGTGCACTGGTACACTTCATGCTTTTTTAGTACAATTTCAAATAAAATATATTCAATATTTTTTTTTATTTAATCTATATTATTTTTTAAATTTTTTCTTCAAGAATAAACATTTATAATTTCATAGTTCTACAACGCTGTCTAAAACTAAATAAATTGCAACCTTCTTGATTCAGGATTTTTATTATTTACTTTGATAACCCTTTTAAATATACATAATTGATATGTAATTTAACTTCAAGGCCTTTTTGCTAAACTACAGTGTTTAAACGTTTTTGCATCGCCTCAATCAGTTGCCGGCAGTATTCAGCTGATATATTTTTCCTTTCTTCGTTAGTAATTATACGACTCATTAATTATTCTTCCAAATAACTCCAGGCATACTCTATCGGGTTAAGGTCCGGTTTTTAGAGGTCCGGAAATTTAGATTTTTGGCAAATTTTTGTTTTCTTGTGAATTTTCAACTTTTATAGGAAATTTTAGATTTATTGGTAACTTTTTATTTAAAATAAACTATTTTTTTAAACTGTTTTGTTAATTTTAAATAGCAAAATTTGTGTAACTCTTTCTAAGTAGTCGATACACTAAAAATTTCTAGAAGTTATCTGGGTTGCCGAAAACCGTTCTTTCGGTTTTAATGTCCAAAATATATATCCGAATCCCGACATCCCATCCAAAAAAAAAAAAATTGAGTTCCAATTCACGGGATTTTTAAGTCTAAAACGTGGGAATTTAGTAATAAGATGAAATGCGTTTTTACACTCTACACCAAAAGTATTAGGTGAGAAGGGTTTTTTTCGTAAAATACTTATTTTTGATTGATTTGTTTTATATTGTTGATTTAATTTTCTAACAAAAAATTTACAAGAGCAGTTACCATTAAATGAAAGTTTACATTTAACAAAAAAATAAAAAAATTAAAATTTCACCAAAATATCACTAAAAACCCCTAATTTTCAAAAAAAGTCGAAATACTACCAAAAAATCAAATTTTTACAAATGAAGCCAAAGTTACTATTGTTAAACATTTATTTATATATGTAAAGCACAAAATGTGTTTATTTATCGGAAAGATATAGCTGCCTACACCAGTGAATCGATCTTTTCAAATTTTCACAATTTGTTATTATATTTACGGTTGGTAAAATAAAGTACTTATTTTTTTGATATACAACGTGGGCATGACACCTCCCATACAAAGTAAATATTTACCATCGTCTTGCTTGGTAACAGTAATAGGTAGCGCTTTGAAATTTTGTACCAGTAACCTCTAAATTAACATACATAGTTTAGTACCTCCCATATAAAGTGAAAAATTATGATCCTGTATCTAGAGAAGAAGAATGGTCTTGAAAGTGGGTGCAAGTTACCCATATACCCATGCGTATAGCCTAGAAAAACATCGGCTGAATTAAGACAATAAGCGTGGTACCTCCCATACAAGTTAAAAAAATTATTATTATTATTGTGTTTATACGCATAGCCAATATTGGATGGGAACAGTGGACATCGTACCTCGCATACAAAATAGTGATCCACTCTAAATTTCAACATAACGTACGTTTACCAGTTAAACAATACCAAATACTATCTTTTAAGAGCTTAGAGCTTTTTGTATATGGTGTAGCGAAGAGCACCGGGAATAGCTAGTACTTAATAAATTATAGTTTCAAAAATAAATTTAAAAAAATATATATTTAGTTTTTATTACATATAAATGCATATATATATATATATATAGTATAAAAGTATAATGTACCTAATTATGTGTGATCTTCTTTTATGTTGAAAAAATTAAATCGATCAAATGACCACCTCCCAAGTTGATGCATTTTTGTGTTGTTGGTTGCAAAATATCTGGCTCCGAAATGGCAATTCCTTCTTCAATGTTAGCTTTTAGACTTGCAAGGTTTATGCGGTTTCTTATTACAAACGCCAGATTTTACAAATTTTCACTGCAAATGCAACATCAAATAGCCACTTTTAGGGGATACCCTACTTATTCTTATTTTTTACTCCAGAAATGTAATTTTTTTTGTTAATATAAACATTTAGTGTAAATGGGCTTCTTCGTGCAACAAGTTAAACAGATCATGGCTGTATCAGCCGCAGGCAGCACCTGAAGTTCGTGAACGGTTTGCACTTTATATTATTATTGCTTATTGCTGCGGTAAAACGTTGAATAATTTTGAAACAATCACTAATCACAATTCCACGTGCTACAGGTTTGTATCGCTCCATTGCTTGTTGTCAACTAATTCTGTATTCAACATAGATGTCGAAGCGCAAGGACATTTGAAATCATTTGCCAAAATGAAGGGCACATTCTCATTATGACATTACTTTTGCGTCATCTGGTGCTATATGAGAAACACCGAAAATATGAATTCGTAGTAACAGCAAAAATGGATCTTATTCAGTATTATTGTATAAATTAAATTTTAAAACATTGCAGTATGAACCAATAAGTCACTACGAGGAAGGTTAGATTCGGCGTGTACTGTTACTGGTAAATAAAATTTATACGTATTTCGTCAAAGCTATCAGCAATAAGAAATATGTTTTTTTTATAGGAAAATGTACATATATGATCCATTGTGTTTTACTAGATCCAGACAGTTTAATAAGTTTAAGAGCTGGTTTATAGGTATATATATGTTTTATTTTTATAACGTTTATTGAACTATTTTTAATCTTTATTATTTTTATAATTAAAATAAATTATCTTACCGTAAAAAAGCCAATTAAATAAGAAAAAAACAACAAAAATCTCTGGGTATTTTTTTAGTCAATAATAATTTTTAATTTAATTTAAAAAAAAATTTCGAGTGTAAAACAATTTTAAATTTGGATAAAAATTTACTCATAATCATTAATAAAAATTACAAATATTTATTTAATTATAAAAAGTAATAAAAAATGTAAATGTAAATACAGTTGACAATTGTAATCATCATAATAGGAGTCATTTAGTTTCAAAAAATAAATTAATGTATAAAATAATTCATTAAATAAACATTTGTGTTTTGAAAAAGTTCTTTGAATATTTTGTTTTAATCGTTGTTTTTTAGGGTAACAAAATTTTTTTATTATTTTTTTTTTTAATTTCAATCAGTATGAATATTATTTTGTTTAAAAGTTATTAATTGAATATAATTGTAAACAAAAGAAGTGTTTTTAAGAGGAGACATATACTGAAAAATTTCATGTAAAATAAAATAATAATAAAAACTTTCTAATCGTATTATGTTTCTTTTTTATAATAAAATAAACTTACAAACAAAAAACATTAATTTAGTAACATATAACTACATACAATAAGTTTTTTTTGTTTAAATTAAATAAAAATTATTTAGTATTTAGATAAGAGTATTTAGTCAGGATTTAGTCTGTGCAACTGGGCTAATAATACAAGGCAGTTTCTTTTTAACAGGAATTATTTATTTTTCTTTAATTTAATATTTTTATTTGAATGTATGTAAAAAGTAATTTTGATAAATATGTGGGGAGTTTCTTGCTGTGACAAGCCTGATTTGGGTTTTTTTTTGTAAGAAAAACTTTTAAAATTTGTTTATTAAAATAGGATAATTTTCAAAATTTACATGTGTAAAAAGCATTTAATCTTTAATGCAACATGATATTCATTATAAAAAATTCCCAAGATAATTGTTGGGTGGGCATTAGTTTATATCGAAACCACATTTAAATAAAATATATTTTATTTAGGAGTATTTATTACAATACAATTACAATTCAATTATTTACCACACTTAGTTGTCAGACCCCGTATCACTCTAGCAATTTTTTTGGTTTTTTAGATCAACAGTTCACGATAAAAATAAAACAAATGTGGTTGTATTTTTTAAAAATTTAGTCGATTTTTTTTTAAAAAGGATACTATGATGATTTTAAGAAATGTTTAAAATCTACCATTTAATTCGCTAAATTGGAAACACTGACTGACCTTTTTTTTATCAACTTTAGCGTTGTAGAACCTTTTGAAAGCTGTCAGAAATCGTAAAGGGTTTTTAATTATATGCATGCGAAAATACACAAAAAAGGAACAAATTCAAGCTACGATAGCAAATACCAACCAATATCCTTATTACCTTATTAACCAATGATGAATTCTTAAGAGAATTACTTCTCATAGGTTGCAACACATGATCGACACATACATATTTAGCGAAGTTAATTTGGACCAAACAAAACTGTTTTCGATGGATTACGACCACCCATCATGCCAACTACATTAAAGATATGATTTTACTGCTTCCGAAATTTCCTTCCTCACAAATTTTAATTTAATTTCTAATAATAATTTCCTTTGTGCTGAACATTAATTCATTAAATTAAATGTGAATACATATTTGGGGTACATTACTTTCGGTTTGTCTTAAATTAATTTCGAAAAGCTTCACAGGTAGTGTGACAGTTTTGTCCTAAAATATATAAGTTTAATAAATATATTTAGTTAATCTATTGGTTTTCATTTTTATCTTCAATAAATTACTGGTCTAGATTTTAAAAATTAAAAACTTAATTTGTATTCTTGAATATATTTCGTTATTTTAAGCAAAGTTTACCTAAATAAAGTACGCAAAAATTCAATAATTCTAATCTAGCCGTTTTTCAACTTTTTTATTAGCCTTTGTTTTAAATGAGATTGAACTTTTATCTTAAAAAGATTTGGCAATACTGAGCAGTTTCAATAAAAACAAATATCGATACAACTGTTTCATTAGGAGTTTCGGACTTTTTATCAATACGTTTTTTCAATTATAAATACAAATTTAATATTTCTTTTATTTAAAAGCTGTGTCTCGTCTCTGTAAATCTAGTATAATTTAGAATTTGATGTTAATCTAGTTAATAAACGTATCAGGAAAATATAAATCATGTTTTTGAACTTATTTCTGGCAGCACTGTGCACCATTCAATGTCTTTTGAATGGGTAAGTTACCCACCCATTGTTAGGGGTATGTAAACGAAGATCTGTTGTAGGTGTGCACGTTAATTTCTTACCAGTGAACTGCAGTAAGTGAATAAAAAGAAACAGTGAAGAGTAAGTAAAAAAAGTAATACATAGACTGAGTATAAAACGTAAATAATGTATGAAAAAAGTGTATTTTTTGTAAAAAGTGAAAGTTGCACAAAGTTTAAAGATTAGACGATCGTTCCTGGTCCGAAGCAATACGGCGACAATAGAAAGATCAGTGGTAAACCGAAACAATCGAAGAACGTAAGAGTATTCCACACACATTGTTAACATAAAACACAAGATGTAGTAAATATCGCGCACCCACATCGGAGGTGGAACAACGCAAAGCTTTTTTTAATTTTTAAAAACACACCAAAAAATAATGTCTACTTATATTTCAGTGGAATATTAGAAAAAGAAAAAAATACTTGCTATATTACATATATGGCAGCTCAGATGATCTAACAGCTTTAAATTTCTCGTCAATACTTTAACTTTAACAAACGAAAATAAATAAATATTGAATTGAGTCAAGTGGATGTTCGATATGTATGTATCGTAGTATGGTATGGAAATTTAAAAAAAAATTAAATTATAACTGTATTGTAAATATACCACCAAGTATGAAAACCTTATAAATACATACATTTTATACCTGAAATAGGGTGGAGAAAAGGAACTTGTTACTTCAAATGCTTTTTCATAATGTAAATTTTAAAATTCCCATGATAAGTAAGAACATGTAATGCCTCTAAAACATTTTTATTCCTTTTGTCAAATCTGTACAAACTACTTGTAATAATTCCTTATTTTTTGCAGTGCGAATTGTAGGGAATTTTCAAATTTAATGCATATAAAACATAAAATAAAATTTTGGGTATAATATACACAAAATGTTAAAATTTAAATCAAATAAAAGTAAATAAAAAATAAGTTCTATAACGAACAGAAAAAAAAACAAAAATTTAGTACAGGACGCACAAAAATACAATTTGAAGTATAGAAAATGAGACAAAATGATAATTATTTTGAATAAATAATTTAAAGGGGAGGATTCTGAGCAGCTAAATTGTGTAGCGGATGGTGATTTTGTAGCTGTTGTGGTTGTTGTTGGTGATGTGGCTGCTGCTGCTGCTGCTGATGGTGATGTGGGTGTTGTTGTTGCTGATAGGCGACAGCAACAGCAGCAGTATGAATTTGTATTGAAGGCTGAGCCACTGGATGGACATGATGATGATGATGGGTGGGATGGGGATGATGATGAAGGGGTAAATGATTATTTGGCTGCATATGATGCGAATGTGGATTATGATTATTAGTTGTAGACTGTGTTACTTGTGCCGTCGTTGGCATTGTTGGGGGCAAAGGTGAAGCCATTATTATTGAAGGTGCTGCTGCTACACTTGGTGCAGAGGTAACAATTACCATGGGACTCATTGGCATTTGTACATGGTGATGTTGCTGCGGCTGTTGATGATGTTGTAGCTGTTGTTGTTGATGATGTGTATGTAAATGAGTTTGAGGTATAGTTGTATGATTTGCCAATATGTGAGCGGTGATATGCGTTGGAGGTGGTGGGTGAGCTGCTAATGGAGTATTTTGTGTTTGTGCTTGTATTTGCATTTGTGGCGTTTGTTGATGTTGCATTTGTGGTGTTCTTGGTGTTGCTGGTGATGGCACATTATGAATTTGTTTAGTTGGTGTATTAATTATATCATTATTAAAAATGCTGTTGCTACTGTTGCTGCAGCTGCTACTTTTACCATTGCCATTGTCATTGCCAGTGCTATTGCCATTACTGCTACTGCTGTTGTCATTGCTGTTGCCATTCTGCATGGCCAGTGGCACTGCGGCTGTAGCATTATTATTATTAGAACTATTAGCATTCACGGCAGTAGTGTTGGGGGTGGTATTTGAATTTGTGGAAATTGTATTACTGGAACAATCTTTAGTTGTTGTGGATGTGGAGGATGAGTTTGAGGCATTATTGTTATTATTACCTAAACATAAATTATGCCAATTATACAATATGGAAAAGATAAAAATAAAAATAATAAATAAAAAAAACAGGAAAATCATAAATAATTTAGATAATTTTTGTTTAGAAAAGAAACAAAAGAAAAAACTACAAAATAATCAACTAAAAAGTAATGATTAGAAATTAAAATTTGGTTTAAAATTGTACAAGTATGGCATGGTTTTGTTTTTACTGCAAAATCTTAGAAAAAAATGCCTGTCTGTCCGCCATTTTCGTCGTTGAATTCTGTCGGTGCCGTGTTTTAATTATTCTTCAGCATATTTAATGAAAAACTTACCCGCTGTTGTGTTTGCCAGGAAGCGCTTTATTTTGTCTAAAATATAAGGCAAATTATAGCCATCCTTTGTGTAGCTAAAATTAAAGAAAAAATAGTTTAATAAAATTTATTATGTAAACTAAGATCATTTTTTTCATTTGAAAACTATTTAGGTGCAATTGGGCGATCATTAATAATAGAGCATGAAATGGGGGGGGGGTCACCTTCCACGGACTTTATAATAATTTTCCACAAACACTCCAAAGCCCAATCTTTAAAGGTTTATTACTATTTTTACAATGTGTAGATGAGGGAGCATCTGCAATAGTTTTGCAATTCAGAGAGATTTTAAGGTTGTTATAGTTTGCACGGAAGGACTATCAAAAATTCAATGCATTGTAGATAAAGAAAGCCTTACATTATTTTTCAAAACAGCACTAATTCAGCTGCTAGTATATTCAGCTACCGAATATATGTACATATCATGTTCCAATATTTAACCATAATATTTATTAGTCGAAATATTTGTTAACATACAAATTACTTGTACTTAAGTGGACTATAGTTCGTATATTTTTATAACTACTACTAATGTATTATGCATTTTCTGAATCGCTACGCATTATATAATAGATATACGAACTTGAGCCTACTTAAGAATAAATCATTTGTATTATATACTCAAATAATTTTTAATGATTGTTAACTAACAGCTTTTCGAACTTGCCTCTTCGATTGCCTACTCTTCAGTTTTCTCAAACGCATTCGAATATATTGGTTATTTCAACAACCCCATACAAAAGTGAAATATTTTAAAATTTTGGTTTATCCACTTTGCGGATTATCTGCCGCGCCTTCAGTAAATAGTTTTATGTGTAAAAACAGAAAAAAATTAACACAAAAAACTAGGTCGTAAATAGGGAAATAAGTCTTCTAATTAAAATAATAAAATTCACCATAAATAATAAAATATTCTATACATACATATAATAAAACAGTAATTCACTTCCTGTCTGTCTCTCTCTCTTTCTGTCTTCGTCCGCATCACGTAAAAACTACTGGATGGATTTTAACAAAATTTTGTGAGGAGGTAACATAGTATCCTGATTCCAATATAGGATACTTTATTTTGCAAAAATTACTTATTTCAAAGAGAAAGTGTAAAAAAGCAGTGAAGGTACGCCGATTTTTATTTTAGCAATTAAAAGGCACTGCATACTTGAAGGCAATATTTTATTTTTGAAAGCGGGATATTTTAAACACGATGGCGCAACAGTTGGCGCTGTTTCCAAATAATGACAAAATATGAATTAAAAGCGGGATATTTTAAACACGGTTGCGCAATAGATGGCGCTGTTTTAAAATAATCACAAACTATGAATTACTTACTGCTAAATAGCCAAATGTATAAAATTTGTATTTGTTTTTTTTACTTTATGGAATTACATTGTTATTAAAATATTTGAAACACCTTCTACAGATCTTTGCAATAATTTTAGAATTTTATATAAATTTTAGAAATTTTTCCAGGGATGGGTCTTTATATAAAGTAAATAAAAAATAAAAACCGCTATCGGCAATTTTGCCGCTTATCCGCGAAATTCGATTATTCGCGGTATCAGCGCAAGTCAATATCGCAGATTATAAAACTATTTCACTTTCGAGTTGAAGTGGAATTACAGGACATAGCCGATTACAGCCTACAGTGCTACAACGTATATTTAATTAGATATACTTCCCTAATTAAAACCTTAGAGTTATAACAATATTAATAATTAATAAAACTTACTTGAAATGTATTTTAGAACAAATTTTGTTGTAAAATATATTTCAAATATATTTATTATAATCTTCTATATATAGAAAAATAAGTTGCATTGTGTTAGTAATTGATGTTCTCTGGAATGCGTGAACCGATTTTGTTTCTGCAAACTTTATATGAAAGGTGACGTCAATACCAAGGTTTTTATATATAAACGGTCTCTGTATGTGTATTGATTCATGATTTATAGACGGAATAGTTGGCGTGTCTAGAGAACTGCACCAGGTGGCGCCTTGGAATTTTGCACCAATAACCATCATATTAACGTACATAGTTTAGCTAAACACAGACTGAATTGGAATAGTGGGCGTGGTACCACCCATACATAGTGAAAAATTATTATTGTGTTCCTGGCCAATTGCAATAGATAGCGCCTTGAAACTTTGCAAGAGTAGCCTATGTGCTAAGGCGCATAGTCTGCGCCTTATATACAGAATGAATTGGAACAGTGGGTGTGGTACCTCCCACACAAAGTGAAAAATTATGATTGTGTATATAGAGAACTATAATCGGTATGGTCTTCAAAGTGGGTACAAGTAAACCCCATACCCATGCGTATACTCTAGAAAAACATAGGCTGAATTAGGACAGTGAGCGTTGTACCCCCAAACAAAGTAAAACATTATTATCCTGTATCTAGAGAACTGCAATAGGTAGCGCCTTGGAATTTTGCATCTGTAACCCCCATATTAAGATACATTGTGTAGAGAAACACAGACTGAATTTGAATGGAGGGCGTGGGTACCTCCCATTCAAAGTGAAAAAGTATTAGTATGTTATTATTACTACATTAGGTATAGTCTTGAAACTTTTCACAAATAACCCTCAAACTAATGTGCATAGTCTAGCAAAATACAGACTGGATAAGAATACTGGAGTGGCACATCCCATTAACAGTAAAAATTGTTATCGTATTAATACGTATAGACTACCAAAAAACAGGCTGGATGGGAACATTTTTGACTTGAGAATAGCGTGCGTTTTCGCGTTAATGGTTGGTCATACTTTTCTTCCAAGTGTTTATTGTATTTTTTTTTGTGGATGGGTGTAGCGAAGCGCACCGGGGATAGCTAGTATGTATATATTATATACATATATTAATACATACATATTTATATATGTATGATAAAAAAAAAATATTTTATATTTAAAATGTCACAATACTTACATTTCGGTACGTTTAGTGCAAAATAAATTTTTAAAATTACTATAAATGCAAAACAG